>LZPO01034338.1:484712-502615 GCA_001675575.1 Neotoma lepida
ACACACACGTACATAAATAAAAAGAAATTTAAAATATAGTCATGTTAGCCTTCCATTCCTGTGACAAAATACTGGAGATAAAAATGGAGGAAATATTTAATTGGCTTATGATTTCAAAGGTTTTGCTTTCTGTTTGGTTGCTTCCACTGCTTCTGTTCATGTGGTGAGATAGTACATTGTGACAGAAAGACATGTTGGAAAAAGCTGCTCACTCTTGATGGCCAGGCAGTAGTGAGTGAGAGAGTCTGGGGACTTAATATTAAAGTTCACTTGACTAATGTGATTATTTAAAGTCATACCTCTCACTACCTATTTCTTCCAACATCACCTATTAATAACCCATTCAGTTATCAAACCATCAATGAGTTAATTCATTATTGAAGTTAGCAAACTTGTGACCCTATGAATTTCAATAGTGTTACTAGGCAGAGAGTAACTTTTCAACATCTGAGCCCTTTAGGGAGTGGTTCATGTCTTAACCACAGCAGAGTATCTATTGGAAGAAGACTTAAAACTAAAATTAATACCCAAATGCCATATGCTGAAGAGCAATGTGCCAAATGGCCATTTCACCAAATTGATAACTTGCCAGATCTAGCAATTTACCAAAATCTATAGTTTGTGTTTAAAGAAAAAAAATTTTAATAAATGTACTTATGTATATATACATTTATATGCATCCATTTGAGAATATGGTTAAGGGATATCTGGATATTTTTCATAATTATATTTCTTATGAATGATAAAAACAGTTAGGTTCAAAAGGTTATGTTTATCTATGACCCTTAGGTTTTGACTTAACATTCCTTAAAATGTTGATAAGAAGAATATAGTTATAGTATATATTAAATGGATAATCTCAATACTGTTCCTTAAGACATACTTATGGCATCAGTGTAACTATAAAATGTCACAAAGTGATCCTGCAAGTTTTAATGTCACTAGAAACCAGCCAGAATAGTCACATGAACCTCAACCTGCACCATTTGAGATCTTGTTAAAATGAAGATTCTGCACCTACAGCTCTATAAAGAACTTCAGATTGTGCATTTCTAAAGCTTCAAGTCGATAATTTTGTACCAGATCACATTGTGAATAGTATGGATTTATGTGAAACTAGCTTCCAGTGAGTTGATATGTCGTTAACTGAATTAGAATCTCACATACATAACACATTTCACCCCCTCTATTACACTGACCTTTGTTTTAGACATTCTGTATAAAGAAGATTTTCCTTAGCTATTAATATAACTAATCTTTAAGCAGATACAGATTTGGATGATGAGACAAAAGCAAAAAGATATTTTATTATTTTGTCAGTAATCTAAACAGTTTGAGGAAAGCAGTGATACCATCTGCTGTACTGTCTAAGTCTGCTTGAGCTTTCAGCATAAAATATGTTCATATATTTTTTAGCAGTTAGAAACATGCATACTTAGAATTATTGCATAATAATGGAGCTTTAGCAATTCACTGACAACTTGAAGTACCTGTTTTTATTGCATTAGATTAAATATGTTCATGTTAGGGTTTTTGAAAAATTAGAGTTTTGTTATCCATTATAATTCTTTGACCTAACTTATCTTGATAAAATTTACTATTGCTATCTGAAAGAATATGCATATTATCATCTATAGCTGTGAAAAATATTAAATTATACTGATAGTATTAAATTTCACTTGGAGAAAAGTGTTTTTCATCTATTTTAAGTATCCAGTTAAATATGTCATTAATACAGCAGAATTCTAGGTTTTGTTGAGTGCAGTAGGCATTAACCCTGTCAATATTTCTGAAACACTGGAAGAGCTTCAACTAATCCAATTAACTAAGTTACTTCTCAAAGTAGCAAAATCTGAATAACTGTGTAGAGTTTTTAACTCCCTGTAGATGTTCTAGTGTTTAGAAAGAGTAATGGCATTCCAGTGTTTCCTAAGTTTCTGAATTTAAATCATACATGATGATGATTTTTCCAATTCTCTGACTTTACATAAATTTCTTTATTTCTTTTTCCTGAATATGCCCTTATACAGGAATCTAAGTCATACACTTCTAATTCTTCCTGTTCTTTTGGTTAGTTAGATGTGGAACCATCTGCTAAATTGGCATAATTCTTGCATTTAAAGGAGATTAAAGCATACATTCCAAATAAACTAAAACCTGGGTACTGGTTATATGTCCACTATTTGTTTTATAACAAAACTGAGATCTTTCCAGACAACAGTTATTATTTGAACCTTATGTCTTTGACCTGGTTTCACATACAATCATTGAACAGGAAATAAATGTACAAGCTATGGCAATTTGAACTAAACATATACTCAGTTCAATTCATTCTACTTGACACTGTGGTTATAGTGCATGGTTCCATTTAAAACGGTTGGGATTAGACACTTAAGACTTCACCCTTTTTACTTTTAAAGGTCATACTAATTTTTCCAAATCAAAATCATATAAAGATAAACAAAAAATTGAAAAGTTGAACAAGGAGTGAACTATGCTGGTGTGTGGGCTTTTAATATGTATATGTGTTATAATGTGTTATGTTTGTGTATGTATATATGTATGTATACACACATATATTCTCCCCAGGAGATTAGCATCATGAGAGCACTCCTGTGAATTATTAATTTGTATCCTCCCAGTGTGACATTTGATCTAATATATTAATAAATTTAATTGATATACACATGGTTTAGGGGAAAACTCATATAGAATGGATCTAACAGAAGAAACCAGCATTTTCTCCATATGTATTGCTGGAGATAGAACTTGGGGTTTTGTGAATGACAGGCAAGTGTTCTATCAATGAGCTACACCTCCTGACCTCAAAGCAATTATCTTAATTCGTAGCCTAACAAAACCTAAATATCTAGTAAAAAAAGAGATAAGATGAGATTAACAAAAGGAAAATAAAGTCAAAGAAAACATTCAATAACATAAATGGGAGGAATAAAGTCATAAAGCAGAAAGTCTGAGTCTGTGAAATGCTCATAGAATCTTTGTGTTGGAGCACATACATATTAGCTCTTCTTTTTTCTGAAACTGATTTTAACATACAATGATTGAGATAATGATTGGGAAAGAGAAAGCATGAGAAAAGGAATAAGGCCAAAAGGCACTTATTTTTAAGACAAGGTTTCTCTGTGTAGCCCTGGCTAGAACTTGCTCTGTAGACCTGGCTGGCCTCAAACTCAGCGATCTGCCTGCCTCTGCCTACTGAGTGTTGGGATTTTTTTTTAAAAAAAAAACACTTTTAAAATAAACTTTTGTTTTATTATTTTGTGTGCTTGTGTTTTGCCTGTATGCATGTCTGTGCACCATGTGCATGCAATGATCATGGAGACCAGGGAAGGTAGCAGATCCCTTGGCACTGAAGTTATAAATGGTTGTGAGCTGCCATGTAGTGCTGGGAATTGAACCTGGGTCTTCTGGAAGAGCTCTTAATTGCTGAGCGATTTCTCTAGCCCCCCAAAAGTACTTTTGTAAAGGACATATGTAAGAGAGTAAAGTGATGCTTGAACTAGTGAATTGAGGATAAAGTAAAAATATATTAAAATTGCTTCATTAAATTTGATTTCACCATTTTCAGTTCTAAATGTTTGATCAAGAGTTTCTGTTGAGCTTATATTACTTTGGAGAAAAGATATAAAAGAAATAGCCAATGAAATAAACAAAGGTTCTCAAACCTATGAAAGTCAGTTTTCTTGTGAATTGTGAAATTCTATCTACTACCTTGAAGTATAAGTCATATATGATATAATATGGTCATAGATATGTTTTTAAAAGCATAACATGTCTAAATTGTAATATAAAGGAAAAATAAGAAGAGCATGTTTTATAATAACCATGCTTTGATGTGGTTAAAAACATTTAATATTTTTCAAGAATATGTTTTAACATCTCTAACAAGTTACATATATGGGCAATTTATAACATATTGCAACATGTGTTTTGGTGTGATGTCAGTTTAATACTTAATGGCTTAACACCATACAATAATGTGTATATCCATTGTTCTAATCAGTATGGATGCAGACTGACACAGATGACCTAATGTCTTACCTAAACACACATGCAGCATTGCTTTAGAGATGCAATTTTCCTGAAAGGTAAACTCTTGATAAATATCCCGAAAAGACCATGAATCAAAATATGATCTCCTTTGATTTTTGTATAGAAGTTGTATTTCTAGAAAATTCAGTACAATGTAATGCCTCACAAAGGCCACTTTTCTGGTAATGGTGTAAGTTTCTAGGTATAAATACTTACAAGTAGGATTTTATCTGCAGGACTGTGGGTCAAGACATTAAAACTCTTGAGATATAAAACATGTGTTGGATGTCAGTGTCCTGTTCATTGTAGGATATTTGTTGTATTTGTCCCAACAAGAGTAGATATCCATTGTATTTGTCCCAACAAGTGCAAGTATCATGGCAAAATCATTGTGGAAATTAGAAATTATCTCTTAAGTTTTGAAAGTGATTCTTAGCGGCTTCTCTGATTAGTCTTGTGCATCAACCACAGATATAGGGAATTAATATTGCTTGTGATACTTCCAAAGTTAATATTCTCTATACCTGTTAAAGGGTATAAACCCAGACTAGGAGCTGCGTTTCATTTTTAGGTGCAGAAAGGCGGGGGAGGGTATCAATTATATAGGAGCTTAATGATATCTTACTTAGCTGTTAGTTCTTTGGGGAGATGCTTACCAACATTATTCTGGGGTTCAGACCTCTCTCAGATGAGGACACTTAACCGATCTCCAGGAGCCCTATCGATGGGAGACAGGGGGCCCTCTATGAGCAAGGGACTAAGAGATCATGATGGGAGGGTGTGCAGACATGGCCAACCAAACTAGTGGAGATGCATGAGCTGTGGACCCATGGCTGAGAAGCCCCGATGGGCCCTCATCCAGAGACAGATGGAAGCAGATGCGAGATTCATGGCTGAGCACCATGCAGAGCTCCAGGGCTGTCTCTTATACACATCTAGATGTGTATAAGAGACAGGCTGTGGACTGGGCCCTCTGGAGGCTTGAGACAGTTGTTTGGCTTGAAGTGTCTGAGGGGTCCACAGCCTGTCTCTTATACACATCTAGATGTGTATAAGAGACAGGCTGTGGACCCATGGCTGAGAAGCCCCGATGGGCCCTCATCCAGAGACAGATGGAAGCAGATGCGAGATTCATGGCTGAGCACCATGCAGAGCTCCAGGGGTTCAAGTGATGGGAGAGAGGAGAGGTTCAATGAACAAGAGACATTGAGATCATGAAGCCAGCCAAACTGGTGGAAATACATGAACTGTGGACCAATAACAGAGGAGCACCCCATGGTTCTTCTCTTATACACATCTAGATGTGTATAAGAGACAGAGGGAGGAGAGGGGAAACTGGTGGGGTGGGAGGAGGGAGGAGAGGGGGATCTGAGGTTGGTATGTAAAAGGAGTGGAAGATCTTTTTAATGTAAAAATAAATTAATTAATTAATAAAAAAAAGAAAAAAAGAGTTACCCTCTACACAATGCAAAATTTTCTTTTTCTTACGACTTTTACATGGTAAGGCCACCTGATCATTTGTTAAAATCAAGATGAGAAAAGCTGGTTCTCAGCTCCATGTACTAAGTACCCATCTCATGAACAAACACTTAAGTACACTTACTAAATCTCCAAATCAGAACTTTTCCCCACTCTGTACTGTTAAAGAAGTGGAATGACAGCACATGCCATTTGTTGAGACTCTCTGGTTCAACTTAGAGGGAAATAATGGAAATCATTAGAACTAAGAACACAGTTCCAGGATTCTCACTTTCCAACAGGAAGGCAAACCTTAAAATGCCTTTGGCTTGTATCAGGGAAGTGCTAATTGCATTTACTTTTTTCTCTTTATATTAGCAAGCATACATGATAAGTGGAATTATTTATTTATAACTGTTCTTTTTCTCCCTGCCCTTGCCATGAATTCTCAATGTACTCCCAGTCCAACTGATGTCATATGGTTTGCTTTGATAAAGAATTGTGATCAAAATTCTGATTATGAGAATTTTAAATTAAAAGCCTCACAAAAACACCAAAAGTTTCTACTGGTATTCTTGCAGTCATATTCTCTATCAGAAGAAGAAAATTAACTGTTGGGCAGCTATTGGTGTCAGAATGAAGAGATGTCCAAAGTAGATGTGTTGTGAACTGTAGCCAGAAGCTAAGTCAGGCAAGCCCAGTCTAATTAATTTGACAAATGTGCCTTTAAATCTATGAGAAAAAGAAAGAAATATTTGTATCTTTTAAGTCACTGAAAATTGGTGGGTCAGGGTTTGGAGGGGTCATTGTTATGTCATGTTACTATAGAGCATATAAATGATATAATGTAATAGATTGCACATCTAATATCATGAGGGAGATAAAACACTGCAAATCAAGTCCTGAATAATAACTAGATGTACTCATTGGGAAAGAGGTTCTGACTTTGAAACCAGTAAGGATGCTTAGGGTTGGAATAGTGGTGAGAACTCAGGTGATATGAAGTGATGCGAACCATAGGAAATTTTCCTAGGTTTGATTTTTTTAAAAAATAATCAAATGTTCTCTAAATAAAGCAAGCATCAAATGGCAAAAACGCTGTTCTATATCAATGGTGAGTCTTGTTTTGAGCACAGGGAGATCTGAACTTTAGGAGAATGTTGGGTAAGTTTCCTTCCCAAACATTATCAGCTAAGATGTTTTGAAGGAATCATACAACTGATGCCCTGCCCAGTGTCTCCCCTCTTTAAAACTTATTTTAAAAGTAAAACTACTGAAAATCAGGAAATAAAAACCAATTGAAAATAGCAGTAAAATGATATTTCATGTGTCTTAAAAATTGAGAAAAATGTGTAGTAGATAGAGGCAGTGTGGTATGGATTGTAATGGAACCCATATTGGAGAAATGCTTTAAAGTTAATTAGCACTTAGAGACATGGTAATGAAACCTGAACAGTCATGCTGGAATGAGGGGCATCATTTACACAGCTGAAGGGAATACTTGGATTGCCAATTGAAGTCACCATGGAGAACCTTGTTAAATTGAGTCTAATGAAGGAATGGCGTGAAAGTCCATCAACTACACCTTCATCAACATTTTAAATTTACTAGGAATTTGTGGAATATTTTCAAGATGAAAAGTACTCTTGGATTTTGCATATAGCTTTCATTTTTTCTCCAGAAAATGAGATACAGAAAGATAGACTTGTTCTACACAAACTTGCATAGAAGCAGATTTGGTACAGGATCCTAAGTCTTTTCTTTTCTTTTCTTTTTTTACTCCTTTTCTTTTTTCTCGATTGTAATCATTGAATCTAGTTATCTTAAACATGTTTTTATTCCTTAAATTTCCTACCTCATCAATTAATTGAAAGTTTTATTTGTTAAGGGATGGGTACTGGATTTAGACCATTAACTTCACCTTCTAATCTGTCAAAGGATTTGAAAATATTTTTCATATATATATGATATTATATATATATAAGATATTAGCTCTATATCATATGTGTAGTAGGTAAAAACAAAATTCTTTCCCATTCTGTAAACTACTGCTTTGTCCAAATGACGGTGTCTTTTGCCTTACAGAAGCTTTACAGTTTCATGAGGTCTCATATATTAATTGTTGTTCTTAATGCCCATGCTAACAGTGTTCTGTTCAAAAAATGTTTTCCTGTGCCAATGAATTTAAGACTATTTGCTACATTCTCTTTTATCAGATTCATTGTATTTGGCCTTATGATGAGTTCTTTGGTCCATTTGGAACTGAGATTTGTGCAGGATAATAAGTATGGATCTATTTGCATTCTTCTACATGCAACCTTCCAATTTGAACAGCACCATTTGTTGAACATGCTGTCTTTTCTCCAGTGTGTATTTTGGCATTTTATCAAAAAGGATCACCATAGGTGTTATGTCTTGGTCTCTAGTTCAGTTCCATTGATCTATGTGTCTGTTTTTGTGCCAATACCATGCTTCTTTTTTAATTACTATAGCTCTATAGTACAAGTTGAGGTTGGAGATGATGATACTTCCAGCAGTTCTTTCATTATTCAGGATTGTTTCATATATATACATACATACATATATATATGTGCGTGTGTATACATATATATAGTGTGTGTGTGTGTGTGTGTATTTCCATATAAAGCTGAAAATTGTTTTTTCAAGATCTGTGAAGAATTGTGTTGGAATTTTGAGGGGATTGCATTGAATCTGTAGATTGCTTTTGGTAGGATGGCAATTTTTACTGTATTAATCCTACTGATCCATGAGCATAGGAGAGTTTTCCATCTTCTAATATCTGCTTCAATTTCTTTCTTCAATGTGTTAAAGTTTTTATCATACAAGTTAAGAGTTTTTCTCTGTATCTGGTCTTCAGAAATTTATCTTAGTTGAGATTCCCTCTGGTTCCTAAGTCTGCAGGTTTATTTTTGACAAATTTGTGAAGCTTTATCATTATTTCTTTTCAGACTGTTATATTTCCATTCTTTACCTCCTCCCACCCTATGACTGGAGTATTAGACCTCTTACCATTGCCTCATGGATTTTTGAAGTTCTTTTCATTTTTTCACTCAATTTTTCTCTCTGGTCTTAAGATTATGTAGATTGTGTCAACTTTTCCTCAAGTTCATCGATTATTTTCCCTTTTGTTAATCATTTTAAAAATATTTTTTGAGAAGTTCATCCATGAGCACTGTATCTAAATGACTCCTACTTCTCTCTCCAAGCTCCTCCCGTAACCCCTCCCAAATTCATGATCTCTCCTTTAATTATTGTTGTTATACATATTTACATGATATAGTATAATATGCAACATTTATATAGAACATACTGAGTCCATTTAGTATTGTTCTTATGTACATGTGTCCAGAATTAACCACTGGGGCTGGACAACTTATGAGGGAGCTATTCCCTGAAGGAAACTGAGTCTCTCTCTCTCTCTCAGAAGTCATTGGCCACCTGTAGCTATTCATCTAGGGTGGGACCTTGTGGAATTTTCCCAAGTCATCAGTTATTTTCTATGTCATGTTCACTTTACTATTGAGCTTATTCTACAAGGTGATTTTTAAAAATTTTTCACTGTGGTTTTTATAACTGTTTCACAGTTTCAATTTATGTTTTTATAACTGTTTCTTTATTATCTCCATTTTTTCCATGAGAATTTATACTTAATTTTGACATATTTTGTTCATGGTGTTTATCACAGCAATAGAATGCAACTAAGGCACTGGTATTGTCAGGGTATCCTGATATCTAGCCTTTTAAATTTACTTAATTTGTCATTTAATTTATTAATTTGTTCTCTTATTCAGCAATAAAATACTTATGGCTAAAGTATCAATAAAATAGTCTTTGTGATTTTGCAGGAATTGTTGGGAGTTAAGTACTGGGCCAGCACTGAGAATAGAAAATCCAAATTGATTCTAGTCAGATTAAATTTAGCCGAAGCTCAGAAAGGGTATTTTTTTTTTTTTTGTAGTGTAACTAAGTACAAAATGTAACTAGGGGAACACTTGACTTAGGGTTATATTATTCAATTGTGTGTTTTAGATTTCTTGTTTTATACTATCAATCTAAATTTTTATTTGATTTTACTGCACATTACTGTAGAAATTTTCTACTCATCTTTCAAGACTATAGTTTATCTTGTCTCATTCCAACTGAGTTAGATCTTTTGTTTTATTATGAATTTGATACTATGGCAATTGCAAAAATGCCAGCAATTTTGATCCATCCTCATATTCACAACTTCTATATTGTTATTTTGAAGTTGCTACTATCCAGAAGTGGAGCATATGGCCTTACCCTTTGAATATCATTTGTCTTGTGACTTGCTCTTATCAATAGGTTTCCGTGGGAGTGTTAGTGAGCCAGCTTAAAGCTTAGAGTTCAAGAAACCTTGAGTACTTGTTATTCTTTTATTTTCTATGGTTCTGGGGGCCGTTAGAGTAGAGCAAAGTGATTTCCATTAGGCTTTCATAGGCTGTTCTCCTTGCCAGTTGATTGTATGTCTCTATTATCCACTACACATAAGCATTTGAAAGGTCAGGGGTATTTTTTTTCATATTCTTTGAGTCTTAGAAATTGTTAGGTGTGTTAACAAGTAGATAGCAAGTACTAATAGAAATGAGAAGTAGGCAAATGATCAACATTGATTAAATGAAGCCCGAAGGAGGCAGAAACAAATGTGCTTTTATAAAACTACAATTTACTACTAGTATAAGATTAATTTTTCTTGGACAAAAATAAAGCCAAATGTGATTAACATATGAGAGTATTTAAAGTAAAGAAACAATTTCAAGTAGATTGAATAGGCATATGGCTCTTTTTTCAAAAAGCTTAATTAAAATTAAGTAATGACCATTTTTTATTTCTCTAAAGAGTGCATTAATTTCCTTAAATAATATCTGGAAAACAGCAGGAGAGAGAATAAGAGTAATCATTACATAGTTTTGACTTAATGAAGAACTCTTGATTGGAAAATTTATTTTAGCCTTGATATTATACTTTCTGAGTTATTTTTCAAATGTCCAATAATTAGCTAATCTTAGCAATAGTGTTGTGAATTGCAAGAGCTACTACTTACTTTGCACACTGGATAAGGTATTTAAGCACAAATAAGAACTCATTATTTACAAACAGTTATTACAAAAGAAGACCTTGATGCTTTGCCATGATATGAGAAATGATGGAGAGTGGTGTCAATCTATTTCTTTCTTTTTCTGAAAAATGTCAGTAGTCATTTCCATTTCACTGTATTTTTGTTATGACAGGACTTAATTTACTACTGACTTTTCTCTGGCACATTTCTGGGTCATTTCAGGAGCAGAGGATTATAATTTGGTGGGTGGCTGCAGAGGCCTTTTTACTGCAATGAAAGAGAAAGGGCAATAGGAATCAGAACATGTTAATGAAGGGTTTAGTAATAACCAAGAGATAGAGAAGCTGGAGAGAATTCTTTATTCATCATATCTTCTTTCCATACTCTCCATGACCTCCATATTTATTGTGTTCTCTGAAATGCAGTGCTACACGTGTAATTAAGAATGGGTTCTATGTGTGCTCTTTACTTGCAAACATGTGGTTGCTACCATGGCAACAGCAAAGGAACCAGCAGAAGAGTCACTCTCTGATTAATGTAATTACACAGCAAGCTGTATAATACCCTTAAACACCATTTATTTCTGCATGAAGAAGACATTAAAATGGGTATTATGTTTAGCAAGTTAACATCTCTAAATTCTTTAGGAACACGTGATTTTTATGGCATGATTAAGATAATGTTTATCTTGTTCATTCAAGATCATAGCCTAGGAATAGCTATGTTGTGCTTTGGCTCAATTCAATTCCTCAAAATAATTATTGAGTGCCAACTCTGGGGCAATAGAAACCCAGGCCTACAAGTGTCACAACAATGTGCATGGTATGATCTTAGCTCTTGAGGACCTTGGAGTTTAATGGATGTAGATTATTAGCAATAAAATATGATTTTTAGCAGGGTAGGATATTGCAACAGACTAGAAAAACACTACTAATCTTTGTGAGTTGGTAGAAGAAGATGGCGCTCTCAGATTTTGCAATCTGCGAAAATTTAATGAAGACAAAGTTTGCAATATGTGCACAGGGACAACAAAGTTGGGGGGAGGTTCCCAAGAGACAGTCACAGCAAGATGCCATCACCATTGAAGGGAAAAGGGAAATTTAGTAACTGGAACCTGGAGCAAAAGAGTTGATAGAAACTATGATTTTCAGTTGAAGATTTCCCTTTATAGTATTCCACAAGGAAACTCAAAATAAATATTCTGACCTTTTTCTTGTTGTTGACCTCTGATAGTTTGCTGATGTTCTTCTTATTGTCTGAATCCACCAGGACATCAAAACTTGAGGAAACCCATTGATACAGTTCTTATTCTTCAGTTTCCTAAGCCACAAAACAAGTGGATGAGAATACTGAGTGGATTTAAAGAGGGGAGGATGGAGAATATCAGGACAGATGTATACAAATATGCATATTCAATATAGGCACACATATACACATATCCGTAAACACATACCACAGAACACATATCTCTGTAGGAAATCTTTTGTTGTATCAATATATTTTTCTCACTTTTAAGCAGGTCTCTATAAAATTTTATATTATAGATGACACATGCTGTTTGATACCCTGATTTCTTCTAGTATCATAAAAGGATGTTTTCTTGACAGTTACTGATTGTAGTTCTTTTTGTCCTAGATATTAATCATTTGTCAGATGTACAGCTGGAAGAGATTTTTCTCCCATTCTGTAGACTACCTCTTCACTAAATTACATAGCTTTTTAATTTCATGAAGCCCCTTTTATAAATTATTGGTCTTATTTCCTAAACAACTGGAACCCTATTCAGAAAGCCCTTTCCTGATCCGATAGCCTGAAGTTTAATCCATACTCTTTCTTCTAGATTCAGCAGTTCTCAACCTGTGGGTTGTAACTCCTTTAGGCATCTAACGACCCTTTCACAAGAGTCACATATCAGATATCCTGCATATCAGATATTTACATTATGATTCCTAACAGTATCAAAATTACAGTTATGAAGCAGCAATGAAAATAATTTTCTGGCTGTGGGTCACTGCAACATGAAGAACTGTATTAAAGGGTTACCGCATTAGGAGGGTTGAAAACCACAGTAGAAGTTTCAGTATTTCAGGTCTTTTGTTAAAGTCTGATCCATTTGGAATCGAGTCTTGTGTGTGGTGAGAGATAGGGATCTAGATTCGATCTTTTACACTTAGCTATGTATCCAGTTTTTCAAGCACTATTAAAGAGGCTTTCTATTCCCTAATTAGTGTTTTTTGAAGTCATATGCCTATAGATGCATGCATTTGTATCTAGATTTTCAATTCTGTTCCATTGATCTACACATCTCTCTTTGTGCTAGTACAATACTGTTTTCCAATATATTTACTTTGTGATTTTTTGCATATTTCCCCCTCTTCTACCCATTACTTCTCCATTCTCTATAAATCCTCTTCCCACAGTCATGAAGTTTTGTTATTGTTTAAATGTTTTTATTAATCTTTGATAATTTCATGCAATGTATTTTGATTACATTCACCCCTCCCCTAACAGTTCCTAGATCCTCCCCCACCTCCCTACACATGCAACTTAATCTCTCTCTCTCTCTCTCTCTCTCTCTCTCTCTCTCTCTCTCTCTCTCTCTCTCTCTCTCTCTCTCTCTCTCTCTCTCTCTCAAAATTAGTTGAGTCTACATTGTGTTGGCCAACTATGCCTGGATGTGGGACCTGCCCTAGGGTGTGGTCAGTATAGCAGGTATCACTTAATTGAAGAAAACTGATTTTCTCTCTCTCAGCAGCAAACAAATGCCAGTATTTTCCTCAGCTAGGGTTAGGACTTCATGCCCACCTCCCTTCCTCCAGGCTAGAATTCTTCCTAGCTTGAGCTTGCACAGATCTTGTGCATGCTGTCATGATTTCTGTGTGTTAATATGCACATCTGTTCTGTTATGTCTGGAAAATAGTTTCCTTGAAGTCATTCCTCACATCTGGTTTTTATAATCTCTCTACTGTAGAAGCTTCTTATAGCGCAAACATACACATATATAAAATAATTTAAATGGAGCTACCCTTCTCAGACATCATTGGCTAGCAAATAAATTGTTTATTGTTGTGTGTCTATACATAAAACACATTTTAATTAACTTATTGTGAATTTTAATTAATTTATCTGTTGAAGGGTATTTAGGTGATTCAATACCTTGACTCTTGGATAAATCTTTACTGAACATAAGAGTGAAACTATCGTTTCGACATACTGTTTATATTTCTTTTGTGTATGGTAGTTCTATGCTTTTTCTTTTGCAACTTTCCTCCAGTTTCCCCTGATGAGTATTCTAAATCACTTTCTTACTAACAATATATAAGGATTTTCCTTCTACAACCTGAACTGCAACTACCTGTGGTTTTATGTGAAATTCTTTTCTCTTAAATTTACTTATAAAACCTTTACAAGTCTTGATGTCTAGGTTAAGTCTCTTCCTCCTGTACTCTTCTGTGTCTCCTCCATGTAAGATACATATTCTGAAATGGAAGTCATCTCATTTCCAAACTGAGATGTATGGTAGCACAGCATATCAGAGAGGTGTCATTATTTCTTTCAATGAACACATGGAATTGAAAAAAGGTATCATTTTATATACATAGAGCTTTATTTAATATTTAATTATTATATTATGTAAATTTACTCTTAATACAGATTATTTGATACTATTTTTAATGGCCTCAGAAGTTGCAGAACATTGATTTCATACATTATATTTTCTTAGGCTTTGCTGTGCAAATGAATATTTAAAACAATACAATGTTGTTATTTAATTGCTCTATTTGGTATTACAAATGACTGACAGTACCAGAGGATTAAATGATAATAAACATAGAACCTTTGAAAGGCATAAAAGCAACTCTCAAAATGTCCTTCTAACTGAATCAAGAAAGTAGATATATCAAAGATAAGAAAGACAAAGAGGAATAAAACTCTGAATTAAGTGAAGTTTAGAAATGGAGAGTTCTCTATAACATCCTCTAAGTAAGGATAAACACAAAATGAATTTTCTGAAATAGTTCTTGCTTTATACTTTTATCTTGTGTCAATTAACCATCAAAATGTCAATATCTCAAAGTATTTCTCAGACTTTTTTTTTAAATCAGGAAGCAGCACATATACCAGTGGATCTTAACATTAGGATTAGAAAATATGATCTTCATATAGGCATGAAGTAGTCTGTAGCCCACCATGCTTCTGTCTTCCTTAGCAGATTATATTATAAAGTTGAAAAGTTGTGGCTAGGGGCGTGCCTCAGTAAATCATTTGCCACATAAATTGAGAGCCAGAGTTGGATCCACAGAACAGAATCCACTTAAAATCTGTACAGGCATAGCAGCGTGTGTGTGATAATATTGTGTGGAGGAAATGTGGGAGCAAGTTAGCCAGACAACCCCGAGGTTCAGTGAAAGCCCTGTCTATGTGGTGGAGAGCAAGGAAGGCACCCAATGTTTATTCTACTTATAGGACATTGTAGAGGGCTGTCGCTTTCTGAAATTTCATACAACTCAGAGGTTTATGTTCTTCCTCTCTTTCCTCTTTGACATTTTTCTTTTCCAATTCACTTGTAAGAATATTTTCAAGTTGTTCTCATGTGCTTTCAAAATATTATCATGCATTGCTTCCTGTAATGAATATTAGGCACAGTCTTTATAACTGCTAGGGGGAAAGTGAGAGATGAGATTTTTGTTCAGACTAGCAATGAAACACATGGTGTTTGACAAGGTAGTGATAAGTTTGACATATTGACTAATAATCAGATTGACTGCCCCAGGGATGCAAAAGGTTGAGTTTCTTGAAGAAGCATACTGAGAGAGAGTCGTGGTAAGAGGTTTATTAGGGTGTTTTCAGAAAATCATTACCAGAACCTAAGGAAAGGAAATAGGACCAGGAAGAAGAAGTTGAATGTTAATAGTTCCAAAACAGGTGTCAAACAGCCCCATAAGATGCTCTGAAGTAGAGACAAACACTCAAGGTTGTCTTACTTTATAGAACATAGGCTATCTATGTCTTTATATTTTCCATAATGCTCATTGGATACAGTTTGCCACTGGGAAAGACACATAGCCTTAAACAAAGCAGCTATTTGCAACTGAGGAGAATTTATGTGCGAGGCTGACAGCTAAAGACTGTCTCATGGCTACATTCCCAGAAACTGAAGGAATGAGTTCTTTGGTCCTAAAGATGGATTTAGATGGCATAACACAACATCTACTATACTTAGAATGAATTCACAGACCTGTTCTAAAGCTTGTATCAGACCTGGATGAAACATTTGACTTGAGATACCAAGTGCTTGGGAAGAAAGGCAAAGCAAGAGATACTTAAATGACCCTGTATTGTATCACGTGACCTGGTGTCTCTGGATACCACAGATAAGACTAGAGGGAACACTAGTTCAGGAGGTAGCCTGTGTGAACATTATTTATCTAGAATGGTAATGATGGATTGAACCAATTTGATATCTTTCTGATACATAGAGTAAAAACTCAAAATGAAAGAGCAAAGACATTTTGTAAAGCAAAAGATATACAAAAAGAAAACTGAATAACAGAATCCAAGTGTAAGAAGCAGTTGGAAAACATACAGAGAAGGTGAGGCTAGTGCAATTATCAATGCCAGACATAAACTCACATTCTTAGTGACTAATAAAGTATGAATTAGAACACTATTTAGATATTTTCTGCTTTAACAATAAAAAAATGATTTCAACTATCCCACAGTGCCCTCCAAATCTCCCTGTGAATCAGAATCAACCAAAGAGCTTCCTAGAAAAACACATTGTTAGTCCCTAGGCTCACTTCTGGAAATTCTGTTCAGAGACATTGGGTCTATATTTTTGACAATCTATTTAAATAATTATGATGTAAGAGGTCAACAAGTGTTTGAGAATCACTTTGTGAGGACATGATTCCATATAACAAGTGCTATTATTCATTTTAAATTCGGGTTCAGAAAGAAATCATTTTTACTGTAGAACTGCCTAAAGTAACTCCATTTTGTCCTAGTTTCAGCTAACTTCACCCAGTTGCCCCCTTCCCTCACTGACCACATCCTGCTGAGTAGAACATTCTCATGCAGCTGCACTTGCAGCTTGGGGAGGTCCATTGTTTTACAACACAGAATGTTGGAGTCCACCAAGGTTTCCTAGTGGCTTTACCCAGCAGGACTACATAAGAGGATGATTGGGCCACAAGCCTGGGTACCAGGTGTTTGGAAGGGTCTACATGTGGTTGTATCTAGCAAGGGGGAGGTCTTTTTGCCTTGCCCCTTGGCATTGTTATAAAAAGCCCTTTTGAATAAAGTTCTGGGCTGGTGGGTTTTGACCCAGGTCCTCCCAAAGCTATCCTGTGTTTCTATATTTCCTCTCATAGTCTAGGTATCTCTTTCTATCTAAATATTTCCCACTTCTCCCTGCTCAAGAGTACCCTGGTCATAAAAGTGGGGTCTGGTCCCCTGCAATAAAACAAATAAACTGAACTAAAACTTGAAATTTCTGCTCCCTGGCCTGCCTCAGGTATGATGTAACTGTGTCTTTTTGTTTTATAAACCTTACACTGCCTCCTTCTAGGCTGAGATAGAGAACTCTTTCTGTTGTGAGCCTGCTCTTGACTGCCAGCAAATGAAGACCTTTTAATTTGACCTTCATTAAGAGGCATACCCCTGTGTCTCACGTGGGTACAACACTATGGTGACCAAGGAGGCATTAATAGGAATATCTGTATTACTAAGACTGGAAATAAGGGAATTGCAATAATTACTCTTTTTTGAGTTGGCATCAAACCTAGACTCTTCTGTTTAGAAAGCAGGCCATGCATTTCTTTTATTGACTCATTAGCAAAACGACTAAGCCTCAGCTTTCACTGCACTTTTGTAATTCTTTTTGACATCTTTTGTAACTATACTTCTACATAGAAAATAATTATTCAGAAGTGTCTTCCAGAGAACAAAGTCTTAGTGCTATTATGTCTCAAATTTAAGGAAAAATATATGGGGTATGTCAGAAGATGGCCTATGCATATGAATTTCACGTTTAAAGGATTGATACATTTAAAAAATGTGTGCTATCTCTTGGATCTTTCTTATCTATGTTGGAATTCCTGGCCACTCCCCCAGCTAAGTGATGTCACATTCACAGTTCATGCATATGCAAAGGGAACTCCCACCTCTTCCCCCCTCACTCTTCCTCCTCTCTCTCTCTCCACGTGTGCATGCGCGCTCTGTCTCTCTCTGTCTCTGTCTCTGTCTCCCTCTCTCCTGTCCCCCCCCGACTTTCTAATAAAGCTCTGAT
>LZPO01034338.1:510964-529140 GCA_001675575.1 Neotoma lepida
CCTCCATCTCAGTTAGTCCTCTATAATTTGAAACTAGGCACAGGTACACCAGGATGAGGTTCTCTAAATATTTTCTATTTATTATTAGAGCTATGCACTATCTAATGATTCAGGTGTATACAGAACATATCATTTAATCTTCATGAAAATTCCATTTTTTTCTTACCTTGAAATACTGTTTAGTTACGTTTTTCCCATCTGGCCTATGGATACAAGCCAATGAAGATTTCACTCTAAAAATATACTCTCTTAGTTAGGTTTTTATTGCTGTGAAGAGACATCATGATCATGGCAACTCTTATAAAGGAAAATACTTCATTGGAACTGACTTACAGTTTCGGAGGTTTAGTTCATTATCATCATAGTGGGAAGCATGGCACTGTACAAGTAGACATGGTACTGGAGAAGGAGCTGAGAGTACTCTATCTTGATCCTTGAGTAGCAGGAAGTGAATTGTCACACTCGTCAGACTTGAGCTTATAAGACCTCGAAGCCTGCCTCCACAGTAACACACTTCCTCCCACAAGGCCATATCTACTTCAACAAGGCCACACCTCCCAATAGTGCCACTCCCTGTGGGCCAAACACATGAGTCTATGGGAGCTATTCAAACCACTGCAGAGATTTAACTCAAATACTCTATATGTTGGTACATGTTGAAAACATATAAGTGTTATAAACTTAGTACCATGAGCAAGTCATATAGATCATTGATCCTTAAATATATATATATAATATATATGCAGATATAAATATATATGCAGATATATATTATATAATATATATATGCAGATATAAAGATGCCTCCACAGGTATTTCCTAGATAACTTTAGCTCAAGATGTCCCGAACTTTAGGACATGATGGTGAGTGCTTATAATCCTAGAATATCAGACACTGAGACAGGAGGATCATTAGTTTGAGGTCAGTGTGGATTACGTAGTGAGATCTTGTCTCAAAGAAAAGTGGCACAGTAAACTCAATATCCTGTCTCTGTGACACAAATTTATACTCCTTAACTAATTCATTCTCCTAGAAAACTATCATGAATATTGGGAATTAGTACAAAATCCTTTCTCTCAATAATGCCTAAACTTCTAGCTATTTCTCAAATCCACTTCCTTTTCTTCTTGGACATAGAGCTAGACAGCATTGCCTGGCTTCCACCAGTACATGTGGTCATGATACTAAGTACTAGGAAATAGAATATACATAGGAATGCTATGGATATTTCGTCATCAAAGTTTTTTAAATGAGGGCCTGCTCCCTTAATATTGCCTCCTTCCTGGGACCATCAAGAAGTTTTAATGGATGGTGGAATTGTAAAATGCAAGGGTGTCAAGTTCTTGAAACATCAAATAAAGGAAAGCCTCCAGCTGACAAGGGACATTTTACTTGGACAGTTATATGAGCAAGAAATAAACATTTCTGTTGGTCAATCTATCATATATATTTTGGTCTATTCTGTACTACAGCTTATTATACCTGAGAAATACACTGATATTTCTAAGTTAGCCAATTCTGTCTTACAGACAGCTTTCAGATTCTTTCCACAACTTTAGTCAAGCTTCCCTTTCTTTTGTTCAGAATTCATCCCCCTAGGAGTAAGGCCCTAAATAGTCTATACCTTAGTCTCTTGGTCTGCCTTTGGCCTTGCTTCCGTCAAAAGCATTATCAAAATGTTTCACTAAATACCTTTTCACAATGTTAAACAACAATACATTACTAACCAAATCACTATCACCTACATAAAATTTATTTTCTGACTGCTGAAAGGTCTTCATACTTTATTCCCAGACTCTTCTGTTAGTTCTCCTTCTTGGGTAATCCTACCTATACCCAGCGACCCATTGATTTGATTCCAGGTCCAGGAAGATGTTCACTGATGCCTTTGTTCTTACAATTCACTTCTTCTTCTGCTGGATCCCTCAGTTTGGGACAACTGATGGTCCATTTCACTGCCTTTACCTCTTTTCTAGTTTGCTTCTCTGTTGCTGTGATAAAATGCTGACCAAAAGTAACCTGGGGAGCAAAGATACATTCCATTATCAAGGAAAGTCAGGACAGGAAATTGGAGGGAGGAACCAAGGCAAAGGCCATGGAGGAACATTGCTTACTGGCTTGCTCCCCTTGGCTTACTCAACCTGCTTTCTTATACTACCCAGAACCACTTGCCCAGGGGTGACATCACCCACAGTAGGCTGGGCCCTCCCACATCAATCATTAATCAAGCCAATGCCCTATAGACATGCCCACAGGCCAATTTGATGGAGGCAGCTCCTCAATTGAGTTTCCTCTTTCCAGGGACTCTAGGACTCTAGTTGTTTCAAATTGACAAAACTAGCCAGCACAACTCCCAAGAGGGAAGAATATTGTTATTGTTAATTCCCTTAGTAATTATTTTTGAGCTCTTCCAAATGGAAACTCTGTTCACATATAATGATTAGCAATGAAACTTGTATCCAGAATTCAAGAAATACTTATAGGGATGATTTTTTGCTTATACAATACTGTAGACATTAAAAAAAAATTTCTAACCAATGTTTTGAATTTTTCTAAAATCTTTCTTTAAGTACTACAATAGTCAGGATGTTCATCTCCTGAATTATTTTCCTTAGGAAATTATAAAACCTGTTATCATTTAATATACAATGTTCCTCCCTCATTTCTGATGAAACTTAAGCAATCTGTGATTCTTTTCTACCAGCAGTGCAGAAATGAAAGCCCCTTAGTAATACTGTTTTTCTCTACAATGATGTTCTCATACCACCTGCTACTAAGATAAAATGTTTTCCCACATAATTTATATATGTTGCTCAATTTGAAGGATGCAAACTGAGAAATGTATTATAGAATGGGATTTGTGTGGGAGAATATAAATTGAACACTATTGGGATAACCACTCTTGTTTTACTTCCTTGAAAGAACATTAAGAACAGTCTCATAATCTTTCTCATTTCTTCTAGTGACATTCTTCTACAGATTCTATTACTAATATCTTGGTGTTAATAAGAGTTAACATTCAATGAGCTCTTATAATGTGTGATGTATTTTTCTAGGACATATAGTATTTATTTCTTCATTATTATCTTCCATTAATCTTGACATTTCTTTTTTTGTCAGTTTACTTTATTCTTACCATTTGGAGAAAAAAGCAATTAAGTATATACAAATTCTAATATCAGTTATGCTTTTGGGCATATGTCAAAAAGGATGCTACATCCTACCACAAGGACACTTGCTCAACCATGTTCATTGCTGCTCGACTCATGATAGTAAGAAGTGGGAAACAACCTAGACGTCCCTCGACAGAAGACTGGATAAAGAAAGTGTACATTTACACAATGGAGTATTTTTAACTCAGCAGTTAAAAAACAATGACCTCATGAAATTTGCCAGCATGAGGATGGAACTAGAAAAAAATAATCCCGAGTTAGGTAACTCAGATCCACAAAGATAGATATGGTATGTATTCACTTATTTGTGGATAATAGCCATTAAGTAAATGATAACGCTATAATCCAAAGACCCAAAGAGGCTAGGTACCGAGAAAAGGACTTGGGGGAGCACAGAGCTCTCTCTGGGAGGGAGAAATAGAATGGATTTTATGGATGGACTCGGGGGGTAAGAACAGGAGAATCAGAAATGGAAGAAGAAGGGAGATAGGATTGAGGGAGGGAACATGGAAAGGAAACAGAATGAGGGGCATTTTAGGGGTGGTATGGAAACCTAGTGCAGTGGAAACTTCCTAAAATATATGGAAGTGATACTAATGAAGTCTTCAAATGTCACAATTGGTAAATTCTTATCATCAAACAAAGTTTTCAACAAAAGGATTGGGTTACATTCAACTGAGTTGTTGGCCAAAGGGGTCCCATGGAGATCCTCCAACAATCCAGGCTGTTGCCAAGAGAATACATTGTTCTCCACAAACTAACAGCACAGCCTTATTGCTGAAGATCACACCCACACAACTCATTGAACATGGAGACATCAAGCTGGTGCCTCCATAGAGCCTTTACCAAAAATATAAAAGGGTTCTAATTGCATTTTTGTTGTTGTTGTTTCTTTGTATATCCCTGGCTATCCTGAAACTTCATATGTAGACCAGGCTGGCACTCAGAGATCTGCCTGCCTCTGCCTCCTGGGATTAAAGGTGTTCACCACCATGCTTGGCTTCTAATTACATTCTTACAAATACATGCTGTTTTCAATTTTATGTTAATAGCTGTCTTCATAAATATAATCTGATATCTATTTTTGTATTAGTATGTATTAATTGTACAAAACAATGTGCTTCTCTATATAATTATTATAAATTATAGAATTTCCCATACGGTCCCTCATCAACTTTCATATGTTAAAAAAAGATCTAGAATCCATGAATAAGAGAAAGCATGTGATGTGTCTTTCAGGGTCTGGCTTATTTCATTGAACATGATGACCTCCATTCAGATCAGACTTCCATTGTGGTTTTGATTGAATCTCTCTGAATATTAGTCTTTTAATATAAGCAGTGGCTATTCCCATAGCTTCCTTTAGTAAAGTGTCTAGTCAAGTCCTTTGCTCATGATTTAATTGTTTTGTCATTGTGTATTGTAGAAATTCTTTATATATTTTGTATATTAACTCCATTATCAGACATATGATTTGCAAATATTCCATTATGTCATTTGTCTTTCAACTTGGTGATTGTGTCCTTTGATGTATATAAGTTAATTTTGTTGTGGTCCTGGAGAATAATTTTGCTCCTAAAATTCTGCACATACTTAAGATGCAATTTTTTTCAGAGCAAAAGAAGAAATTTTATGCCTAGAAAAATTAATGTAATTTCCATCATTCTGGAAATATGTATTTAAATTTTTGTCAAGTAACATGTAGCTGTGAATACAGGGCTTCCAAGGAGCAATAAAATAATAGTAAAACAATATGTTTATACTGAAAAGAAACCCACAGGTAGCCAGGTGTGGCAATCCATACCTATAATCATAGTACTAAGGGGGAATACTTTAAAAAATTGCAAGTTTTAGGCCAACTTGGGTAAGTGGAGAGGCCCAGCCTAAACAGACAAGACAAACAAAAACTTCTAGGGATGCAGAATGTCACAAATCCAGCAATTAGAAGCAGCATGCTTCAGAAACTATATGATCTTTGCTACCAGGATGATTATGATGATGTTATGCAGGTTTTTTCAGTTACTAAAAAAAGAATCCAAGAAAAACTACATACAGCAAAGTTCTAACTCAGATGCAAGGTGTTAATGCATGGTTTAATTTTAAACAATTGATAAAATATAAAAGAACCAATTAAACCTTGGCAATTAGAGTAGTGTCACATATATTGGTTCCAGAGGTTTTGTGATATAAAGTTAATTTTTGTCTCTTGTATAATCATGCTCCTTGACTCACAGAAAATACATTTATATTAATCATATCCGTATGGCTATATTTACAGTATTTTTATTGTCAGGATAATTTCATAGAAAACTTGGTTGTAGTAAAGGCACAGTTTGAAGATAGGCAAAAGGTAGACACAAGAGTGCTTTTAGCTAAAGATTTTATTCCATACTGTGAAAAGTCAATAATTGTCATTTAAAGTAGTTGACTTAGCTGCATTAAAAAACTGTAGTGCAACCAATAAAAAAATAAAAATTAAAATGTAAGTAGTAACATTTAGAAAATAAAGAGTTTTATAGTATCTTGTCTTCCATGGTAGAGAGTTAATAAGTTCATGTTATATGGTATCAGAATGTAAATTACCCAAAGTAGTATTTGTTTACTCATTTGTTTATTTTACAAATCCAGATTTCTTGAGCAAACTCTAGGTCTTCTTGTGGTGTGGCTCAATTATCTGCTTTTAACTACTTTTACTCAGGTAACTCTGTACAAATAAAAATTTAAGAAACATGGGTTTAGAGTATTGGAAGTGAACACTAGGAAAACTAAAACTGAAAAGTACTCTTTTAATTTATTTTTACATTAGTAAAAAATAACTTGGAAATAAAAAAAAAATCACACACCAACATTACCAAGACCCAAAGACTATATAATGTAATGGACTTGTAAATAGTTAGTCAAATAATTATAAATCTTTTTAAAACAAACAATCATAACAGACAATAAGCCTTTCTAGATAAGGTCTACCACATTATCACAGTAAGCAATCATATTTTGAAAACTTGATTTAAGACCCTAAAGGTTTGTTGAGTAAGCATCTATAATACATGATTCCTGTAGAGACAAGCTTATGATCATAGAGGCTGGAACGCTACCTGAAATGACATCAAAATAGTCCAGTACATATTCAATTGTATTTAAAAATCTAGTATAAAAAATCAACATAAATATGTGTAGCATCAGGCGAAGCATAAGCTCTTTCTGGTTTCTTTTGTCTTTAGATACTATTTTCTCTTTGTGATGCTCAGGAAACATGTCACTCTGGCTGGATGTATTAGGTTGGCTTCATGTCAAATCACTGTTCATCTGCCTTGTGGCACCAGAGAAAATGAAAAGAGTGATTCAGTGTGTGCTTGAGCTGACACAAAGAGGAGTAGTCACTAAGACCATTAAATTGGTGACATTTTCTTGTCTTGCCAATATGGTGTGAACTGAGGACATTCTTCTTTAGTGATTTCTAGCATGCATACACAAGCTAATACATAGAAGTAATCTACCTAATATTATGTAAAGTCTTATGAATAGATATATCTGATGCAATAAACAGAAATGTTTACAAAGAGTGAAGTAAGGTCATGAGCTATGAAGTGATCCAAAATGTTTTTATTTTTTATTTTTTGAAGCACTGTGATCTAAGTTGTTTTTTTTTTCAGAAGACACTGATTTGAATTCCAATTTTGTCATCTGCATTACAAAAGTAATGGCATCTACTTTATAATTTGATTGTAAAGATTCTATTAGTCATTATCCATAATGTGCTTAGTACTATGCCTCACAGATACCCTAAGAAATCAATATTAGTACAATAAGAAGAATTAGTGTTTACCAACTTTTATAATTATTCAATGAATAGTACACATCATCACAATTTTGTAAGTGTAGAAACATTTGGCCAATATCTTTACAAGATATGATTTTATTTAAATAAGTATAGATGTAATATTTAGTAGATGTATTATTTAAATAGATATAACATAACAATATGATATAGTAAAATCTAGTTATGATGATCATCAAGTAATTTATTATTATGGAAAGACTAGAGAGGGGTTAGTCTAATATGATAAAAGCCAGTCATAAATGATAAGTCAACTTTGAAATCCAAGCATTCCCTGGAATGCTATTAAACATAAACAATGACCAATTGTGGGGAATACTGTGTAAGATACTTAAACATAAATGACTGCCAAGTTCTCTTTCCAGCTATGGAGCCCATAATCCCATTTCCATTAATCCTGTGATATTAGCATCATTCATCAAGAAGACAAAGGGGTTGGAAAACTTCATTTTAAAAACTTACCTGGGAAGAGCTAGAACAGCAACCAAAAAACACAAGATTCAATTTTGTTCTAATTGGTGACAGCTAATCTCCCTTGGGTGCCTTAAATGCCAAATATAACTTGATCTGTTCTCTTTCTCTATTGAAAATTAGTTGTGTTTACTTCCTTTCCCAAGCCAAAGCTTTTCAAGCCTCGATAGGTAGATAAAATATAGTTCTATTGCTATGAGAAAATGAGACAAAACCCCCACCCACACAATAATCATTCCTCTCCTGTTCTGGTTGAAATTAGCTAAGAGACAAAACAGCAAAATACTAAGCTAAAAAACTTTCAAAGCTAAGGAACCTTGAGGTTGTTGTTACCCTTCCTCATTTTACCAAAATCAGAATGGCTGATGAAATATTAATTTGTAGTTCGATTAAGAAGTGCAGAAATGCATCAAAATGTTAACACAAAGCTATTTAATACTCAGGTCATTTATAGTTTCAGAGAAAGGTATAATTTTTATTTTCATCATAAACAAAAGATCAGTTATAATTTTAGCTAACTTATTCCCATATTTTTAGACCACTTATTACAACAATGTTTTCAGAACAAGTTTACATTTATTAAATCATCTGTGTGTACTTAGTCCAAATGGATACTATGTAACACTGGTCTTCTAGACCTGAGAGTGATCTGGTACTTAATAATTGAGATATCACAGGCTCAGGCTTTGGTTTTAGTTTTGATAATGCTGAATAATCTCCATGTAATCTTGAATAATGTCTTCAAACTCTCTAAGCCTTGGTTATTTCATATTCAAAATGGAGTTAACAATACCTGTATAACCCTGCTGCTGTAAGTCTATAAAGATGAGATTAGATAAAGTCTAACATGTATAACCTTAAGTACTTATCCATTACTTAGTGGAAAAGTTATCTCAACTTCTCAGCCTCAATTCTTTTTATATATGAAGTAGTGGTGATAATTTTGTTATCTACACAAGTTATAATAGTGAATATATAAACACACACACTGTGTGTCTCCCCAAAAGTCTCATCTATTAAAGGCTTGGTCTCTAGCTGGTGATGCCACTTTGAAAAGTTCTATTATTAGATAGAGACTAGCTAGAGGAAAGTGTTTATTGTAAATCCTCTTGGGAGTGACATCTTGTCCCTATTCGCTTCCTAACTTTCATATCGGCTGGAAAGCAAGCAGCACTTGTCATATGATCCTGCTTCCATACTGTTCTGCCTAACCATGTGCCAGACTCAATAGAGTTAATGACTATGCTGTGAAGCCTCTGAAATTAGGATCTGAAAGTAATCATTTCTTCCTTAAGCTGTTTGAGTCAAGTGTTTTGTCAAAGCTTGACAAACACACCACCACTACTGGAGGTGCTAAGAAATAAATTCTCAAGAATGGTCACCGAATGGTTTGAGGTGTTTTTTGAGTGATAGGAAGTTTTGTTTGGGGTTGAAATGAGAAGATGATGGAAGAGAAGTAAATTGAAATCCTGAAGTATAAATGGACATAACTGCTTTAGAGAGCAGCCTGGTCAAAGAGATCTAAATGTTTCAGTGATAACCAATGACAGGCTAGTAATCTGGGGTTAAGTTCTAGAGGACTCAGTAAGTCAACGTAATTCAAGTTAATATTTCAAAAACATCTCTTTATAAAATCTAAAGCCCTACTCCTTTTTTTCTTTCATTTGTTGTTGTTGTTGGTGGTGGTGGTAGTGGTGGTTTTTCGAGACAGAATTTCTCTGTGTAGCCCTGGTTGTTGTACAACTCACTCTGTAGCCCAGGCTGGCCTCAAACTCAAGATCTGCCTGCCTCTGCCTCCCGAGTGCTGGGATTAAAAGCATGCGCCACCACCTGGAGTGTCCATCATTTCTAATTGAATTAATACAGAGTCTCAATTTTCATGCTCAAGAAAATATTACACTGATTGGCCCTAGCTCATCTATGGAAAAGGATTTGAGTTATGTGGAACATTAAGTTAAGGATTAAGTAGTAAGAAAATAGTTAATGAAATGAAACATCATTTTGATTTTTGGTTATTTAACAGGGCAGCATGAGCTATGAAAAATTTAACTAGAAAATTTGACTTGCTTATAATGGTCTTCCAGGGCTTGGCACATAGTAGGTATTCAAACAAGTTGTACCAATTCAAGTGTATCATAACAGAATATATATACATATATATATAATTTTATTATTGTAATGGGCTTACGCAGTTTTAGAACCCCAGAAATCCTATGAGCTGCCATCATGGGAGAAAAAGGAAAGCCAGTGGTATAGTTTAGTCAGAGTTCAAAGGTCTGAGAAACAGAGAGTTGATGAGTCCAAGGACAAAGGCCTCAGAATAGGGTAGGAGAATACACTTGTTCCAGCTCAGAAAGACAGATTTGTTCTTCCTCTGCCTTTTGTTCACTTTTGGCCCATAACAGGTAAGATTATGTCTGTCCAAACAAGTGAAAGCAGATCTTCTTTGCTCACTCTGTTGATTAAAATGTCTTTCAGATACATTGCTGTAATCATGTACAGAAATAATGCTATACTAGCTATTTATCCTTCTGCCCTATCAAATTGACATATAAAATTAACTATCAGTCTTACAAATTGTTCATATGGTTTAGAAGTTCCAACTTCTGAATTCTTTCTGGTGTATAGCCCCAAAAGTATACCAATACTAAAATTTTCTATATAAATGGATTAAAGCTTAAGAATAGTCTCTTTATTTAAACAGAAAATCATTTAATTATTTTTTTCATGCTGTACAGTTTTCCCCCAACAATTTACCTATGGTAGAAATATTTTATGGGCAGGAAAAATTATGTCTATTTTATTCATTAATGTATTCTTCAGCTTTATTCAGCAAAATTATTGCTAATAGATTGCTTCTATGTTGAAAACTATAAATGATTTAAATTTTAAATGATTTGTTGTTATTTCTGCCTTCTGCAGATTCTATAGCACTTGTTATTTAACATTTTTTCTGGTTATATTGCTACTGCAGACCCTCTATAACTAAACACATTTTGAGGATATGAAAAAAACAAAAGTGTTCATTAACTTCATCTAATGACAAGGAGAAAACATGAACCATGATCTTTAGAGCCCAGCTTCTTTTATGCATTCAAGATGTAATTTACATTTCTCGAGTTCATAACTTTTTACTCACATAGATCCTGTTATCTTATTAAGATTTAGAAAACAATTTTCTTATTTTAACCTCACAACTAAAGCACCGATTCATTTTTCCTATAAAACCTGACACTACTTTCAGTCTTAAAAAAATTCATTTCTAAAGAATTTTGCACTGACAAATTTAAACATTTTGAGTATTATGTTACCAAATGTTTTAAACTTTTCTCCATTTAATTTAACATTGAACCTCTTAAGGTCCAGAATTGCTAACAGCAGCAGAGTAGTATACTTTTATTAGTGTACATTTTATCTGTGTGACTTCTGATATTATAACTACATGGAACATCCCTTGTTCTCTTTATCTCTCAGCCTGGCTACCATTCTCTAACAACAGTCCTGATGGTCTTTGGTGGGTACCTTAATTTAATGTCTGCCTTTACATGTGCTTTTGCCTTTTGAATTTAGTGATAGAAGTCTTCTAAAATGATTATCTTATGGCAAGGATGTAACCTCTTTCCTCTTTTCATAGCTCTATGGATATAAAACAACTATTATTTAGAGTGACTTTCTGTACCAGCAGTTCCCATCTGTTAAGGACTGAAATTACCATCTATGTTCTTGCCATCTGAGAATCTGCAGGATGCTTCTTGATTTGTCAACCCAACATGAGTAGTCAACACAAATAACGCAGAATTTTAAAAGCAGACAGGGTGGTGGAATCAGACTCCATTTGCCAATTCTTTTACCAGCTTATAAAAGTAAGCTGTTCTGTCTACTTCCCTCAGATAGAGGCCTTTTTTACATTGTAGCAAACCTCATCCCTGGAACTTGCCAGTAAAATCTTAACCTTCTTAAATGATCATAGCAATGAAGTGTATCTGAAACCTGGATTTTTTTTTTTTTTTGTATATCCCCTTTCGGATCCAGGTCATTTTCTTATAATGTTTTATAATTTTAATACTAATATATGTCTATGGTGGAAAATGTAACATATACAAAAGAATAAGAAGGGAAGTAACATTTACTCAAATATCAATACCTATAGATAAGTAATACTAAACTTTTAACATTTTTCTTTTTATCTAAAAGTGGCATTTTGCACTTAGAACATTATTTCATCAATATATTCCCTGAAAGGAATCTTTTAAAGCAGTTGAGTCCTAATTGAGATAATATTTTTCAAAAAATGAATCTTGATGTTTTTGTTTTGAGAGACAAAATATAGACAACTAGAGCCCCTTCTCTTAAATTATAAGCAAATTATACGTTATAGGAAAGATTTAAAGCTCAACTTATCTTGTCATGGCTGAATTGGCTTAGTTCACCTCTGAATGGGCTACCATCTGTCATGAGATCCATCAGACATAGTTTTTCATGTTTTTTGTTCCTTGACTCTTTTATATACGATAAAGCTTCTTGTTCCATTTCTCAGAATGCTTTAAAATATGTAAAATAAATTGTATATAAGTATACTTATTAAGATGATTAGAAATAAGTTTATGGTACAGAGATACAGTTTCTTTATTGGTATGTTACAAGCCAGGTCCAGTAGTGGGTCTACAAACTGTCATAATCTCAGAGCAATGATAAGCACAACTGTTTAAAATACCTCTACCAACTATACTATGATATAAAATATCTGAGTTCAAATGACGATGAATTCATGGACATAGTTAAAGCTAGTATGCATTTCCTAGACTCATATTTAGAGGAAAATACTGAATTTAATTTAGAGTTTGTCAAATTTTTGTTTTGTCTCAGTTATGTTTGTAAAAGCCTTATCCACAGATCCCTGATAGCAAAAGTTCTAATAGCTTAGGCCTTGTATAAAAAGTCTTTTTATTGTTGTTGTTTTTGAGACAGGATATCTCTGTGTAGCCCTGGCTGTCCTTGAACTCACTCTGTAGACCAGTCTGGCCTTAAACTCAGACATCTACCTTCCTATACTTCCAGAATGATAAGAAAAGAAATTCCTGTTAAGCTACCCAGAATGCAGTAGGTTGTTTTATAATATCTCTAGCAAATTAATACATCCCTGGAGGTGGTACTCTAGGAGTAGAGACACTACATTGGAATGGCTACGTTGTGGTTGATTGGAAAGGAAGAATTAAAGTTCTGGCTCTGAGTTAAAAATAAGGTATCAAACCCCATGTGGAATCCTAAATTTGATTCTTATTTTATGTTTTATTTGCTTCATTAAGCAACTACAAACCTAATTTCTTCATTGTAAGTTGAGAACTGGAAAGGACTTGCCTATAAGACTTTATCAGAAGTGAAATACTCTACTTAATGCCTCTAGATTGAAGTCTATAAGGAGTAAGTCCTTGATATGATGTTGATAGTGATGAAGAAATAAAATTGATGTTGATAGTGATGAAGAAGGAAAATTAATCTTCTTCCTCTCTTCCCTAAAATTCCCTCTTAGTTCAGGCAGATGAGAGAGATAGAGAGCTCTTTTTGTTGCATTCTGGAATGGCAGTTAAATATGGGATTTGGTCTCAGAATCTGAACTCATAAATATCTATTCTGTTATTAACCATTAAGAATTTCTGTTTGATTGTTTGCATTTTGACAAGATCTTACTCTGTAGCCTAGACTAGATGGTAACTCAGTATATAGGTCAAGTTGGTCTTGAATGCATGGGCAAATTCTACCTCAGCCTCATGAGTGCTGAGATTATACACATGAGCCACCATTCCTAGCTTAGAAGTTACACTCATATTGAGAACATCAAGCTTTTTATTCCTCATTTAATTTAAAAACTAATCTTGAAAATGTTTCTCTGTGTTAGTTACGGTGTTAGGTGATGAACATCCAGTAGTTGTCAATGCAGGTAACAGGATAGACATGATTCCCACCTTTTCAAGAACACAAAATATAGGACCCCAAAATGTCTGGAAACATTGTCATACAGACAATAGTTTAAAATAATTGAAAGGTTTGACTTGGAATAGGATGACAAAATAGAAATGTATTATCTACACCTCTACCTTTAAAATAATTTTTAAATTGCATTTATCTATCTATCTATCATCTATCTATCTATCTATCTATCTATCTATCTATCTATCTATCTATCTATCTATCTATCTATCTATGTGTGTGTGTGTTGTATGCATGCATGACATGCAAGTAGAAATCAGAGGACAAATTACAGGAGTTGCTTATTTCTTTTTACCTTGTGGGTCATAATGATAGAACTCAGATCCTGGGGCATGGTTGCAAGCACCTTTAATCATTGAGCCATCTCACTGTTTCCTTGACTATAACTTTTAAAAGGCGCAATTTATTGAGCTTCAGCTATGAGAAACTAGATCTGCCCCTGCTGAGTTATGTGTGAATATCTCAACCTGGCAAAATGAGTCATTTTATTCTACTTTATATGAGAAAAATAAGGTCAATTAGTAAGAGAAAATTTATACTCATGGATGTTCTATATTGTTTGGGAGGAGTAGAAGTAAAATCAGTGGTGGAAGTTTCAGGGAGGCACGTTTTAGTGTTTATCTAATGAAGAATTTTATAACCATAGCAATCATTCAAAAATGAATCTAGGAACTGTAGCTTTATACCTGGAACTATTATGGCAAGAGTTTGAAGTTAAAGCACCAGTTTTTGGGGTGGAAACTTACATCTATTTATCCCTATGGAAAGCAGTATTATGTTTTCTATTTTCATGGACAGGCCATAATTATATATATATTTGTAAGGTTCAGTGGTGATGCTTTGGTATGCTTAAACAGTGTATATTTATCAACTTAAACTATTTGGTTAGCATTCATCTTAAACATTTATTTATGATGAGAATATTTAAAATCATCTATTTTGGCTATTTTGAATTGTATGCTATAATGTTGCTAATTATAATCATCTTCTATACAATAGGAAAAGGTAACTTTTTCCTCTATGTGGCTGTGACTTTGTACCTCCCCTTCCTTTGCCTTTTTGCTTTCTGGTAACCATTATTATGCTCTATACTTTTATAAGTTCAATATTTTAGAATACATGATATCATGTGGTATTTAGTCTTTCTGGAACTGACTTACTTCACTAAACAGGTACTTATGTGATCACAAATACAGGATTTTGCCTTTCATTTGCTCAATGATACTTCATTTTATATACAACATATACCACATTCTCCATATCCATTCCTCTGTCAATGGATATTTCAGTTGATTCTGTGCCTTGGAGATTGTGAACAGTACTGAAGTAAACATGAGTCTACAGGTACTTCTTTGACATACTGAGTTCATTTCCTTTGAATATGTACCCAGAAGTTGGATGGCTGAATTTCATGGCAGTTCTATTTCTGATTACTTTCCCTTACTGTTTTTCACAGTGGTTGTACTAATTTAGATCCCCACCAATAAAATATGAGAGCTCGCTTTTCTCCACATCCTTTGCTATTTTGTCTTTTTGTTTACACTAAAATTGCCTTAACTTTAACATAATTTTGGGTTACTAAAAATAAAAGTTAAAAAAGTCGAAACACCAAAGAAACTTATGTTCAAATAAAATAATTTTAGGAAAATACAAAAAATGTTAGAAGAACATAAAATATAGCATCTTCTCAATAATCTGATGATTTTTAAATAGTGCAATGTAAATATTCAAGAATAGGATAGAGATGCTACATTCCTTGGACTATTATATATTTCTCAAGGGGGAGAAAGGATCCCCATTGCAATTTTAATTAATTAATTAATTAATTAGTTTAATTAGTTAGTTACTGTGTTTGAATGTGTGTGTTGTGTTGTATGTATGATAGATACTTGCTAATATGGGTATGGGCACATGTTTGTGTGGGAGGTGCTCATACATCTGTGTGTGAGTTCATGTGGAAGCCTGCGATCTACATCAGGTGTCTTTCCTTCATCTCTTTCCACATTTAGTTTTTGAGGCAGGGTCTCCTACTGAACTTGAAGCCCCTTCATTTGCCTAGACTGGCTGGCCAGTGACTTTCAGGGATTTATCACCTCTATGTCCCAGTGCTGATATTAAAGGAACAAACAACCACACCCAACTTTTAATCTGTCTCTCTAATCATATCTTCTCCCTTTTCCTCCTCACAGGGATGACTACTATAGAAAATTTTGTCCTGAATATTTCTTTACTTTTCTTTATAGCTTGTCACCTACATGTGCTAAAACAATCCATAAATTTGCCTTTTCATGAACTATGCTAGGGCACTTATTTATAGCTTTACACTCGTTGATTGCTAGCTAAAATCTGTTCGTAAAGGAAATACCATCACAGGTCCTTCTTGCTTTCCACAGCTACAGAAAAAGGGAGAGCTCTAGCTGTCTGTTCAGGAAATAAGTCTCAAGAGAATTGAAGTAGATTGCATTAGCTGCAGAACAGGAAGTGAAGGTATCAGCTATTGGAAGAGAAGTGAACTTGCATATAACATTCATAACAATTGAGAAAGATGAAAGAGATATAGGTCGAGTTGGTTTTATCTGTTAAGTATGTTGTCATTCTGTGTGACCTTATCCTCCTTTGTTTGTCCTCCATATAATACATTTTCCATTATCATTTGCATACCTATTCAGATACAAAAACCATGTTTGTTGAACAGCTGTAACCTATCAGGCATGGTTCTCACCTGACAGAACATACAGCTTAGCAGGGCAGATAGAATCTGGACAAGTAGTAGCAACTGGGATGCATGGTACAAATAGCAATTAGAATCCAATTATTATAGGAATACGATTCTAGAAAAAGCATCCCTAGGTAGGTCTTAAGGAGATTTTTAATCTAAAGACAAAAGTAAAGAGGGGTAGTAGTGAGGAATAAAAGTAAAGGGAGAGAATTCTTGGTAGAAGGAAACTTTACGCAACATACCAAGTTGTAAGAACATTTCAAAGAACAGAAAGTGCAACCCTTATTGTCCTAACATCTCTTACAGGTAACACACCATTGTAGATAAAGGATTTATGGCTGGCATGGTGTTTATGTTTCTCTTTTGATAGTATACAGAGTATCTTCCTGTACCAAAGACACTGGAACTTAGGGGTGAAGGCTGTATGTAGGCACTAGCTCAACATCTCCATGTTCAATGAGCTGTGTAGGTATTGTCTCAAGCAATGGGGACTTGGTGTCTGTTTGGGGGAGTAATCTATAGTCTTGGCAAAGCCTGGGTTGTTTGGGGGGTTCCCAAGTGTCCCCTTTGGCCAACAATTTAATTAGATATAACCCAATCCAAATAGTGGAAGCTTCATTTGGTGACAAGAGATAGCCACTTGAGACTCTGTCTCCCCCATTGTTTGCCAATTTTATTTAGATTGCCTTCATATATGTAGATATTTTAGGAAGCTTCTACTGTATTAGGCTTCCATACCACCCTTCAAAGCCCCTTAATTTTAGCTGTCTCTTCCCATGTTCTCTCCCACAATCCCTCTCTCGACTCCCTCCCCACTTAATCCTCCCATTCCAGCCCTGCCTCCATCCATATCTATCTATTCTATTTACCTTTCCTAAGGAAATCTGTCTGTTCCCTCTAGTCCCTTACTCAATACCTACCCTATGTGGTTCTATGGATTGTATCTTCTTGTCATTGACTTAACAGCTAATATTTACATATAATCAAATAATACTATATTTGTCTTTCTGGGTCTGCTTGTGGGAATGACCAACCAATAACTGATCTGACTTAAGGCCCACTGCACAAGATAGAACACATACCTGACACTACTTGGATAATCAGGAATTTGGGACTAGATACCCCTGGGACCTAGGGTAAAACCAAATAATACTGGTCTAAAAAATTTAGTGGCCTGGGCTACCAAGTGAGTTCCAGGAAAGGCGCAAAGCTGCTCAGAGAAACCTTGTCTCGAAAAAAAAAATTAGTGATAAAATGACTCCTGTTAGTCTGATAAATTCATAGATTAATGCCTTGTTCAAACATCATCAGAGAAGCTTCCTCCAGCAGAAGAACAAATACAGAGACCCACAGCCAGACATCATACAGAGAGTGAGAGACCTTGGAACACTCTACCCTAAATGGCATGTCTCGAGCAAATCCTTCTCCTTGGAGCTCAGATAACCCCAAGGAAGAGGAGGAGGAAAGAGTGAGCCAGAGGGGGAGGACACCAAGAAAACAAGGACCTCTAAATCAACATGATCAAAGCTCATGTGAACTCACAGAGACTGAGGCAGCATGCATAGGGCCTGCACAGGTCTGCAGCAGGTCCTCTGTGCTTATATTATGGTGTTCACTCCAGTGTTTTTATGAGATTCCTGAGTCTTCAAACCAGTGGGTCTCTTAATTCTTGTACCTTTTCTTGGGTGCTTTTCCTTCTATTGATTTATCTTGTTCAACTTTTATATGATAGTTTTGTTTTATCTTACTATATTTTATTTTGTTATATTTTTTAATGAATGAATGAAAACCTAGCCACAGGGTAAAGATTAACAACTGAAATGTCATTATACTTGTTGAGAGAGAGAAAGTCAGTTTTCTCAAATGGAGTGACACTGGGTATATCAACCACTCCAGGGCAGGCCTCATATTCATGAATAGGTGACCAAAATATAATGGACTCTGCTCTCTCTCTCTCTCTCTCTCTCTCTCTCTCTCTCTCTCTCT
>LZPO01034338.1:529295-566781 GCA_001675575.1 Neotoma lepida
AGAGGGGATCTAGAAGGACTTGGGGAAGGGGAAGAATGTGATCGAAGTATATTTAAACTAAGAAATGTTTTAAATAATAAAAATAAAAGAGAAAGTACAAACCTCAGTGCATAGGTGTCTAAAAACATTTCTCAAAAACGGTGTCATCACTAAAATATTCTGTACATGGAATGAGGTTTTAAAATTAGGAACCTAGAGCACTTGGTAATCTGAATTAAGATAAGGACCAGATGCATTTAGTTTGAGCAATGTTTAAGAAGCTCCTTTTTACCTGGTTGAATTTTAAAAAGGCACAATTGCTAGAACTAACTCTCTGTAGTCTGCTCATTTTACATATAACCTGTGTTTATTGCACAGTGTCTGAAATGTAGTCTGCCTGAAATCAAGAAAAAAAAACTATAAATCTATTATTTAGGGCTCTGGTCACTAGTGTAATCACTGCTCATTATTTCTTGATTTGAAACCATAGCTTCTTCCTCTATTAGACTCATCATTATCTGCTACTTAATGCATTTGAATATGAACATGAATTTTGGATTTCATTTATTTTTGTTTCAAAATCAGAGTCTCATGTAAATTTCAATATATTCAATTTCATGTGAAATGGTCTTGCTTAGATTCTAACGTGCATCTATGCAATCTCATTAGCAAACTTAAAGTTCAGTTCTTTACCCTACCACTTAATCAACCTGTGCAATCTCTGGCTGTGAGGAAACTCTATTACATATTTTCTCACCTACATATAATTCTTAAGTATTGTTTCAGAAAGTCAGGTAACACTGATAATTAATTATACTGAAAATTCTTTTGATATAATCTCAAGTGAATACTATTTTGCTGTTTGGAGTCTTTTATTCAATTCCCTGTTCTAAGTATCACAATTTTATTATTTTACTATCCTACTACCTATATAATTAGCCTTTACCAGTATAAAAAAAAATCTTTCTGTTCTTTTCCCCTCCAATTCTCACTTTCTGTGGATACCTTTGCCCCAGTCTACAAATATTCCCAAAGCATTTTCTTGAAGTATGTTACTACTGACTAGCTACCTATCATCAGCCTCCCTTCACCTCTGTAGTTACTGTGAGAAGAATATACTATTCTCTTTTTCCTGTGTCCACTTCCAACTCACTTTTCAACCCATCTCAAATTTGTTTCCTTCAAATTTACTCTTCTTCACTGTCCTGTTCACTACCAATAATAATTCACTCAGCTCTTACTGCCTCTGGAGCAAAATTTCTCACTCACTCTGCAAGTCATTTCACTTCTATGCTGAAATATCACCTATCGTGGGGATTTTTATACATTGGAAACACCTAGGAAGCCCTTTAAAGTCCCAAACCCAAAGTCTTCCCTCAGACCAATTTTAACAGAAGAGGAGAGCATTTCCATATCTCTCAAGGTGACTATAAATTGTAACCAGGGTTGTGAACATTCTTGTTTTCTGTGTAATTTCCTGGTTTTAGAATCAGACAAATATTATTTTGCATCCTGGTCATACCACTTATTAGTTATGACTTTTAGAAACTTAATTAACAACAACATTCCTCATTTTCTTCATCAAAAACTCACGATAGCAACACCCAATTTACTTTTTGTAAACATTGAATGATTTAACTTGTATGTAAACATATTTTATCACTCTCTGATTTCTCCTTTCATTTTCTCAAAGATGCTGAGTGTACTGGCTAGTTTTATGTCAACTTGACACAAGCTAGAGTAACCACAGAGGAGGGAGGCTCAAGTGAGAATATTCCTCTGTAAGATCTGGATATAGGCAAGACTGTAGGGCATTTTCTTAATTAGTGATCAATGGGGGAGGCCCAGCCCATGGTGGACTGGTGGTCCTGGGTTCTATAAGAAAGCAGGCTGAGCAAGCAAAGGGGATCAAGCCAGTAAGCAGCTCCCCTCCATGGCCTCTGCATCAGCTCCTGTCTCCAGGTTCCTGTCCTGTTTGAGTTCCTGTCTTGACTTCCTTTGAGGAAGAACTGTGATGTGGAAGCAGAAGCGGAATAAATTCTTTCCTCCCCAACTTTTTTTGGTCGTGGTGTTATAAGGAGTCTTTCTCTGTCCTGCCAGCCAGCTCCCAAATAATGACACAGAGACTTATTAGTTATGAAAGCTTAGCCTTTAGCTTAGGCTTGTTTTTAACTACCTCTTATAACTTTAATTAACCCATATTTTTATTAATCTATATTCTACCACATGGATTTTACCTCTATCCCATTCTGTGTGTCTGACTCATTTACATTTCTCTCTGCCTAGTTTCATTTCCTCCTACATCTTCTCTCTCTGTCCAGAAGTCCTGCCTATACCTCCTGCCTAGCTATTGGCCATTCAGCTCTTTATTAAACCAATCACAGCAATATATCTTCATACAGTGTACAAATATCCCACAAAACGGTGTTTTATTACAGCAGTAGTAACCCTAACTAAGACACTGAGTGTTCTTGCTTCAGCCTTCCTCACAAATGATGACAATTTCTTCCTCCCTCTAGTCTCTGCTTATTCCTGTATCTGTTTTCTCCTTTATCATTAATTTTAACAGATGGATGAATAATGAAAATGTTGCATATATAAACAATGGGTTTTATTTAGCTGTAAAGAAAAATGTAATTATGAAATTTGCAGGAAAATTGGATGGATCAGGAATGTTTTTTAAGTGACCTAGAATCAGAAAGACAAAAATTACATGTTCATACTCATATGTAGATTCTAACTTTTAATGTTTATATCTATGTAAATAAGGGGTATAAAAGTAGATATAGGTTTTGAAGCCTAGAAAGCAGAGCAAGAGAGAGTGGAGAACTGAGGTGTTGAGGTAGGAATGAGGGGTGGCAAAAAGAACACATATAATATGAGAAGCATAAAGAAAACTACTGGGGTAGAATGCTACAAGGGACAGATAGAGGATGGGGGAGAAGAAGGTTGAAAGAGAAACAACAAAGGCAAATTTTATTTGAAAAATGTGAAAATGAAATCTAACACTTTATGTGCTGATGTTATATAAATAAGTAAAATAATTGTCAAATAATCCTATTTTATCAATCTTGAACAAAACTTGGAGGAAATAAGATTAGATACAATAGGGATATTTTCATATACATGTTCATTGACACACTGTTCACAATAGCCCTTATGAAATCAGCCTGTGTATTCATTAACAGATGAATGGATTAAGAAGATTTTACACACACACACACACACACACACACACACACATTATATTAGCACGCAATGGAGTATTATCCAGTCACAAAGAAGGGTAAACTTATGTTACTTGTAGGAAAAGGGGGAAAATAGAATGGAGGCTCACATTGTAAGCAAAATATGCAGGCTCAGAAAGACAAATATCATCTATTTTCTTCCTTGTGCATAATTTAGATTTAAAAAACTAAAAGACATGAAAGTAGTTCTACTGCAAAAGGGAGGACCAGCAGGAGAGGGTGAAGGGTGAATATGATCAAAGTACATTATGTGCACTGTGAAAATGTCATGATAAATTCCATTATTTTACATAAATAATATCTGCTACTGTTTTTTCAATATTGACTGTCCCACCCTACTACAGGGATATGTAGTGTACAGAGATCGCACATCCATAGACAGAAAGTGCAGTCATAATTGCTAGGAATTATTACTGATTGCTAATGAGTATAACATTTCTTTGGAGAATGATGATATATAATGGAATTTTTAGATTATGTAAATTTTATCTGAGAAAAAATATAAAGTATGAAAAAATGGCATTGGCTATCATTCAGAACCCAGGTTCAAAATGGCAAATAATCAAAGGAGCTAAAACTCTGGCCAAAATCACCCAGTATGAAACATATGATGATATTGCTAGTAACAGTAAATGTTGAGGACTATAGTTTCAATTGGATACTGGAATATACAGCATCCCTTCTCTACCAGAACTATTCTTTTATTTTTAAAATAATGTTCATTTATTTTTAATGCTTATGTGTTTGATAAGTATTTTCTCTGCTTTCAGAGAGATTCTCTTTATTTATGTGTGTGTGTGTGTGTGTGTGTGTGTGTGTGTGTGTGTGTGTGAGTGTATTTCATATGTATGCAGATCCCATCAGAGGTCAGAAGAAAGCATTAGATCACCTGGTGTTGGAGTTACAGGCAATTGTAAGCCACTGGATGTGGGTGCTGGGAATCAAACTCAGGTCCTCTGGAAGATCAGCAAGCACCCTTAACTGCTGAGTCATCTTTCCATGCTCCATAGAGAGATTTTATTTAAGTATTTTAGCATTTATAGTATTGTGCTATTCTTTAGGTAATTAATGACTTAGACCTCAAATTTATGAGGCTACGTTTAAATTACATGATCCCATCCTGACTTGAATGAGGTTGTTTATCTCATTTGCTATTGAGGGGTGGGGGAAGTTGTTTCCTATCTTTTTGAGATGTTATTTTGGAAGGAGATTCAGAAACAATTATTACCATTATTATTATCCTGACTTTTGATTTAAAGTATCATGCAGCTGTGGAGGAAGCGAGAGTCCACATTTAAATGGCCAGATATAGAAAATTCCTTGGATGGGCAGGTACCCTGGGAGAAATTACCTCACCAAAAACAATCTGCTTAGTTTAGGCTGCTCTTGATCATGATTCTGACAGATTAATTTTCACTCAGATGATACAGGCTACACAGATATTCTAGCTCAACATGTTAAGAACATTGAAACAGCAAAGAGATGAATGAATGGTAATATATTCATTAATATTTTTTAATTTATCCTATTAGTTGCTGTGTGGTTTTGCTTCAAAATTATGAGTAAATGGAAATATTTTCCACTTAATAGTGTCTTTTTCCCCATTGCCATCAGCCTAGTCTATTCCACAAATGCTTTTCACTGTGTAAATAAAGCAGCATCTTGCCCAGAGTTCCTCTTCTCCAGAGGTCGGGAAAGGGAATTCATCAAACTTGTGTCCATTCCATCCCCCATTCCTCCCACACTGATATTTAAAATAACTGCGGAGTCATTGTACCAGAGGCTCCCTCAGCCAGCCAGATTTCATAACAGTCCATGTAGAGAACAGGCTTTTCTGGGGGGAAATGAAGCTTCCCTGCTTATATTTTGTTTAACCACAGTCATTTTGTCATTTCGAGAACCTGAGGCTACTCTGTGGCTTAGTTCACTGCAAGGTTTCTATGAATGTGTTCAGGGACTACATTAGCAAAAGCTCATCTAGCTAAAACATCGTATAGGTTTGGGGAAGCAAAGAAACGATTTTGTAAAAAGAAAAGGTTGACATTTTATTTCATTATTTAAATTCAACTGTAAGAATCTGGGCACTCAGATTAATATCCATTTTGCCTGACTTCCCCTTCATCAGAAAGAGAAAACACTGAAGAGCTCTCTTCCACACTGTTCACAATCAGCTTTGACTAGGGTAATAGTTGTTGACATCTGCTTAAATTTGAGAGTAATTTATTCCTTATATAACAGAGCATTTCAGAAAGCACCAGAGTAAGAGAAAGAGTGTGTTCTCCTCAAAGAAGGCTTTTAGTTTGTGAATAAATTATTTAAACACATTGCTTTCTGATGCCCAGAGGGCAAAGCTAAGGACATAGGGCCTAGGGAGTGAGTGAAATAGACTAGAGATTTTTAAGTCCCTAGGTCTCAGTTAGAAAATACTGTAGGCGCAATCTGCTATTGTGGTAGTATTAAACCCTGATTTATGTTTAACATATAAGATTTGATATTTTCAGTCCGGTAACTGTAATGTCTTCAAAGAACTCTATACACCAGTGTTTCCCCAAATGTAGCCCAAGAAACAACAGCCAAGACTTCACCTGGGAACTTGTTAGAAATGCAAATGGGAATCATTGGCCCTTACCCCAAACCTGATTAACCAGAAAATCCAGTTCAGGGATGGGTCTCAGAGATGGGTTTTACAAGGGGTGTGTGTGGGTGAGATGATGTGTGTGTGTATGTGTGATAAAATTAGAAAGGGGACCAGGAGAGGAGAGGAAGAGACCTTCAGGGAATGTAGAAAAGAAGAAGAGAGAGTAATATGTGTGACATGAAAATAGAAACAGGGACTATTGGGGGGGAAGAACGGAACCAGCAAGAAGGACAGAGAGAACATTGGGGAAGACAGTTTTAGAACAAGATGAGTAAGAACAATACATGTATGCAGATTTCATAATGAAACACATTAGTTTGTATGCTAACTTTAAAAATTAGTTTAAAGATTGTGTCCTTAAAAAGGAAAACAAAAAGGCTTCCAGGTAATTCTGGTGTACCACTGCTGTAAGACAGTGATCTTAGATAGATTTTCTAAAGAATGTATCATTTCTGCTTAACGTTGATTGATACTTTGAAACCTCTGTATAGGATAAATTACTTTCTTGTTTATAAGCATTACATATATTCTCAAAGAAATAATCAACTGAATGGTTTAAAATGATCCATATATAATGACAATAGAAGACCTACTAAATGTTTTGTTTTATATTGTGCATATCACAATAATTAGGGAAGCCTGAGGCAAGCACACCAATTACAGTCCCAAGCATCTCTGGAGGATAGAGACCTTCCTAAAGTTTACCCTCCAGCATCTGTGCCTTTGTGTGGGGTCACAGACTGGGACTTAATAAAATTTGAAATAAATAAGTGAATTAAGAAGCATTTTTATAATAAACAAGCAATTTCTCAATGCCTGGAAAAAATGAAATATTAACTATGCTTTCAATATCATATCTTGCCTCCTCCTTTAGTTTTTGATCATTAAAAAATGAAGCAGTCCAGAGATTACATCAGCAGTGCACTGTGGTTTAGACAGCATATTCAACAGATATGAATGAGGGATTAATAGACTTCTAAGGGAGTTAATTTCAAATGACTTTATTCTTTTTGTTTCCAGAAATGTCACATACCCTGTTGTTTTGTTTTATAGAACAGCATTCATTCTACATTGGGCTAAATATGTACACCAGAAATGTTTCACAGTTTTAAACAGTAAGAAAGGTAATGAATGTTTCAAAAGGAAGTTGAAAGCAATAATAGATTCCCGTTACCTCATAAGGTGATTGAATAGATGAATGATTAATGCTGATTTTTGCAAGCTAAATAGAATGAGGAAAAGCTCAGTAGACTAATGGAAACAGAATTAAAGGGATCGGCACAATTAGATGAGACAAATTCAAGAAATAATGGGAATGAATGTAGAAGGCTAGGTATCTCTGACTATAATTATATTCACTGACTAAATATGTTGGGAAAACTTTGCCTAGTGAATACACAAAAAACAACTTACCCAATAAGTTCCATATACACAGTGTTTAGTTCCTTTTTTTTTTTTTTTGTTCTTTGGCTCTAAAGGATTTGAAGACACCTTTCTTTCTATCACGTATGTGTCCAAATGATTGTGAACTAATGACAAAATGGACATTATTAGAGGACATTGTGCATAAAAACTAATGGGTAGGAGGAATTGACAGTGCCATCTTAGAAAATCTGCTGTTAAATTTAAAGCCAGATTATAAGGTTGCCCACTGTTTTTTATTTGTTTGTTTTGGTTTTGTTTGTTTGTCTCCTGAAAGAATAGTTTTGGATTAAAAACTAGCCTGCAAATGGCAGCAGTCTGGGTAACACAGTGCTAGCAGTCATACAAAATTGAACTATTCAGCTTTTAGTATTTCCAGCACTTTATTGCCAGTATTATAGACATTCATTCTTGCCAATTTTGTATATAGGTATGAGATATGTTTGTGGATGATAAACTTGAAGAAACAAATAGAGGAAGAGATGTTATGTTGAATGGGAGAAAGAATGTGTGAATGCATACTGTGGAATCTAAGTCCTGCATTCTAAAGTTGAGGGCAGTTCAGCGACATGGTCTTTATCCTGTAGGCTGTTGCTCAGAAAAACTTGTCCAGTTAAATTCATAGACAGTTCCTTACCCAATCCCCACAAAAGGCATAAGAGTTTAACTCCTCTCACCGAGTGTGGATAAAGAGACAGTTTATCCAGAATACTGTCTACTAATTTGGAAGTAAGTATTTCAAATCAGAACATTTCATTAAATTGGAATATCCAAGCTAGCTAAGGAATGTCCTAGATGGAGTTCATTTGCAGATTACTTATTTGCCACCACTATCTTTTTCTGTTACCACTACTCCTGGTAAACTGGAATATAAAGCCACCCATGAAAATCAAGTTACTGTGTGTTCTACGATGTTATTGCCCACAGTCTTGAGCACTAATATATCAGTGAATTGAAAGTTGGAAAGTTAGCACAGTTTTTTTTTTTACCCAGGCTCTAATATAATATCTTGCAACCTATACAATTTTTTATATAGACAGTTGAGTTTGATTATTAAATAGTAATAAAGAAGAGGTGGCAGAATACGAGGTTAGGGAGATGAGATTTGATTTAGTTTTGATTGTTCTAAATGTGTGTTCTCATCCAAAACTTCCAACAAGTCACCTGTAGAATAAAAGACTTATTTATATGATTGTGTAAAATCAATTGAATTTATTATTTAGCACTTGATCACAACAAAACATGGAAGCTCAATGACTTACAGAAATTAGAATTTGATTTATTCCATGGTCTACCCTGCCTAGAATACTACACATGTATTTTCTTTGTCAGGCTCATTCCTTCAACTGTTTTGAGTTTAATTGGGGTCCTCCATAAACCATGGACAGCTTTAGAAAATGTGGCTGTTATTTATAGAACATCGCAAGCCTACACGGTACTTTCAATACAGTTTAAATTAGACTGAATCTCTAATGCTATCAGCCCAGGATTCTTTTTGAAGGAAGGGTAAAAAACTCACTGTAACCCCCTTCCCCAGTGTTTATAATATTGGAAAGTAGAAGGAGGCTCTAAAATGCATTTGGAGTTAATGAAAGATGTGGGAGAAGAAAGAAAGGAAACAAGGCAGAATAATGGATTTTTTTCTCTCTGAAATTGAAGTATGACTAAATTACACAGAACAAGATTATTACAAGTTCCTATATGAGTTGTTTTCAAGGAAAACTGAAAATTAGAGAATATCAAAACAGCACTGTGCATGTTGTTTTTCTTTCCTTTTCCTCCTTTTTAAAAAGAGTTTTGAAATTCAAAGAAGAAAATTTAGCTATATAGAGATATGAGGTATGTTTGTAGGGGTGTTTGAAGAACAAGGAGACATAACTGGGCTATGGGATGAGAATGTCAGGAAAATAAGACGTGGTAGAATCACAAGTGGGTGAAGAAGAAAGAACCAAGAGAAAACTTGGAAAAGGAAGAGGAGGGAGGGATGATGCTTATTCACAGAGTACATCTGTAAAAGCTACTTAATAATCAGTGCAGGGGAACATTCTCTGTGGGGTAAGATATGGGATAGCGTGTATTTCATATACACAAACAGGACTTTGATCATGGGAGGCCTCTAATCTGGAGATTGTAGTTAAATACTTCCATGTACACCTGGGTGGACTGTCAGACAAGAGTAAGGTGCTGAGGAAAGAAAAGATGCTAAACAACATACAGCTGAAGCCTCAGACCTCTTATAGAAAAGAGTTTCTTGATTGCCACTGAAAACTGCATTATAAGCTCCTAAATATTTCTAAGTGCATCTGGAATGCAGTTTAACAAGAGTTCCTTAACTAAGCCATGTGATATGGAGCTCCAGAGAAAGCTCAAGCAATGTATGTATGGGAGAGAGTAAAAATTAAACCTGTGCTCAGGATCTTAAATGTTATGTTAAAGTGATGAATGCTAAAGTTTTAAATATGGACCACTGGACTTGTAATGATAACTGTCTTGGGGAAACATTGTACTTTGCTTTTTCTGATCAGCATATAATTATTTCATCCCTCTCCATGTCTCAATAGGAACACTTGTTAGAGTTTTGTGTATGAACAGGACTGTAGTGTAGCCCAACTATTTGTCTAGATTCATTTCTTGTTCTTTACTTCCTGTTCTTCCTAGATCCACTTGCTAGACTTACATACTCAGACTATTCATGGGTGTATCTCAGAGATTTGAAATTTTTAACATCACCATGATTCTGATGCATACAGACCAAAACCAGAGGTTTACTAATAGGATCTGTATTCTGTGTTGGTGAGTGATTAATCATAGGTGACTGTTTAAGAGCATCAGAAAGACCATCTCTGCCTCCAAATGTCTGCCATACTTTCAGATTGGTTTTAAAAATACACGTTTAGATAAGGCTTTTTAATTCATATCAAGTGAAAACATTTCTTTTATGAATTTTAATGTCTTATGTATAAAAGATTTATACAAAAAAGTTATTGAGAGCAAATGAATACACAATAAGAAAGAAGGTACCGGATCTACAATGATGGAGAAAGGGGAAGACATATCTAAAGATGGATGAAAAAAATTATTACCTATTTCAGAATCCTGATAAGAGTTGAGCTTACTAGAAAGCCAATAACTTGTTTTTAAATAGAAGATGTTAGAGTAGTCCAAAGAGACAGACAGGCAGACACAGAAAGGATGGAGCAAGAAATGTTAATGCTAAGAATGATTTGCAGATACGTTAGATATTTCCAATACTTTTTCAGAACCTTAATGGAAAGCCTGAAAAACTACATAAACTCTTAAGAGGTTCCTTTTCCTAAATGACTGTCTTACATATGGCACAAAATGCTTAGTACACAGCTATCAGATGAATAAAAGATGAATTTGTTGAAAAAGGTTTAGAGATGGATAGATGACATTTACATAATGTTGTAAATTTATACATAAAGATAGAGGATAGTTCATTTCTTGAACACTGATAATGCCAACACTTACAAAATAAGTAGTTTTATGTTAATTTCAAATTCTTCAAATATGGGTAGTTTTTCTCCAAAGGAAAAAGACACATTTTCTACTCTTGGAATATCACAGAATTAGATAGCAATCACATTATTTTTCCTCCTTCAGAACCTGAGTGCTTTTTATCATTGCTAAACCTTAAAATTGAAAATTCCACAAAAACAGATTTCATTATTTTATTGTGAATTGCTATGCCATCTGTAAATTACATTAAACTTTCTTTTCCTGCTTTATAATCGAGAAATAGAGTCACAGGTAGGTACAAAAAGAATAATACGACTCAAGGCAGTGGCCAGAAGGAAATGCAAAAAAAAAAAATTGAGAATAGGTTTACATAGTGTCACCATCTATCTTTGAACACTTGCATATGACCTTGGTTTAGGAAAGGAGACTACATCAGGCAACTATTAAAACTTATTTATAGGTTTTGATGATTACTCTTAATTGCCAATTATACTGGATTTAGAATCACCTACAAGACACATATGTGCATGTGTTTGATATTTTCAGAGAGGTATGCATACCTACATGTGCTTATGGAAACACACTCACACATACACACACACACACACACACACACATACGAGTTATGGGATCATGGAGGCTTGTACTGAGGTTCCAGAAAGCTATGAAAGCCAAGAAAAGTGTGAAAGAGTCAGATTATCTGTAAAGAGGCCCTGAGATGCCACTGTGTGAAATGAAGGAGAAGCATAAATTGCAATGGAGGCTCAAGGGATGTTGTAGCTGTCAGGACTGTGGAATGTCTGCAGAGGAAAGCTGGCCCAAGTAAGAGGCTATGAGTGCTACAAAGACTATCTAAGACTGTTTGCTACAAAGATGATGTTGTCAAGATCACCAGATGCTGGGCATGAAGCTACAAGATTTGGTGTTTGCCCTGCTGGGTTTCCATCTTGCTTTAGTCCATTTTTTCCTTGCTATGCTTACACTCTTCCCCTTTGGAAGTGGAATGTTTGTTGTTATTCTATACTGAATTTATGCAACTTAACTTTTTACTTTATAAGGGCTCACAGTTAAGAGATCCCCTTGAGTCTCAGAGGAGACTTTGGACTTCTGAGCATGAGGACCCAGGTTCAGATCCCAGTACCCACTTTGTTGTTGTTGTTGTTGTTCGTTTGCTTTCTCTTTTTTGAGACAGGGTTTCTCTGTGTAGCCATGGCTGTCCTGGAACAAACTCTATAGACCAGGCTGGCCTCAAACTCACTTGAGATCTTCTTTCCTTGGGTGCTGGGATTAAGGACTTGTGCAACCAGTGCCTGGCCAAGACTTTGGACTTTTGAACAGTGTTGAAACTGTTAGGGCTTGGGGTCTTTGAGAGAAGAACTAAATGTTGTTTTTTTTTGTTGTTGTTGTTGTCTTCTGAGTATCAAGCTTTAAGGGCTATTCGTGGAATAGCATGATTTAAAATGACATGGAAGAGTCTTTGCTTCCCTCTGAAACTTCATAAGCTAGGCCTCCATTGTCTGCCTTGCTCTCAACATTCTTATCTTCTAAGCTCCTACAGAACAGCCCACTGAGCTCTCAACACACAATGACTTTTCTACCCAAAGTCCCAAAGTTCTTCCACAATCTTCTCCAAAACAACATGGCCAGGTCTGTCACAGCAATATTCCACTATCCTGGTATCAATTTATCTTAGTTTGGGTTACTATTGCTGTGATGAAACACCAAGCAACTTGGGGAGGAAGGGTTTATTCAGCTAAGCTTCCACATCACTGTTCATCAATGAAGGAAGTCATAACAGGAACTCATGCAGGGCAGGAACCTGGAGGCAGGAGTTGATGCAGAGGCCACGGAGGGGTGCTGCTTATTGGCTTGCTCCCCATGACTTGCTCAGCCTGCTTTCTTACAGAGCTCATGACTACCAGCCCGGGGATAGCAGCACCCAGAGAGGCCTGGGCCTTCTCCCATCAATCACTAATTTTAAAAATGCCTTACAGTGTAGCATGAATCCTAATTGGTCTTATTAATAAAAACCCAGAGCCAGATATCAGGATAAATGCTGAAAAATCAGAGAAGCAGAGCAGCCAGTAACTAGTTCTTACCTCTAGGCAATCCTCAGCTGAAAGGGGCCCTGAGCTCTTGTCTCCTCCTGCCTTATATTCCTCTCTCTGCCCAGCCACATCACGTCCAGGCTCCACCTCCCTAGTGCTGGGATTAAAGATGTGAGATCCCAAGTGCTGGCATCAAAGGTGGCGTCCCTGCCTAGCCACTATGGCTAACTAGTGGCTTAGCTATACATTCTGAGCTTCAGGCAAGCTTTATTTGTTAGATCACAAACAAAATATCACCACATTACAGGCCTGCCTACAACTCAATCTTATGGAGGCATTTCCTTAATTGAGGTTCTCTCTTCTCAGATGACTTTAGCTTGTGTCAATTTTACATAAAACTAGACAGGATAGGGTGCATGATAGTTGGTAAGTGTGCATGACGATCTCTACCATAGTTGCAGAACATTAGCCATAGAGTTAGACTTACCAGGATTGAGTTCCTACTTCTTTCTCTTGACACTATGTATTTTGAAACTTATATAGTCTCCTTGGTTTGCTTCTTGTATTTATTTATTTAGTGGTACATGTATGTGTATGTGTGTCATAGAACATATATGGAAATTAGAGGACAACTCGTGGGAGTTGTTTCTCCCGTCCACCATGTGGGTCCCAGGGATCAAACTCAGGTCATCTGGCTTGGCAGCCAGTACCCTAACCCACTGAGCTATCTCACCAGCCCTGTTTCTTATATGCAAGTCAGACATGATATAAACGCCTCACATGTAGTTGTTTAAATTATCTAAGATAATAAATTTAAAAGACATAACTCATAGAGTAAACTAAAAATCATATCCTTTGGGTAAGTTGTGAGATGCCTCACTGGGCCATGATGACCCCAATTTGATCCTCAGAGTCCATGTAAAAGGCCATGATGTGGTGGCATGCCTTTGTAATTCTAGCATTCCAACAGTGAGCTGAGAGGTGAAGATAGAATTATCAGGAAGCTTATGGGGCAGCTAGCCTGGAGAATACAGTATAGCAACAGAAACAATGACAGAGGTGAAGCTTTAACAAGGTGGTAGGTGAAGGTTGTCCTCTAACCTCCACACATGTGCTGTGGAATATGTGTGCCTTCTCTCTGTCTCTGTCTTTCTGTATCTCCCCTGTCTCTATCATGCAAATAAAATAAATAAATATGAAAATATAAATGTCTTAATATTTTAATTGAAATATTGTTTCTCAGATATCAAAGAAGCTCAATTCAAAAATTAGTAAGATATTAAAGTCTTAAATGATAGAAAAAGACTTTAAAGATTATGCAAATGCTAAAGAAAAATTTAAATCATTATAAAATTTACTCAGACCTTTACGGAGTCAGTCAACCTCAAGGAAATGTTACTAATATATTTCAATGATATCCAAATACTTGAGTACTTGCTAAATATTTGTTCCAAATGAAACAAGCTAAATCAAGATACACATAATATAATACTGTTCCCATCAATGAATTAGAACTAAATAACTTCTCTAAAAGATTGAGGTACAACTTTGCTTTTATGAGTTACTGATCTTCACTGACATTTTTTTTACTCTTTTCTCAAGTACTCTATGTAATCATTTAAAAGATAATTTTATTTAAGCAATGTGATGATTATGTCTATTCATTGAGTTCCTCTAAATTCATGTGGCTTATGAATACTTTAGTTATCATGAATAAAGTTAAATCATTCTGGCTACATTTTGTTTCCAAATAAGCATTTTTGACATTTAATAAAGTTCATTGTGCTTGTTAAGAAAAAGCACAGATACTTACTTATTTTCCCAATAAAGAAAGCTTTATGATAAAAATAATGCCAAAAAACAATAAAGGAAAAGATAGATTTGACTAAAAAAAATTTCTAATTTCTATACCGTGATTACAATAAAATGCACTATAAATAAGAATGAATGCTAAAGTATAAGTTGAGAAAAATGCAACAAAAGACTGATGTTTTACTATATAATGATACTAATAAATCTAAGGAAAATGTCTGTCTAATAGAACACAGAAAGTACAGTTATAAACAAATGACAAATGAGAGAAAACAACAAATAATCAATATATTTATATATGAAATTATATTCTACATTAATTAAAAGTATAGTGAGGCAATAACAGTTTTGACCATGACATCAAAGAAAAGTGATCAAAGATAGTTAACAATGGTGGTCTCAGTAACAATTCTTTGGAAAATGATTTGGCAGGTATAGTAAGAATTTTAAATGTGTCCCAGATATTTTATTGAGGCATTCTATTTCTAGGAAACTATCATATGAAAATAGTTAAATATCCAAGCTAAGTTCAGGTTCCTCTGATGTCTACCATTAGTTATACCTGAGGTCAGACTTTGGAAGCTCCTCCAAAACCTTTAATTTGTCCCAGTTTAGATTGATTAGTTAAGGTGCTCAAAGCCTCCCACAAGCTTAGCATGTTCTATTTCAGGAAATGCCATTGATATATTGCTCAAGTTCTGATGTTGTTCACTTCATAATATTTCCAAATGGGATTGCATTCTGCTGCAAAGGATAGTGTTGGCTGTCCTTTAGAGCACTGGCAACTGAAGACAAAACATATAGGTGTTGGGAATTGGTGTTCTTGGTTGGTAACTTTCATTTATCCTTTGGGAACTTATTAAAAGTATGAAAATGACTGAAAGTTTCATAGAACAGAGTTACACTAGCATTTGAACAACACTGAAATTTCCTTCCCCATGCTCATTCATCTAGAAAATGCCATTATGAATATCTTCTACTACATAGGCTAACCTTTCATTGATATGGATCTTAATTGTAATTCTTCCAGAATTATTAATAGATCTATTTAGAGACTATTACCCACAAATAAGCACTGAGATTAAAAAAAATAGGCTGGAGTCACACATACTAATACAGGATTTGAGAAAAAAACTGTTTCATCAGTATGATGTTCTGTCAGCAGTAATGGCAACTTATATTTGAGAGTTCACTAGGAACCAATAACTTTTATTAAAGATTACATGTGTTATCTTAATAACTTCTAACCATCTACAAGAGGGAAGAAATCCCAATTTCATGAATGACAAAGTTTGAACTCGAGTGAATTAGTTCCTGAGCTCTGCTCTCAATCAGGAGATAAGTGAGAAATGAGATGGAGAATGTAGATTTGGGAATTACCAATCCAAATTCAAAAACCTTACAATCCAGTCTCCAGAATCTTTCTAGGAACACAGCATTTCGATTCACACATCAGAACAAAGCTGGCTCACTGGCAGGGAAAAATCATGTTTAAAACACTCAAACAGTTGGCTGGACCTGCTGCGTCTCCTCCACATATTATAAATATTTCCCATATCTGAATGAATTGTATTCAGCAGGGCAATAGAAGATTCAAAGAGTCATAAAGGAAAATCCTTTTGCCATCAGCCTATTCCTTCCAATACAAAATAAAACTACTACACTTTCCCCCTTTGAATTTATAAATGATCCTAGAATGTCATGTATATTTTATAAACAATTCTGCATTGAAAGTTGTCAAAGTATTTGTGCTTTAGTGTTTGAAGTTTCATGATCCAGAGGCTCAGAGATTGTTTTTTTAATTAATTTATTTTTTTAAAAAGGTGTTTTTTTTTCATTTTACATACAGAGGTTGTTTTGATAATTTAGTAGTCCTTTCCACTGTCCTTGTCTGTGGCATATGTGTTCCAAGGCCCTAGTGGATGCCTTAAATTGCACCTAGTATTGAAAAAATATCTATTTTTTCTCTCGTGGAAACCAGATGCAACTAAGTTAAAGTTTAATTTATAAATTAGGCACAGGAACAGATTGACATTAGACAAAGAAAACTAGTATGACAATGCACAATAATAAAATTTATGTAAATATACTTTTTCTTTAAGAAATATGTTCTATAGATCAGAGCTACCTTAACATGAATTTTGTTTCTTTTCATAAAGAACGTTTATGTTTTCACTTAAAGCAACCACTTTACAGGTTCTCTTTGACATATCCAAATTTCCAGCCAGCATCACTACTTTTGAACTTTGGGAGCCTTAATCAAGTTGAATAAGAATTACTGGAGCACAAGCACTGCAGTAGATGAACTGCTCACCAAAATGGCTACTAAGTGGCTTAGAAGGAGGGTCGCTTATATAGCCTGGGTGCACTAGACAAAAAAGTGATTAGTGTTCTGTTTGCTATAAAGCACAATGATATAAGATTCCATTATGAAATTCAGAATACCATACAATAGAAGACTTAAGAATTAACTATTTCTGAAATGTCCAATTAAAATTTAAGACCTCACTTGACTGTGAGTAAATGAAAATGTATATTGTGTGAGTGAAATTGTGAATTAAGGGAAATAATTGCAATTATAACTACAATATATCAAACATTTGGTATTTGCCCAGCAGATGCATTGATAAGTGCATTACACTTAATCCTTAAAACAGCTCTACTCAATAGATGTGATTATCCTAGATTCTGTACCTAGGGATCTGAGACTCAGGGCAAATAGCTTGTCCATATTTCCATACCTAGTAACTTGTACTTAGGTCTCTTTGCTTTCAAAACCTCTATTTCAAACAACTATACCTGTAGCCAAGTTCTTCAAACTTTAATGTATGTACAAATAATTTAGGAATCTCGTTAAAATGCAGATTCCTTTTTGTTAAGAGCAGAGAGGGGCCTGAGAGTCTACCTTTTTAAAAAAGTTCTGTGCCTTATACTTCTAGATCATGGTTTGAATAACAAGGTTTTACCATTTCCCTATAAGAGTGAAAAACAGACTTCAGGTAGTTTAATATTTCAGCTTAAGAACTAAAAGAAAACTTTTCCTAATTTGTCTTTATGAGTAAAAATACGTTTAATATAAAAATAAAAACAGTTAAGTCAAACACAGTTCTAAACACTTTACATGCCATGTCTCATTAAGTTCATATGATGATTCCCAGAGATAAATAGATAATATTATTCCTCCCCTTTATAGATAGGGAAAGATATCACAGAACAATCAATGCATGGATCCTATTCTTGTTCATTTTCTATGCACATACTTTTCAGTGCCTGAAACTCCTTAATTAGAGATCTATTCTCCTGGTTCTATTTTAATAGCCATGCATCCCTTATGGGAGGTAATAGATATTGTTGTATCATTTATTTATACCTTAGTTTCTTTCTTATAATGAAGAAGTAGGGAAGAGATAAGGTATAAAACATAGGAGATTGGATTTCTAGAAAAAAGAATAAAAGAAATAGAAAAGAGAGTGAGTTTCTAATGAAGTTAGGTACTATCTGCTTCATATATTGCTGCATAAACCCCAATAGCTTCTCCCATGTGTGTATTGTTAAGCTGAAGGCAGTGGTAATTTCAAGATAAGAAATAAACTAACTTGTGGATTTATTAGCGATACAGGGATCACCATGGAGACAACCAGAAGAAATCTCACCATGGAGACCTCTCTTTAGCCTTATTCTGACTAAAATTATCAGTATAGAATATAAACAGATACAGGAATAAATTGAGGTGGGGGAGACTACAAAGCAAGTAGGCTAGAGCTTCAGAAGGACTGGTGATGTAGTTACTTATCAATCTAGAGAGACTTGCTAAGGTTTATTTTTCCAAAGTCACATGTTCCCAGCTATCACATAGTTGGGAATAAAGAGAAAGTTCCAGAACATTGACAGAAAGTCAACTTGACAACCATTTCAATGGCTGTAACCCTGCTATACAAGGGTTAAAAAAAACCTTACAAGAAACTCTTTTCACTATAGGAAATTATGTATGGCAATGTGAGTCCCAGACCGATTCTCTGGGCCACCGACACAATAATTAAATAAAATAGTATTAGAAATCAGTAACCTTGGCAACATGAATTTTTGTCAAGCAGCTCTGACCCAGTAAAAGTGTCCTTTCAGAGAGTAGACTCCACAAAATGCAGCAATTTACCCTCATTGGGTACTTACAAAAATTTTCCCTATTTTGTATAAAATGAGCATGGAAATAATTTTTTTTGTAAGTTGAGCTCACAAAGAAGCAGACTAAGATGAAGTTTAGCATGTAAATTACTTATCACAAAGTACCTTTGAAGGGGCTGGAGAGGTGGCTCAGTGATTAAGAGCACTGGATTCTTGTGGAGGCCCACAAAGGTTTCCTAGTGAGATCTGAGCTTGCTTTACCCAGCAGAGCTGGATTAGAGGACTGCTTGACCACGTGCGTGGATACCAGGTATTTGGAAGGGTCTGCACTTGGCTGTGCTAGGGGGAGGTCTTAGGGCCGGTGGATAAGGATCCAGGCCCTCCCCGAGGCTATCCTGTGTTTCTGTTTCTCTCCCCTCTACCCTTCTATTTAAATCTCTTATCCCTCTCTCCTCAAGAGTACCCTGGGGTAAAATGTGGGAGCCGGTCTCTCAGCTGGCCTCCCACAACTTCTCTTCTCAAGGACCCAGCTCACAACTGTCTGTAACTCCAATCTCAGGGTATCTGATGCTCTCTTCTGTCCTTCATAGGCACCAAAAATTCATGCAGGGAAAACACTCATACATATACAAACAAACAAATAAATAAAAACAACAAAGAACCTTGAAGCATGAGGCGAAGAAAGCAGAGCTTGGAAAGGGGGGAAATGGAGGTAAAGGCAGGCCCAACAGTAACCATGGGTAGCTCTAGAGATAGCCCTGAAACTATAATGTCCCCTAAATGTTCCTAGTTGGGTCAAGATTTCCAGGTTTTCTATCCTTGTGTTCACTGGTCACTGGCTGCGGGTCACTGAGTAAGAGATGTGACATTAGTTCAGCTTAAGACACCAAGAAGAGAACTGATAGTTGAAAGCTGCCTAACAACAGTGCTACAAGTAGTTTAGTCAAGAAGTCCATTACTGAAGAGGGAGCCACAGAGTTTACCACAAATAAAGTCGCTTCCAAGTACTAAAACTTTCCAAGTTAGATAAGGAGGACTCAATTTTTTTATTTTAAGTCAGAAAAAAATATTCCTTATTGCTTAAACTTTACTTGGAACAAATATATAAGACATTCTGTTAAGTATGAGAAAGTCATTTCAGTGCTGTTGACAGTCATAAGATTAATAAAAATAAATGCATATCATCATTTATTAGAATGCATCATATCATGCATTCTAATAAAAACAAATGTATTACTCACTTTAGTTTTACAGTGCACATATGTGTCTAAATGTCAATGTGTATTTTTTTTTCTGCCTGCTCAGTGAGTCAGGAAAAGGTGAAAAGGGATTTAAATAATGAACTGCCATATGTGTAACATACCCATTCATCTAGCAAACTTATCGAGCATGTGTTATGTCAGAATGCCTCACTAGCAACTTTTGGGGGCCTATGGAGCCATGTGCCAGTAAAGATGGCACTGGGAGGAGGCAAGGAGAGAGGAACCCAGGTTGTTTGCAGGAGAATGTGATTAAAGCTCCAAGTCAGGAGAGATAATGCCAACACATGATCCCCCTTGTGGACAGCATTGTAGATAATATAGATCAGGTGTGTGATTGGGTGATCTTTAAGCTGATTGCCCCAACAGGGCATCTACCCCTCCCAGCCTTGTGATTTTATGCTTTAAAGGGGGCTTGCTGATTCTTAATAAATGAGTTTCTGCTTGACAAAACTCCCTGCCATGTCTGATTGTCTCTGGAAAGGGAGGCTGGGGGAACAGGCAGGCAGCATGCACTTATCTCTCCTCAGTTCCAGGTCGTCCCCTCTTGGGAGATCTAAGTTCTTGGTGGGGTCGACCCCCCACAGCCACTAGGTCTTTAAACTTAGAAATAACACAGAACTTGACCAAGTGATTGTGTTAAAGCAAAATCTGAAAGAATGAAAGAGTATTGGGAGGAAGAGTATTGAGTAGAATCATTACCCTTGTTCTCTTTCAACTGTTATTACAACTGTTTTATTATTTTGGTTGCTTACTTATTATGTGGCTGTCCTTCTCTCTAGGGGTAATTGACTTCACTAGTTTCTTGCATTGTCTATGAAATGTACTTCCATTATTATAAAACTTGGATCTGCCCATAAATTATTCAATGAAAACTTTAAAGTTTTCAAATGACACATAATACATGTACATATATATATTACAACATGATGTCTTGATGCAATTATACATTTGTAATGATCAAGTCAAGACAATTTGTATATATGTCTTCTCAGATACGTATCATTTCTCTGTTGCAGTAATGGAAAAAATGGTTTTTTTGATAATACAAGAGTTTGATTTTAACTATAGTTACTGTGCAATAGAGCACAAGAATTTATTTGATAATCAGTTATTAATTCACTGGATGATTTCTATGAAGATGGAAGTCTGAAGTCATCAGGGATTGCAGAAAAGTATATCTCTCAGTGTTTATCTAACAATTTGAAACACTAAGTATACTCACGTTTATCAATCTATGAACTTCATAAAAAAGAGATTACAAAATTAAGAAAGAGGGACCATCAAGGTTTTTAGATTAAAAATTATGAAGGCACTAATGGCTTAGGTTATTAAACAAAATAATCTAATGCCAAGTGTGGAATCCCACCCTTTGAGTTGTTGGTCAGAAGGGTCACACAGATCCTCCCAAACAAAACAGGCTATTGCCATTACTCTCAGTTACCTATCAGAACTATACAGTAAGATGCTATTGCTGAAGATACCACATATGGAAATTGCAGGACATGGAGAAATTAAATTGATATTGACCTGGAAAATTCCTCCCAGATGGCTAGCATTTATAGTGCTAGAAAGTGTTACATAGGGTGATGATAGAGAAAAGTCATCAAAAGCCTTATCCAGCCCCAAACCCAATGAGCTAAAATAATGACCAACCTCAAAAAATATGCCCCCTAGTGCAATAGTACCATGAATGTTATTGGGTAACCTAGACTTTCTCCATGGTATAGAACTCATGCCTGGTTCTCTAAATCTGAAGAAGTCATATACCCTAGAGGAGAACCTACCACCATTATCTTTCTAAATAGACACAGTATCAATCTCTTTTAAATTATTTACCTCTGTATAAATAGTCTATCATTCAAGCCTTTTTAAAGAAGACTAAATTCAATAGGAAACAAAGTATCCTGAGTAGAGGATATTTATTGGTATCCTGGGGAGTAGATTTCACCCAGAGACTGACTCAATAAAAACTAAATAGTTTTTTATACCACAACTTCAAATAATATTTTATTTACTATATCTATACATGCCATACACAATAGAGTTTTTTCTTTCCTTAGTTGAATCTCCTATATCTTTGACCCAATCTTACTAGGACATCTTTCTATTTGGTGTTACTCCACTTTTATTTTTATGAAAAATTTAAAAAGATATTTTAAACTAATTATCTTTGTTTTTCTGAAGAGTTCTGAAAAAAAACTGACACCACTAGTTTTCTTTCCAAGTTTTACTGACATGCAGGTGGAAGGTGTAATAGCTAGGCAATGAAATAATGAAAGATGAAGAAATTTAGAGCTTTGGACCAACACCATTAGGATCTTCTAAGAAAATGTTACAACTAATAAAGGCTTAGGCATAATTGGGCTCACTGCTGAATACTGTGAGACTTTTAAAGAGGAACTAACACCAGTGCTTCTCAATCAATCCATAAAATAGATGAGAAGGAATGCTACAAAACTCACTTTAAGAAGCCAATATTACCCTGATACCGAATAAGGACACATTAAAAAAATTATAGGCTGATCTATCTAATAAACATGGATACAAAATTTCTTAATAGAGGATAGAAAGATAGGTCAGCAGATAAGAACACTGGCTGCTTTTGCAGAGGACTGGGGTTCAGTTCCCAGTACCTACATGGTGATTCACAACCATCTGTGGCATCAGTTTCAGGGGATCTGACGCCCTTTTCTGGCCTCCATGGACACTAGGCATGCACATAGTGCACATCCATCCATCCAGGCAAACACTCATACACGTAAAATAAGAATATATAAGTCTTAAAAAGAATTCTCAATAAAACATTTGCAAACAAAATTCAACAACACATTAAAAACGTCATTGACCATAACCAACTTGGTTTCATTCCAGGGACACAAGGATGTTTATTCACAATATCAACACAGAGACTCAAGGACAGAAATCACATGATTAGCTCAATAGATATAGAAAACACATTTGATAAAGTCTAGCATCTCTTCATGATAAAAGTCCCAAAGAAACTAGACATAGAAAGAACACATCTCAGTATAATGCAGACTATATATGTTAAACCTGTAACCAATATTATCTAAATAGGGAAAAACTCAAAGCATTTCCTCTAAAATCAAGAACAAGACATGCGTTTCAACTCTTACCATTTTTAGTCAGTACAGTGCCTAGCTAGAGCAATAAGGCATGAGAAAGAAATAAAAGGGATACATGTAGGAAAGGATGAAATCAAAATATCACTTTTTGAAGATGATATAATATTATATTCAAGGAACCCTAAAGATACCACCAGAAAACTCTTAGAACTGATAAATATTTTCAGCAACGTAGCAGAATAAAAAACAGGCATACAAAAACCAGAAACTTTACTATATACCAGTAATGAGCATTCTGTAAAAGAAATTATGGAAAATCTAGGCACTGTGGTGCAAGCCTAGCAGAAACAGGTGTGTCTTTATGAGTTCAAGACTAACCTTGTCTACATAGGGAGTTCCAGAACAGCCAGAGATACAGTCTGAGTCACAAAAATAACTAAATAAAAGAATTAATAGAAACAATTCCACTCACAGTAGCTTAAAATATACCTAAGAATAAACCTAACCAAGAAAGTGAAAGACTACTATAGGGAAATTTTCAAAACACTGAAAAAACAAATTAAAGCATATATCAGGAGATGGAAAGGTCTCCCATTATACTGAATTGGTAGAATTAAATAATTACCTAATTAATACTATCTAAAGTGGCCTATAGATTCAATGAAACATCCTGGGGTATATGCCTGTAGGACACTATTCGCAACAATCAAGTTATAGATCCATTCTAGATGTCTTCATGAGAATTAAATTGTCAAACTGGATAGAAGGAGAACAAAATCCAACAATAAGCCATTTACAAAACACATTCATTAAAGACACAATGGAAAAAAAGACACAGATAAGGAAAATGTGCAGTGTATATATAATGAAGCTTTATCCAGCCATAACAAAGAATGAAGTTATGGTGCTTTCCAGAAAATGAATGCAACTGGTGATCATCATATTAAGGAAAACATCTCAGACTCAAAAAATTGTTTTCTCTCATTTATATATCATAGTTTCCACAATTATATAAAACCACTCACTCTCATACATACATATATGTGTGTGTATATATATATGGTTTTATGTATGTATGAGATGAAAGTAGAAGAATGCCTATCTGAGAAAGAAAATAAACTATTGGGAGTGGGTGGAGGAAGAAAGGGGAAGGGGTATGGCAAAAGTACAAGATATACTTAAATGAAAATGTGTTTCTAAAAGTCATCCTTATGTACAATGAATACACACCAATAAAAAAGCTGAAAAATGAAATCCATTGTCTTACACTATTTGTATACACTAAAGAAGAGTCCATGAAGCACTGAATTACTGTATTTTGGGAAAAGTCCATCTTCTGCATTTAAGTTAAAAAATACAGAACATTGAAATATTTAATTTTCTTATCTGAGACTCTATTCTTGGTTAATTTGTTAGTAACTTTGAAATGGAAATTACAATTATTCTACAAAGGACCAAGAGCAGAAAAAAATCATATAGCAATGTGGTAGCTTTATATACAAACCCACCAATAATTATATTCAGTGCAATTGAGCCAAACACTCTATGATTGTTTTAATGTCAAATTGCCACAAATTAGGATCATTTGAGAAGGGAGCCGCAACTGATGTACTGTCCTGATTGCCTTAAATGATGTGGGAAGACCCACCCCCCAAATGTGGGCAGCATGTTTTGGTGGCAGATAAAAAGGGTATGATCCAAAAATTATTCACCTTTTAGTTGTTTGGACTTCCCTCTTGCCATTAAGTTAACTAACCCTGTTGTTACTGCTGCTGGTTCCTTCACTGATATCAGGTCCAGAATTTCCAGGCTTCCATTATTGACTGAGGACCAGTGCTCCAGGTTTCAGGGATCAGACTAAGATTACTGAGGCACCCAATCTCATGAACTGAGCAATTACTGAGTTCTTAGCCTCTCTAGTATGGGTCTATGCCAAGTGCTGAGGCAAAGCCTCAAAGGTCAACCAGCTTCTCAATCTTTCTGGTGTATGGTGAATGTGTGTGTGTGTGTGTGTGTGTGTGTGTGTGTGTGTGTGTGTGTGTGTGTGTGTNTNTNTTCTAGAGAACCTTAAGTAATACACAATCCAATTATTATGGAGAATTAAAATTTCAAACTGGGTAGAAGAAGAACAAGACCTAACAATAAGCCATTTACAAAACACTTTCATTAAAGAAACAATAGAAAAACAAAAAAACAAATAGATATAGATAGGTTGAAATTTAAAGGACAGATAGATATAATCTAAAAACATTAACCATAAGGAGTAGAAGTGTGGTGTTTCTATACTAATGTCAAACAAATAGACTTCAAGAAGTGTGGTGGTTTGAATAAGAATGGCCCCCATTGACTCATATATTTGAATGCTTAGTCATCAGGAAGTGGCACTACTTAGGATAAGGCGGTGGTGGGGAGTAGGTATGGCCTTTTTGGAAGAAGTGTTTCACTTGGAGTGGACTTTGAGGTTTCAGAAGCCCAAGCCAGAGCCAGTGGCTCTCTCTTCCTGTTGCCTACAGATCCAGATATAGAACTCTCACCTACTTTTGCATGTTTGCCTGCATGTTACCATGCTTCCTGCCATGATGATAATGGACTATGCCTCTGAAACTGTAAGGGAGCCCCAATTAAATGCTTTCCTTGATAAGAGTTGCCATGGTCATGGTTTCTCCCCACAGCAATAGAACACTAAGACAAAAAGAGAAATAATACCAGAGAAAGTGACTTTCTAAAAGTCCACCAGGAAAATCTAATGACCCTTACACACCTAGTAATAAAATTTTAAAAATACATGAAACAAAATAGAAATAAATAAATGGATAGAAGCAAATCCAAAAACATAGATAGCTTAACAGCTATCTCAGTAACTTATAGAACAGTATAACACCTGTATTGCATATAGATTATTTACACTAAAAATTGAAGAGATACTATATTGCTCTCTCAACCAAAAAATTCAAAGAGAAAACATCATTCATAACCTGTTAACTTTATCAATGCTCATTTAATTCAAACATTAATACAGTTTTTTTTCTGTCTATATATCATGAGTTACTAAATCAATGCAAGAAAGCATTAGGAATAAGACATGGTAGTACATGAATGTAATCCCAGCACTTGGAGGGCAGAGGCATGGGAATTGCCACAATTGCAGATCACTCAGGGTCTCATAGTGAAACCCTGTCTCAGAAAGAAAAATAAAATCATGAAGCATAGTTTCAATCTGTGTAAAATTCAGAAAGCATCAAGCATAGTACCTTTTGTAAATCATTTTTAGGCACAGTTAGAATGTGTTATTCGCCTCCAATTATTTTGTTTTTTAATTGAAGATTTTTTACCCTTCAGGTGAGAGTGCTGTAATTATTAAAAGTAGTTTAGGATGTCAAACTGCTCATAAATATGGCTCACAGAGCAGAGGAGGCCATCTTGAATTGGAGTGAAACTTGTAGAAAAGCTGAAGTGGAACTTTTCATTCATTTCCCTTTCAAAGGGTCTAATTGGAGAAAATATCTAAGAAATATATTACACATGCAAAAATCTTCAAAACAGAACCAGAGAAAAACATTTTGGAAATGGTTTTAAAATGAGTCTGATAAAATGCACAAAACTTGAACTGTTTCCCCATGAAAAGAACACAGCTGGAGGCAGCATTTACAGCTGGCAGGGAAGTTTAGCTAGTCAGGGCAAACTTGCCCAATTTCACATCAATTATTATTATATTATGGCATTTAGAAAAAACATTAAATGTTCTTTTTTGTGATCTTTCTTTGCCATCTTTTCAAATATGAAAGGCTATTTTATCTATTTGCCACAATATGAAATAACAGTCCTGAAATGTAATGTCAAAGTTGGTTATTATCAGCTGATCAAACAAGTTCTGCTAAAGTGCTGGAGTCTCTTGTCTTCACCCTGAGCTCAAGAACTCAGTAGGTAAGTAGGAGTTGTGATCAAAGGTTTCTGAAAGAGCCCAGAAGTCCACAGCAGAGGATGCCAATGGCATGTTCTTGTTATGAAGAAGCAGAGGAGGCCTATTGTGCTTCCCAATTAAAAACAAAATAATTGGAGACAAATAAGACAAAGTAAGAGCCGATTTTCTGGGTCCTACACTGAGGTGGAATGAAGGAACTATTGTATCGTATCACTAACAATCATCCTGATATGTAGAAATAAAAGAAACACTATAAATACAGCTGAATTAGAACATAAGCTTCGAAAATAGAGCATTCTATTCTAAAGAATCATGCTTTCTAATTGCAAATTATTTCACACTCTGCTCCCTAGCAAATTGGACAGAATTGTTATTTTTATTTTCTAGAAGAGAGAAAAGAACTTAAATGGTTTACCCACATTTGTTCGTTCTGCTTATCAGCAGAACAACCAAATGTGGCATTTTAGCTTTTCAATTTCCTATCCATTGCGCTGATATGCTTTTAAGGTACACATTGCACAATTAAAACAACTTCCTCTATTTTTCCACATTGCTTACTAATTGTTCCAAATGTTTCTCCTTAACTGGATAGCAAACACCTTGTGGATAGGGTGCTGGATGTATTTTAGGTTTTTCTGAAAGCTGATTGACTAACAAGGTTAAAAGGAAACAAAAGGAGTGGAATGCAATGCAGCTAAAGAGGAATTTATGGCTCCCCCAAAAGCTACAATGTAGTCATATAAATTTGTAGCATGATATTAAAGAGTATCACACTAAGAAGGATCTCCTGATCTTACTTGGTCTTTACTAATCTAACTATAGAGGGATACATTTTATGTAGCTCTCCATTTATAACCATGTAAAATACTTTGTAATGATGTGGAGTTTAATATCTTTAATCATGTCCACTAGGAGACAGATTCATTCAAGTTTTTAATCTGTTAAGATATTATTTATTGAGCACATGTCTCACCATAGTTGATGTCGGGGACTCTATGAACAGGTGAAGATCTCTCTTATGTAAAGACCAAATGGATAGTGTGGTTTTGGCAAACAACTATTTTCTAAATGTTGTTTCATATTTGGTCTATCTTGTGGCTTTCCTATGTTCAACTTGCAGCTTTGAAGCTTAGCAGGTTCATCTGCCAGAAGCCCCAGGGAACTGCGGATAGGTGTGCTAGTTGTTTCCTGTGAGGCCTGAGAGTGATACTTTTGCGCACATTTCTTGCATCCCAGTCACAGATCCGCACCTAACATCAATGAAAATCTGAAAATAGATGTTTAGCTGTAAGGCAGGAAGAAGTATAGGCTATGGTAACTGGTTAGGGGTTTCAATCACCATACTTTCATTATACACATTTTTCCAGATGAGGTAATTTATGTCTGTCTTCAAGGATTCTGTACAAGTAAATAGTAAGCCTGGGATTGTCTGGGCCTAGAATCCAAATTCCCTAGTGTCTCTTACTGGGAGTATGGTAAGTTGTTAGAAAGGCATACTATTGGATATCAACCAAAAGCTATTGAGTGAAGAATTTTGAGGGGTGGCCTAACATTTTGTTTCAAGGTACTCTCTGATTCTGACACACACTCATATCTAATAACCATTATGTTATATTATATTATATTATATTATATTATATTATATTATATTATATTATATTATGCTGTTATGCTAATTTACTTTTTAAATTTTGTTTTATTTTTAAAAATAATAATATAATTACATAATTTCTCCCTATCCATTTCCTCCCTTGCTCCCCTTCCATGTATCCCTTCACACTTCCTCTTAAATTAATGACCTCTTTATAATTGTTATTGTGACATATATGTATAAATGCATAAATACATAAATGCAACCCACTGTGTCTGTTTAGTGTTGGTAGTATGTATATGATTTCAGAGCTGACTGTTTGGAATTAAATGACCAGTTATGGGGTTCATCTCTGGGACAACTAATTCTTGCTCTCTCAGTAGCCCTTGTTGCCTGTAGTTCTTTGTCTAGAGGGTCAGACCCCATACTAATTTACTTTTAAAAGCTTCCAGAGTTCTTTTCTTGTTGTCCATTAATGTTGTTAATAATGTGTGACAATACTAATGATCAACTAAAAAAATAAACATTTGATATATAAATGTTATATAACATTATATAACTTCAAATATAACAATATCACTTGCACTGCTTTAGTTTTAAAATAGTGGTATTTCAACTGTTCCATGGTCTTATTGTGTTACTTTTGCAACTGTCTGTTTTCTTGCAATAATTTCTAAACATCTAGAATGCTCTTGTAGCTTCCAAAGCCTCTAGTGATTTGTTTTCCAAATCATGTTGGTTTAATTGAATGAGAAAAATAATGTATATTAATGTAAATCAAAGATATATGCTGAGCAGCTTAAGAGACTGAAAATTTTTAATCATATTTCCAATGATTACTAAAAACTTCACAGAAATGAAAGTTTATTGCAAATAGAGAGCAAGACATAAAAATCACTATGTTTAGGAGTTACAGAGATGGTTCAGTGGTTAAGAACACTGACTACTCTTTCAGAAAACCCAGGTTCAATTCTCAACACCCACATGTTGTCTTACAACTGTCCATAACTCCAGTTCCAATGAGATGAAGTGCTCTTCTCTGTTTCTACAAGCACCAGGCACACAAGTGGTACATGGATATACATGCAGGTAAAACACAGAGACATAACTTTAATTACTATTTTCAGATGTGAAAAATTTACAGTGAAATATTTTAACTATACTTACTTAATATCCACACAGTATTCTATTTCATTCTTAAAAAATAAAACCTTCACAATTAGACAATACATAAAACACACACTAAATGGCATTAAATACTGCTTGCAGCATTGTATCTTTCGTAGAGCTCAAAGGAATCTCAGAACAAGTGGTGATACTGTCAGCTATGTACTTTGGATTTTGCCCTTGTTTCTTGGCATACCACTGCCCAGATCTTTGGAATCAACAGACATGCAAGTCTTTTAGTATAATAGTGAGTTACTGGTGGCTGATAACCACTCCATAGCTTAAGGTTGGAAGCTAGTACCAAGAAAGAATGAAGCATGATTAGAAGTTGGAACTTTAAGTACCACCTCCAACATCCAGGGATGGCAGATGGGCTGAACGTTAAGTTGGACAATGATATAAATCAAGCATGACCCAGTAACGAAGCTACCACAAAAGCCCGGAAGAACAGTTTGGAAGAGATTTCAGATAGCTAAACACAGGTATGTTCCTGGAGAGTAACATGTGCCCAGAGAGAACATTAACTCTCCACATCTCCTTTTCCATAATTCATTTCATTTCTCTCTTCATTTGTATCCTTTGGAATACACCTTTGTAATAAACCAGTAAATGTAAATCAATTGCTTCCCTGAGTTCTGTGAGCTGCTCTAGCATGTTAATTGAACTAGTTGAGAGAATAGTAGAACCCTCAATTTATAGCTGATCAGTAGTATAGATGACATCCTATTACTTACAATTTGATTCAAGTGTGCAAGTAATCTTGTGGGACTATCGAGCCCTTAAACTGTGCATTCCTACATTATCTCCAGATACATTATGTGAGAATCTAATTTAATTAGCGGACATCTGACTTGTGCCCACCACAGAACTGCTTGTTTGCTTGCTTGCTTGCTTTCTTGCTTGCTTGCTTGCATGTAGGCTGTATATTGCTCCCACATGTCCTCTCGGAAGTGTTCTTGAGAGCACAGAAGAAAAAACTGAGTTCATTTTTCCTGCATGCCTAAAATAACTTATGTACATAAGTAATTATTAATTCTGCATTGAAGTATGTACCATCATCAGAATGTTGTGTACATGGTAGTGTCTCCAGTTAATTCTGTTATTAAAATTAAAATCTTCAATTTTTCTTTTACTCACATAAATTAGAACATTTCGAGGATAATCTGAACATGGTTTAACACACACACACACATGTATCTCAGCAAATCCTCTTTTTAGATTTTTCTGTGTTTTAACTTCAAGTTGAAATCAAGTAGAAGACTGGATCTATATATTTTTTATTTCCCTAGTACAGCTAGGAGTTTCTTTATAACTGAATCACATATGATTTAGTATTATTAAGAGAGGTGACTCATGTGCTATTGGCCAAGTTTTAATGGCTAATTAGCAGCAGTACATTAAAGCTCCCGACAACCCACAGTTACTATTGTAGCAAAAGGAATTTTAATTAGCTCTATGAGACTTTAGTTAAATACATCTCTGTGTCAGTTCATGTTTTAGTTTCAAAGTGCTCCTCCTAAGATTTTGTTTTGGAACTTCTATTATCCAATAGTAGTAATTATGAGCCCTTGGTGTTTTCCCCCCTTCCTTTCTCTCCTGCTACCATTTCTCCATGCTGATTATCCCTTGTAGACTCTGAGGTTGATCATAAGAGGTCTGATAATAGGACTCAAGATTTTCAGTTTCTGGATGCTCTAAGCATACCAACTTTGTCTCATGAATTTGTTTAAGTTTTCCCACTTGTTTGGCCCTCTTTTTCTAGTGGAGTTTTTAGGGAGGACGATTTAGTTGTCTGGGTTCCCAATCTGTATGCTGTCAACTACAATTCTGACTTCAATGTAAATTTCTAATGTTCTCACAGCACGCATACATTGGTCAAAACAATGCATTAGGAATGAATCAAAGAGGAGTGGAATAGGCATGATTAAAAGAAGACGTTACCCTTCCTTCCACTTAAATTTCTGACGGCTCAGAAATATACCTAAGCTAAGTTGGATACATTTGTGGATGAATAATAAAACTGAAACATTTAAAATAGAATAAGGTCTGGCTTGAGCTTAAGGTGAGTGAGTGAATCATGTGCCTGGTTAAATTAGCATTGCGCAGAAGTACAACCAGAAGAGGGGTAGAGTGTAACAGCTCTCTTCCCTCTGGGGCGATTTTTCCATCTGTGCAATACAGGCCTGCTACTGGATAATGAATGGTGAGAGGTCCCAACATGACAGGTGGCAGAGGAATACAGAAGAATCCTATTAGCCAACCCTACAATATATATTCTGGAAGCTGCCACTTAGGCTTTTTTTTCTTAAAGAGTACCTATTAGCAGAAATTAAATACAGAGATAAACTGCTCTCCTTCATGGTGCCCTTAGGGAATGGATGCATCAAAATATTCATAGGAAGGTGGAAATGAAGTAAAGTTACAGATGTAGCTCTGTGGTGCCGAGGCTATTTATTCACCCTATATGTAAAGGTCTCTGGGAATTCGATCTCCTGTTTACATCTCATGAAACTGAGGACAAAACTGGATAGAGATCATGGCTGAGATTAAACTAATTAGTATATTGCGTTTTCCAGGACACAGTGATTTGTTCAGTGATGATCCCACAATCTTATATGAGTCTATTAAACACAAAGGGTTTTACAGGGTCTCTAGGGAAATGATTCCTTTTCCTGCTTTTCTTGAATGTAAGAGCCTGACACTACATTATTGCTACTGTCCTCACATTGCTGGTACATGAAGGAAGAGACTGAGAATATAAAATAAGAGGCCAAAGACCAGTGACAGAGAGAAACCAAGTGTCAATGACATCTTTTGAGCACTGAATCCAGTTGTGCCTATAGCAAGCTCTTCCTTTGGAGTTTTTATTTATGTAAATCCTTAAGTTCATTGAATTCTATTTTGTTTATACACGTTTGGCTCAGGCACATTTTGCAGATTCAGTTATTCACTAATCAATGAAGACCAAGAGCAGCCTTTAGGAAGAGTTTGTTCAATGGCTCAGAATCTTGAACTATCCCATAGACAAAGCTTCTGGACACCCTCACCTACCATTCTGTCTGTAAATAATTAAAACTTGGCCTGAACTCATTACCACCTTCTCAAGATATTTTCAAGTGTTCAAATAAACATTATTCATTGTGTTTTATTACATAAGTGTTCTTACAGAAATTGAAAAAGAAGAGAATTATGACCTCTGTGTGATTCTGAATAAAAGGAAAAAATCATAAGAATTATCAGTTCCCCCCAAAAGTTAACTATGAAATGTCAAGTACGTTACTTAAGGATGTAACAGTTTAAGGAAAATGGTATTCTTAAACAACTTGACACTACAATGTTTTTTGAATAAGTGGTTGCTGTAGGCTGGAGTGAAGGAATGTACAGATGAATAGATGGGACACGGAGGATTTTTAGGGCAGTGAAAATACTCTGTATGTCACTATAATCATGGATTCATCTCATCAAGTAAAAGAAAGAAAAGAATAGAAAAGGAGGAGGTAGAAATTTCTCATAACCACCCCCAGTCCCCACATAGGTACAGCATAGTCTACTTGTCAACAATCCCTGAAAAACTGAATTGGCACTATTGTTAAATTTGACAAACTTACATAGACACATAACAGTCATCAAAATTCTTTATTCTACATCATGGTAGGCTATGTTGTACCTATTGTTTCTTTTTTTTTCTTTTATATGTGTATAATATATTTTAACCCTATCTACCCCAGTCCTCCTTTCAACTTCCTTGGAGACCCCCTAAAACATGTCCCCCTTCTAACTTTATCTCCTTCTCCTCTTCCTCCTCTTCCTCACAACTGAGGTGAATTATTGAGTCCAATTAATTTGTTTGGCTATGGGGCCATCCACCAGAGCATGGGCCACCTATCAGGGGGCACACCTCCAAAGGTAATATTTCTTCCTTTCTCAAAGCTATCAACTGCCACTAACTTCTCAGCTAGAATTGGAATCTTGTAAGTCCTCTCTCTCATCCATTCTCCAGTTTTGATTTGTGCAAGTAACCACAGCAAAATTTCATGAGTGCAAGAACTATGTCATATCCAGTAGACAGTGTTTCCTTTAAGTCAAATGAGATAGTTGAGAATCTCTACTCTCCTGCTTGAGTGGCTATGGATATTTATTTTTTGCTGATGTACATTAATCTTCTTATATCTTACATTTTTAATATGTAAATTGGGTCTAATAAATGATAGCATGCATATTTTGCAGGTTATAATAATTATATTTATAATTTGTGAAAATTTTCCCTGTGGCATATGTTACAATAAGCAAAATTGTACATATATATATATATGCATACCCTCAGAAACACCATGAGATAGGTATTTTTAGGCCTACTTTTAATATATGGAGAGATTAAAAGGCATACAAACAAAACTTAAATATTTCAGAATTATGTGGCTTGGGTATGGTGAAACTGAGATATGTACAAAAAAAAAAATGATTCCACAGACCAGTTGTTCTCAATCTTCCTAACGCTGTGACCCTTTAGTACAGTTCCTCATGTTGTGGTGACTCCCAACCATAAAATTATTCCATTGCTACTTCATAACTATAGTTTTACTACTGCTATGAATTGTAATGTACATATATGCTATGCAATCCCAAAGAGGGTCATGACCCACAGGTTTAGAACCACTGCCATGGGCAATAATTCCCAACCCATTAAATGAAATAAACACTATAACTTCTAATAAAAGGAAAGAAATAATTGTGAACCTGTGCTTTGATCTAATCATAATCTACAGTTTTGGCAGTGCTTGCTTATTTTGCCAGTTTCTTAAATAGTTTGGAAATGTGTGGAAATGAATTTTGTGCAAAAGCCATAAACTATGTACTTGTTTGGGGCTGCAACTGAGACTGATCTTGTAGTTGTGAAACTGTGGTCAAAAGAGTATAAGGAATAATAACAGAGAAATAAATCAAAAAGTACTGGAAGACATGACCATGGTTACTCATCAGACCATAGAACAAATCTCTACTCACTGGAGGAAATCATGGTCAGAAATCACACCAAACTCCATTGTGATATTAGAATTTTCTTTGGCCCAGAGCTTCAGGCAAACACAGATACTAGGTGAGGTTGGAACATAATACAAAACTAGAGTTAATAGATACACATATGGCATGAAACTCTGATCATGTAACAAGTATTAACTCTGGTGCAAATCTGAGCTGACTTTAACAATAGAATTTTAGAAGTGATGATGTCTTGATGGATCCTAATTAATGTTGATTACCAAGTGTCAGAATTCAGTTTAGGACAGGAATTAATCTGGTTTTGGGCTACCAGATTATATACCTTTGAAACATACATTTATCTACTGTTGCCCATAGACTTTCAGTAAAATCTGGTTTAAAGAACTTATCTAATTAATCTATAATGTTTTTTATGGAGAGAAGTAGATGTTGATGTTTATCCAAGGAGTTAACATGATAATAGTCCCATGATTGAGTCTCTAAAAGTGGATCAAAGACAATAATAGTCAAAACTTTGGGAGATAGTTTTTCTCCACATAGACATTCTATAAATCAAACAATATTTTATTTTATTCTTTGCATCCTAATTACTAAATCAGTAGTATCTTTCAAATCTAATTTGAATCCTGTTAAATATTTGACTATAAGGAATTCTTTTTCCTTCTTAAAAGGCTCTTATCGCTGGGCTGCCTCCTAGCCTCATTTTCTGCCAAGTACATTTTCACGAGCTCCTCTTTTTCTGCCTGGTGTTTAAATAATGATTTTATCCTACAATTCTCCACGCTGTGACCATTTTGGCTTTATATATACACATTATACAGGCCAAACCAGAATGATTCCATTACCAAGATCATAATCATTTAATTACACAAAACTATATATTATCATGAGAAAGATACACATCACTGGACATTTACATATGGACATAATTTAACTCTATTTTTATCATACAGAAAGGAAGAATATATTCTCTACACATATCTAAAATTTTTCTGGTTACACTACACATGTACCAAGTGTGTATGAAGAGATTACCCACATAGTCATGCTGGATAGTTTTATGTCAACTTGACATAAGCTAAAGTCATCTGAGAGGAAGGAACCCTGATAAAGAAAATTCCACCATAAGACTGTAGGTAAGCCTGTGGAGAATTTTTCTTAATTAGTAATTGTTGGGGGAGGACCCATCCCATTTGTAAGTGATGCCATTCCTGGGCTGGTGGTCCTGGGTTCTATAAGAAAGCAGCCTGAGCAAGCCATACGAAGCAAGCCAGTAAGCAGCACCCCTCCATGGCCTCTGCGTCAGCTCCTGCCTCCAGGTTCCTGCTCTGTTTGAGTTCCTGTCCTGACTTCCTTCAATGATAAATAGCAATATAGAAGTGTAAGCCAAATAGACCCTTTCCTCCCCAACTTGCTCACCAACACTGAGCAAATGCTGAAGCATACTATAATATGGGCATTGTATTTGTGTTACAAAGTTAAATTGAGCAATTAAATTTAAAATCTGCAAAAATTAAGGAAGGATTGAACATAAATATAAATTTCCACTATTTAAATACATACATGAGGGATGGTTATTGCTTCTTAAAAACAATCAAACAATTGAACTGAACAGAGCATAAAAGATCTGTAACCATCCTATTCCACAGCATCCAGGTCCGTCACTTACATCTTGAATGGTCTATAAAGAGAAATGACTTTGGATCTGCCATCTGTTCCTTGCATCAAGAATAAGTATCACAGAAAGCACTGAGAATGTGTTTTATGCAAGAACTGTCACACAATGAGCAGACGTTATGCCTAAAATTGCAGTGCTCAAACTAAGGAACTGAACAATAGCCAACGATGGAGAAATCCTCCTAACACCTGGCAGGTCAGGGAAAGGAAGATAGGTAGATGAATACTGCTGTTTAGCTAACATTCAAAGATAAAATCATAAAGAGCATACAGCCTCATTGCAGTTCTATTGTCAATTCGGAAGTGTCTTTTTCCCCACTGCAATCTACTCACCTGGGGTCTCTTCTTCCCTATCAATCTTCCTCATCCTTTATGATATAGTTCAAACGCTACCTATTTTGTGCAATGCCCCCAGGCACTCCAGTTAGCACTGGAAATTTACTCTTGTTGCTTACAAAGAGCCGTATTTATATCTCAATTTAGCACATTTTTAGCTAGAATAAGAGCCAGGTGTGAGATGCTTTCGTGAAGAGAACAGTTATATATATATATATAGAAATATATATATTTCTATGCTCAAGCCAACCACTCAGTGCAGAGCTGAGCTTATGTTAGGCTCCCATTGAAAGCTTTCTGAATTGAAATAAATCTGTAGAGGTTAAAGAATGACTCAATTATAAATATTTTTCTTACCCAAAATGACTTGTTCCTCTAAGGACAAGTTTTATAGCATCAGTAAGTCTCAAATAGTTTCCTCTGAGCTCTTTGTACATATTTTTTGCTGAAATTTTAGCCCTGAATTGCACTCTTTGCTAGTAAAAATGACTCTGGTGGAAAGCTCAGATGTTGCATGTAATTTTGTCTGAGTCATGCTTTATTATCCTTCAACTCTCCCAATAGTCAACCTTGATTGTCTGTATTAGCTTTCCTGGAAAGTATCTGAAACAGTGCCTGTTGCTACAACCATTACTTATGTTGACCATGCCACCATGTTTGCTACAGCTATCAAGAGTCTCTTAGCAAGTAGGTCTTTG
>LZPO01034338.1:566841-584497 GCA_001675575.1 Neotoma lepida
GAGGCAGAGGCAGGCGGATCTCGTGAGTTCGAGGCCATCCTGGGCTACTGAGTGAGTTCCAGGAAAGGCGCAAAGCTACACAGAGAATCCCTGTCTCAAACTCCTCCCCTCCCCGCCAAAATGGAAAAAAAAATAGCCTAGGAGTGAACCTAAAATTCAGTTATGTGGGAGAAATGAAAAAGACATTAGAATAAGAAAAAAAATGTAGTGCTAAAACTGATGAAGAGAGAACAAAATTTCTCACTATCTTAAAACTTTGTAAACTTTGTGTATTAGCCTGTCTATTTTATACCAAAACTTAGACACTTTCTTATGACAATTTTGAAAAACAGAAGAAAAGTAGAAGTAGTGTTATTCTGATACATGTTCACAGATAACATGACAACTAGCATCGGTTTTCCTTGATGAGCTACATCTTCATGTCCATTTGCATGGTAAAGGCTACAGGTATGAGAAAACCTCCATCAGCAGGACTTAAGCAACATTGTATTTAATGCTATCCATTACACAACAGTCAACAACCAACAGAGAGAAAAATGCTTCATTCTTTTTTGTGATGTTTTTTATCTGGAAACTAGGTTTTTAATACTCTGTGTGGTGGTTCCCTTCAAGGTTATAAGATGATTGTAAGAGTTATAGCATGATCTTTTGGCATGCAGAAATTTAGAGGAAGAAAAAAAATCAAGTATTTTTGTTTCTGTTTTTACGAGTTAAGAAACATTTCTCAGATATAAATTCATGTACTACCAATCACAACATTTTCCTTTTTAATCCTCCTTGCTGGTCACTGAACAGGATGGGTTAGTGTTGGGATCACTGTTTGGACCGATCAATTTAACCACTGAGACTGAGGACAGTGCCAACCTTACCTGAGCACTGAAACTCAATGCAGAGTTGCCATGGAACAATTTCCTACTTCAAAGGAAGAAATGGGCAAGACTTGTGGAGAAGTAATCCAAATGGGATGCTGTAATAATTTTCCCGTATTCAAACTAAAACCCCATAAAACCACAAAAATGTTAGTGGTATATAAAAAGTGGTATAAAAAGGCACATATAACACACACACACACACACATTTCGTTGCTACAGTTCTGAGGATGAATGTCGTACTTGAAGATTATCATGGGATATTCTAGGATGACGGATTAAGGTGGATAAGAAGGGAACATGAGGGAGCAATCAGTTTTGAGAAGGATAAGGCAGAAGAATTGATAAATAAATACAAATTATCAGGAAAAGTAGACAAAAAGAGATAGGGATGGAGCAATGTATGGTGTGATTAGCATCTTCAATATAATCACACAATGGAATAATGGCTAGTTCCAAACTCTAGTGAAGTATTTAACACGTGTTTAAGTGATAATGGAATAATGTTTTAAAACTAAGAAAGAAAAAAAATGTACTTTTCACTCTAATAGCTCAAAGAAAATATAATATACCATCCCTCAAGGTACTCCCTAAGAGATTAGATATAAGAAGTAACATTCAAACAATGAAGACTGACTCTCTTACACTTTTCCACTACATGTTTTCTTCAAGCAGCAAAACTTATTGTTCAGCCCAGATAGGATTTCATATGAAGAATGGAAGGTGGGCCAAATGACTTTGAAGGAATTATCCAGGCATAAGTTTCCACATGCATTGTTTGCACCATAATTTAATCTAATGATTCTATACTCATTCTTTTTCATTTTCTGGAGGGGCATTACATTATATTCAATTTTCACTGTTCATTTCTTACATCTTCCTCCATTGTGCATAAAAAAAATCAATAGTATTTTGAGAGAAGGTTCTGAGCAACATAATTTCAGTACCCCTTTCTCAGAATTTTCTCTAGTGCAAGCACTGTCGTTTTGTGCTTTTGTTTTTTAGCAGATACTAGTTATGATGATATCCAAGCCTGTGTTAGGGAGAGGTAAGCAGTAGTCATATTTAATAGTTTTGTGTAGAACTAAGGCTAACCTTACCATGTCATATCTTGCTTATTCAAGGCATGGAAAGGACAGATTAGGTCCAATCCAAACTATGGTGATGTTTATTGTCTGTTGTTATTTCTCTCCTATAAAAGATACTGTGTTATAGAAACTTCAGGGATAATTTCTCTGTTTATATCACAACTCAGAGAGATCTTGGATTACCTTTGCACTTAGAATAGTATAGGTTGCTTGGAAACATAGTAACATTTTTAAGATTAATTTTTACTAGTTTTAGGTATATATATATATATATATATATATATATATGCATGTGTGGCTGTGTGTGGATATGTGCATATGAGTGTATGTGCCCAAAAAGGTCAATTGCATTGGATCCCCTGGAGCTGCAGTTACAAGGCAGTTGTGAGCCACTCAAAGTGGGTGCTGGGAACTGAATGCAGGTCCTCAGCAAGAACAATAAGTGCTCTTAACCATCTTGGTATCATTTTTGAAAATGAGAATATATGAGTATTTAAAAATAATAAAACTTTTTATCTATAATCACCATCAAATTTAAATGACATCATTGATTAAAATATAAATAAATAATTTAATTTAAAAGCTTCATAAAATCCCTGTAGTTATATACGACAAAGTCTTCAAACTTGGGAAGTTGGTTTCCATTAACTACTAAAATAAACTAGCCTGAGTCATGCCTTATATTGTGGGAGGCCTAGCATTTCCTGATAATCACCAAACATCAAATATGAAATGTCAATGAAAATGCACCACTTAGTGATGAGAATGAAGGTTCACTCATTATGTGTTTAAGAATGATTATCACTTATGAGTAGAATGACAAAGAATTCACCACCAATTCTCTCCCAGTTTTACATATTTGCTGTGTGAGTAATGAGAGAACTTACTCACATATAAAAAGAAGTCAATACACAGAGGAGTTTTGTTGTTGCAATGCCACTCCATCCTTTAATGTCTTATGTGAGTTCTATACTGAAAGGAACAGGTAACATCACCAAAAACTACTTTTATTGATATGTCTACCAACAACTTGATTAAGTACTCAGTTAATTCTGCTGAAAGCACAGGATTGAAGTCAGTTTTTTAAATTACTTCCTTGTTTGATACTAGGAACTTTCTATATCCAGAGAAATCCAGGCCCAATATTCAGGTTCAAGATAGTTCATAAATATGCCTTTTTTCTTTTAAAGTGGGAAAAGTATGATTCAGCAATCAAAAGTACAAAAAGAAAAGCACTTTTTTTGTCAAATAAATTTTAAAAATTGAAGATCTGGAAATTGATTATTTAAAGATAGCTATGTCTATAATTTTTGAGGTAGCATATTTTATTTAAATTATTTACTTTTTTAGAATTTCATACACAAGTATTGTTTATACATCATTTCTACCCATCCAACTCCTCCTATGACTCTCCTCAAATTCATGATTTCTCTTTTGAAAATTATTATTCATATTTATATACACATATATGCATGCATACAGCCTTCTGAGTTCATCTAGTGTTGCTTGTAAATATAAGTGTTAAGAGCTCACCACTTACATTGGATGAACTATCAGGAAGCTCATCCCTAAAGGAAATGAATTCTTCCTCTTTCTGAAGCCATTGATTATCTGTAGCTCTTCATCTAGGAGTGTGGCCTTGGGAAGTTTCCCCCATATATACATTAAGAGTTTCATGAAGTCCCACAATTTAAAGTTCCCTGTCTTAATTAAGGTTTCTGTTGCTGTGAAGAGACACCATGACCATGGTGACTTTTATAAAGGAAAACATTTAATTGGCTTACAGTTTCAGAGGTTTAGTCCATAAACATCATGGTGAGAAACATGGCATCATGCAGCCAGACATGGTGCTGGAGAGGGAGCTGGAAGTTCTACAGTTTGATCTGTAGGCAACAGAAAGTGAACTGTGTTTCACGCTGGGTATAGCTTGAGCATAGAAAACCTCAAAGCCCACCCCCACAGTGACACACTTCTTCCAACAAGGCCACACCTACTCCAACAAGGCTACACCTCCAATAGTACCACTCCCTGTGGGGACCATTTTCGTTCAGACCATCACATTTCCTAAAGTATAGCACACAAGAATCATTCTCTAATTCCCCAGTGGTCCCTGTCCTCCAGCTAAGACCTACCTTCTGTTAGTCCACTAAGGTTACCCATTAATGGTGTTGGAGCTCTCATGATACAACTACAACTGAAGGCTCTGATACTGAACACTTTTGCACAAGGAGCAAGTTTTCAATATTTGAGTCCTTGGAGGACATTGCATAGCCAAACATAATGGACCATTTTTTCCTTTGTAATTTATGTCTATTTTAATCAGATGTGATATAAAAAAAGTGTTTTCTAGAGTTACTTCTTAATTGCTTTAATCTCAGAATAATCATTCCTCTAAAATAATATTATAGGGATAGCATATTCTTGTCTTCTATACTACTTTAAAAATATTTTGTCTGGCTTTTTTTTGATAAAATATGATTAAAGAATTCTTTCTTTTTATTTCCTTTTATCATTTTTATTCTCTATCTCTTATTCTTTTGGAGGCTACTTTTGAAATTTTGACTTGCATTTAAAACAACAACTTGAGCTCCATATTTCTGAGCTTTAGGTGAGGGACAGCATCAAAATTAAAGAGTTCCTTCTTCTTTTATTTCATCCAGGAACCAGCCTGTTGAATGATGCTGTCCACACGCAGGACAAGTCTCCTATCCTTATTTAATAATCTCTGGAAACGTCCTCATAGAAACACTCAGAAAAATGCTTTACTGAAGTCTTTCCTGGCACCTTTCAATAGTTATCTTTTTTGAATGATAAATAGAACTTTGGAAGTTTAATTCAATCATCTCCTTCCTAATCTAATTGCTATTTTTTCTAGTAATTTAGCTTTGTGATGTTTTTCAGTTCATCAAATTATACATGATTATGTTTATTTTAGAAATGAATTTTAATACATATGCTTATGTATTCATACTTACCCATCATTACTCTTTACTCTTCAAACATTACTTATGGCATTATTTTCTTCTCCCTAAAGTATATTTTTGGTGTAGATTTGCTTGGTAAACTTCCTTAATTTCTGTTTTTGGCATTGTTTTGTCAAATGGGTACAACTAGCAGTTTTAATGAAACGAGTCTTTGTTATTCCAGACTGTCTTTATATTGCCACATACTTAAATTCTTTACCGTTACTACAAAATCTATTACCTACATAAATTAACCCTATAAAGGATAAGGAAGCTCCTCATTTTTGATATCATGTATGTGTATACAAATGTATTTGTTTTTCTACCTTTTTCTTAAAATGGAGTTTTGGAGTACAGATATTTCTAACATGACAGTTTTTGAGAAAATATTTCAAATTACATATCCAAAAAGGACTCATACCTAGGATAGATAAATAACACTTAAAACTCAACCATAAAAAGACACAAATAGCATTTGATAAAATGGCAGGACTAGATATATACTATACTTTATACTAATGTCAATTATTTCCTTTGTGGTGTGTGTGTGTGTGTGTGTGTGTGTGTGTGTGTGTGTGTGTGTGTGTGTGTTTTGCTGCGGATTGAATTTATCACCTTGACTATGTAAGGCAAGTGCTCTGACACTGACCTACAGCCCCAACAACATTGGTTTCTCAACTTTAGCATTACATTATAATTATGAGATATAACTTTGGCATGAAATTGTGTGAAAGGGTCATAAAACCTATTTACACTATCATTGCAACTTCCTGTGATTCTATAATGATTCAAAATTTAAAGTTTAAGCCGGGCGGTGGTGTCACATGCCTTTAATCCCAGCACTCGGGAGGCAGAGGCAGGCGGATCTCTGTGAGTTCGAGGCCAGCCTGGGCTACCGAGTGAGTTCCAGGAGAGGCGCCGCCAAAGCTACACAGAGAAACCCTGTGTCAAAAAACCAAAAAAAAAAAATTTAAGGTTTAAAAAATCTATATTACTGTTTCCTAGATGCTCTACTTGATTATTCTCATATGCGTCCTTCTATTCTGTATATTTTCTTTTTTAACATTCACTTTAAAAATTTAATTATGTGTATGTGTGTTGGGGGGTTGGGCTTGTGCCAGTGGAGGCCAGCAGTGTCGGATCTCCCCAGTGCTGGAGTTACAGGCAGCTATGAACTGCCAAACATGAGTGCTAGAAACTGAACTCAAGTCCTCTGAAAGATTAGTATGTGCTTTTCTGCACTGAGTCATCTTTCCAGCCCTATTATAAATATTTTGTTTCATACCTGACACTTTTAATGTCTTAAGTTTCATGTGTTTGTTCTATGGCTATTAGATTTTCAATTTCTCATAAATCATGCTTTGTTATTGGTATATTGTAATTCTTAAACCCAGATGATAATTTTTATTATAACTTTATTTTTGTTAATTCTTCAAAGTCGATTCAAAATCTACTTCTTCTATGACACATTTCTGTTTGCTTCTCCAGCCTGCTGTAAAGTTGTACCCAATCTAGACTATGGTTAAATTAATTTTCACTTGAGTTTTTGACTATATAAATAATATGGATCTTTAAAGACTACTTTATGTGCTTATATAAGTAGCAGGTTATGATAGGGAAGATTTCTATATCCTTCTTCACTATAGTTTGATTTTTCCATATATTCTATTCCATAAGTGTGATCGGTACAGACCTTTAGATCCTCACATAAAGAGAAGAAGCGAGGGAGGATGATTACTTATAGCAGACTCCATTTAGACTGGCTACAGTTCTATTCCCCACACCATGTGCAGACTTGAAAGAATGTCAACAACTTCATGGCTTGGCAAAACTCCAAGGTTCAAAGTTGTGTTTGGCACTTGCCCCATTCCTCCTCTCTCCTGAATTCTTGAGTTGACTTTTCTTTAAAAAGAAAAATTGTTTTCACTGATTCTCTACTTTTATGCACACCCAACAATAATGATGCCTTCTCTACTTTTATGCACACCCAACAATAATGATGCCTGTCTTAGGGTTTTTATTGCTGGGAAGAGACACCACGACCACAGCAACTCTTATAAATGAAAACATTTAATTAAGGGGGCTTACTTACAGTTTCAGAGGTTCAGTCTATTATTATCATGGTGGGGAACATGGCAGCATGCAGGCAGACATGGTGCTGGAGTAGCTGAGTGTCCTACATCTTGCAGGCAACAGGAAGTCGGCTGACAGTCACACTAAAGGAAGCTTGAGCAAAAGAGACCTCAAAGCCCACTCCCACAGTGACATGCTTCCCCCAATAAGATCACACCTCCTAATAGTGCCACTCCATTTGGGGGCCATTTTCTTTCAAACCACCACAATGCCCTTTCTATTTTATCTAGTAGTTTAGTGTTTCAATAGAAAGGGTAATTCATGCTGTATGTTCTAACATATACCCCCAAATGGAAGCCTGCCAAATGTTCTATTCTTTTGTATGTTTTAATATAAACTCAATATTTTGTAGTCTTTAGCCTTCCAGAAAACTGTCCCTATAAATGTCACCTCCTATAACTCCATGAGTCACAAAGCAGAGCCTTTATTCTACTCAGTTTCCCTTTGAAGACTAGTCTTCATTCTAATTTCATACCCCTAAAATCTCAAACTAGATGGTCTCATTTGAAGATGACATTGGCGTATATAAAACACATAAAATGTGACAGTCACAATTCTAAATGATTTTTGAAGAGGTTGATATAATCATAAACAGGGTTTTGATGCAGAAAATTTATGAATGGAAAAATCTTTGTTAGGTTTCAACAAGGTTCAAAAAGCACACATGCATAGTCAGTCATTAGGCTAAGAGGAATCCCTGGCTTCAATGTGCCTAGAAATGTAAATAAGGGACCAAATGTTGTCATTAATATCTTTCTGAGAAAATTTCACCTGCCTTTTCTCTAAAAGGTTAATACTGAATGAGATTTTTGCCAGAAGAATCCAGCAAATCCATTCGCTTCTCAAACTTATTATCTAGTGTGAGCCTCTGTATGTACCCTGCAGTGAATACTGAAGTTGGATTTAATTGATGGTAAAACAAATTCTGATTAAACTAGAGAGAAATAGCTTCTTCTTAAATAAGTCCTGCCTTTCTTTCCTTACAAGAGTTAGTGGTTTGATTAATTTCCTTCTTACTCCTGGTACAAATCTCTGACAGCAAATATCAGAAGGCACTGTGTAATATTTATGCATCCTCTCTCCTTCTGATAAAATTACTACTATCCAGCAATAGATAATGATGACAAAAGTATAGTAAGGTTTTCCAATATTAGAATGTAACTCAGAGATGTATCTGAATATACAGACATTTTAAAAATGGTGATAGAAGTGTTATTTTAAAACTACAGATAATTTTAATTGGAATGAAATGCTAAAGAGAATACAGAACGCTTTATGAGCAATTATGCAATGTAGTTATAATTGACATCTCAGAAATAAATTCAAAGGTGATTATTTAAATACATAAGCAATAAATTAAAGGTGGCTTATAATAATCACAATAAAATTACTACAAATGTCAAGTTCTTTACAGTTTCCAAAGAATTTACTCCACAGGTCAATTTATTCAACCCTCTGATAAGTTAATATGTCCATAAAATAACTACTTAGAAAAGCTGGTGGAATTCAAAAAATAAAACAAGTAAAGTTGGAAAGGCTAATAACCTAAATGTGTGGAAATGACTATAAAGAGATAATATGTTTTCTAGCAAAGTCATAACTCTTGTCAAGATATTTAAGGCAAAAAATCATCTGAAGACCCTCTGTTACCAAAAGGGTTGGGTTATAAATCCCTGGTGAGGAGGAGAAGGTATATCTATTTTCAGCCAACCATTTTAGTCTCATTTCCAAAACATTTTTTTTTCATCTTATAGACTTAACATCCATAACAATACATGACTCCTAGCTAACTAACTAAAGAACAGGCCATGCATTTTTATGTTAATGTGTTAATGTTTTCATTAGAAGAAGAATTTAACCTTACCTTGAAAAATTAACTTTGTATAGGAGAAATATATGGTATGAAAACATAAGCCTTTATTAATGTCTATTATCAGAACCCAATATGGTTATCACAAAATATCTACTTCTGGCTGTTAAAGTTTTTTAATGTTTTTCAAGATATTTTCCATTCATATAAAATAAGTGTGAAAATTAAAAATATAATACTAATCATATATGATACATAATATAATATGTAATATAGAATATTTCATATTTCTCAATGCATATATACATATATATCCTGAAAATTTGATATAAGACTTTTTGCTGCTATGCTAAGCTGATCTTATCACAGTGTTGGATCTGAAAGAAATTCAGATTTAGGTTTCGAAGGCTTTGACTGTGATATATAATTTTATTGAAGCTTATTGAGCAGAGAGTGAGAGTATTGAATAGCATTTTTATATTCTCTCTCTACACACACAGAGAGAGAAAGAGAACAAAATTTCCCAAAGCTCATTTGTAAATATTTTTCTTCCTCAAAGTCATGTAATATATATTATAAATAAATATATATGTATATATATATATATATATCTTCACTTCTAGTTCAATGTTTGTTTAAAAAAATACAACCCACTCACTCACTTCTTTCCCCAGGTAGTTCCCCACTCCATAGTCTGTTTAATGTGAATGAAATGACAGTCTTTAAACTTCTCTTGGCATTTCTGCCTATCATCTCTAAAGAAAATTATAACAATCCAGGATTTGACACAAATAAATAAATGTTCTCCTTAAAAGGGTAGAAGGTTGAAGAGATTGTGGGGAGAGGAGAGTAGATAATAGATTACATATTTATGTTCATTATATGTTAAAATGTAAGTAGATATGAGAGGGCATCATAAACTTATTCTATATGTATACCTTTTGTTTTGCTTTATTTTTGTGAGTCAAGGTCTCACTATATATCCCAGGCTGGCCTTATATTTTTGATTATCCATTTTCAGCCTTCCAAGTGCTGAAACTATAGGCATGTACCATAATACAAAGTTTCTATTTTGCACCTTTATATTCTATTTATTATTGTATGCTTTGCTTAGAAGCATGTCTAATACATTCACCTCATTTCCTGAAAGTATTTCATACTTGACATATTACCATTGTGGATACATAGTAATTATTTACCTTTACTAGTAGTTATATAGGTCATTTGCATTTCATTTTTCACAGTTACTAATAGTGCTATTGCACCAAACATATTTTTTTACTGTCATTTCCTTTGTAACCTTCTTTTCTTTGATAGTTTTATCTGACTACTACTGATATGGGTGATACTGACTGAATTTTCAATGAAATTCCAAACCTAAGGATGACAGAAATTAATTATCCCTACATTATAACACCAAATCCAAAATACTACCATTCAACCTCTTAGGGTATAACAACTAGACACTCCATCACCTTAATCAACACATAAAAGAAAGCTCACTGTAGGAAGATGATCCGTGAAGGAGGAAGTTTGCAAGATTTTAGTGAATTTTTAACCTGGTGATTTATAGTCTGGCATTTTTTTACTCTCACATTCAGACCTGTTTTCGGGTACTGATATCTGTTACTCTTTAATTAAATGCTTCTTTGGAAATTACAGATGCACAGGGCAACAGTGGAGAACTAGCACCCAGAAGTAGCAGTCAACTAACAGCTCTCTGCTTTTTATATGTAAACATCTTAGCTCCCTGAAAGCCCAGATGGAAGAACTGGAGGGGCTTCTGATTCTCCCTAGCCTTATTGCCTGCTTCTACAGAGTTCTTAATAACCATCTTTCCTTTTCTCACTTTCTTGCTCCTCTGCCAATATGTCTTGGCTTATAATAAAACTACATTTTATTTAGGAAGTATTATTTTCTTTTATGAGTCTTTACTTCACAGCAAGTAGCTTGTTTCATTTACTTTTAAGTAATTCATGGGGAAGAAATACAAACAAGAGTGTTCAAGACTTGTCACTGCCTTCTCTGCTAGAATACTCTATCATCATCTTTGGTATTGACATTTATTTCAATTTTGTTACTATTCCTGAAATATATTACTTACTTTTGACATTGCCATTTTAATACTCCTTGCCACTCTATAGCATATTTCAGGGCATTATTACACATAGAAATTCCCAGTCTCACTAGTGCTACTATGATGTTGACCTATAGATTTGCTGACTTTTCAGATCAGGAATGTAACATTTGTTGTTCAAACCCAAATGTTGCTCTCTGTTCTCTCCAGTCATCTTCATACTTCCCAGGTGACTCAAAGTGAGTTAGCAGATTCCCCCTACCTTCACACTCACCTATCTTGTTTTTGAGCAAATTCAAATTATTTAGGGAATGTTGGTCCTGGTATCAGTTGAAAAAAGAAAAATATAGAGTTATAGTGTTGTACCCTTTCATGAAACCCCAAGAGACCACTATGGAGCCAGTTTCTGATGCAAGCACATAAGGGTCCTTTTATTGTCAGGTTCAACCTGGGCCACCACCAGGCAGATGGAGGGAAATGCGGCAGTGGCCACGAGCCCAGGTGTAGAGCGTTTTTATAGGGAAAAACCGCAAGCTGGGAATTACATGCTTTGACAGTTTGGGATTGGGTAGAAGGGATATGGGGCAAGGTAATTTTTTGAAACTATTGGTCTAGACTTTGGGCACGAAACCACGTTCAAAACCGTTGGGTTAGACTTTTTGGTGGGGAACCACAATCCACTGAACAGGATTATCTGGACTGCTCAGCAGGATTATCTAGATATCTTCAAGGGCCATAAACCGCAGACAGAATGTCTACAGGAGCATACTGTCCTGTATCTGTTCGAGTAGTTATGGCACATTCCTGAGGACCTTCCTGGAACTGAGTACAGCAAGTGATCTAAGATGGTGGCCCTACCCTAAGATGGGGTCTATATTGCCTTCACAATAGTAACAACAGAATTTGAATTAAAACTGTCAGTAAACTAGACTCGACAGAGAATAGAGAACTAGACTTGTTTCCTAAGGATCCTAGTCCTCAATGAAGTCTAGGGTGTGGTTTTTTGGTGAATCCATCATGGAAGGTGGGCTCAACTGTAAAGCAAGCTCTGAGAGAAGAGGAGGACCAAAGGTATAAATACGGTTTCTAGTAGGGAAAGACAAAACAAACCAACATTCACTACCACTCTGTTGGGAACAGATTTTATTACACCTGACCTTCCTGGTTGTTCTGCCTAATCCAGTCTTCACATCCTGTCTAGCAGGAAGTTCCTGCCAGGTACGGACTTTTGCCCATGTTTTGCTTTTCCTAATTTAGCAAGACATAAGCCAGATAGCCTATCTTGCTAAACAACTTGACCCTGAGGGAAGGTCAAGTATCCCACAGCATAGGCCAGAACAGTTTCCGTGTCCAATTCAACAATAGTGAGGAATTTTCTCTTTAGATAAACAGGATGCTATCTTTCTAGAAGCTTTTGGTGTTTCCCCTCTTTTATTTCCACAATATCACTAAAGCACAGACATGTGCCACATCTCTGACCAACAGATTGTACAGGAATATTCTAGTAGAAGTTTAGTTCTTTGGCCTAGAAAACATATACAAAAAATTTAAAAAATAAAAATATATATATATATATATAAACAAATTCAATAAAACGTTTTGAGAGGTTCATTTAAAATCAACAAGTAAGCAAACATATTTGCCAATCTTAATAATCAGACCAAAACTCAAATATTTGTTGCATCAAAATATTGCATTTTAATATGATTCTGTGTCTGTGTACTATAGCAATAATAATAATAATAATAATAATAATAATAATAATAATAATAATAATAAATTTTATAACTCAGAGCACTGCCATTAACCAATGTTAAAATTTTTTTTAGGTATTTCAAAGTGTATTTCAAAAACTGCTAAAGTGCTTTTCCCGTGACTCATTAAATCCACTCTTTGACATAACCAAGAAAAATATGTGCACATGTCCAATCAAACAAAAGAATAATCATTATAACTTTATTCATAGAAGCTAAAAGCTGGAGAAAGGCAAATACTGAACAGAAAGAGAATAAATAATTAAATGGTAATATATTATTACATTGTAAAACTATATAGCTATAAAAACAATAAACTGCTCGTACACAAAACATGGATGAATGCTACATGGCACACTGAATGAGTGAAACCAGACACCAAAAAATGCATGTGTGTAATTCCACTGGTATCAATTTCAGGAAGAGATAAAGATGATCTAGCTGGTTAAGTTAGGAAACAAAATATTGATTATCTTAGACTGAATATGTATGTGAGTATATACTAAGAAAGTGAAGGAGGGAACTTCAGAGGATATTGGAAATATTCTACATCTTGATTTGATTGGTGATTATAGGAAAAAGAAGTTTGCAGAGGGTGTTGTGTACTTATATGTTAAAAATTGCCAGACTTCAGAGTTAAGGTTTGTGTACTTTAAGAGTTAACTTTATGTCTATTATATCTCAAAGAAAACTACTACAATGTAGATGGCCATAAAAACATAGAAGCAATTTTCCTTAAGTCATTTGCATTCAAATAGCAAAGCCAGATGTGCTTAAATGTTCAACACATGTGTGTGTCTAAAATGATCAGCCCCCATAGGTCTGATTGGTTGGCATAACAAAAATGGTTGGTGATTACATAGTAATTCCTTTGTTCAAGTCGTTCAAAAGCTCTACAAACTAAGCTCATGATGTGAACGTTTATAAACAAAATAAGTTTAAGTTATAAGAACACATACCTTGCATCCCAAGAATGTTATTTCTAAGGAAAAGAAAATCTCAAGATTCAAAATCTGAATACAAACTCCTATTTTTGTTTGTCTTGTTGTTCTGCATAGCATAAATGCCACAGGGACTGAGAAAAAGTATGAAAGGCAATATAGCCTGCCATTAACATATTCTTTAATTTCCTACAAATATGACCTTGGGCAATGGCCTTTGTTTAGGAATAATAGTTCCAAGGACTGAACATTTCAGTATGTTTATAGGGCTTAGAATAGTTTCTGGCACATAATATGTGCTAATACAAGTTAATTCTTTTCATAAATCATATGGCATGTATAAAATAAATTTGACTAGTGGGATATCTTCATTCCACTACAAAAATCAATTTCAATGTTTTGTAAAGTTTATATTGTTTTTCATAATGGTGACACTAATTTACAATCCCACCAGCAGTGTGTAAGGCTTCCCCTTTTCCACACCCTCACCAGCATTTCATTTTTTTCTTTCTTTTTAAAATTCCATTTTTAAAGAATTTCATACATAAGTACTATTTTTACATCATTTCCACTAACCCTCTTCTTCCTCCAACTTCTTCCATTACCCTTCCCTCTCAAATTCACGACAACTTCCTTCATAATTATCATTGTTATTTAATTGTTAGTATTTCTCATTTATTTTGTGTTTAAGGCTGATCATTTAGGACTGGATAACCTATCAGAATGCTTGTCCCTTGAAAAAACTAATTCTCCCTATATTAGCAATGACTGATTACCTGTAGTTCTTCATCTATAGGTGAGGCCTTGTGAAACTTCCCCCATCAACATTGGTGTGTTCAACTGGCACTGTCATTATTCAAGTCTTGTTTAGGTAACCATACTGTTGAGAGTTCATGGGTGCAGCTTCCATGTCATACATAGAAGACCATCTAGCAGCAGACATCCTGGTCCTCTGGCTCTTAGAATCTTCTGCCCACTCATCTGCTATGTTCCCTGAGCCTTAGTTGTAGAGATTAGTTACACTGTAGATGTACCAATTGGGATAGGCACCCCATGGTCACTTATTCTCTGCATTTTGACCTGTAATGGTCCCCATCTGATGCAGAAAGAAACTTCTTTAATGAGGGATGAGAGTTATGCTCATCTGTAGGCATAAGGATATATATTTAGAATACAGTTAGAAACTATATTGGCTTAGGAAAATAAGTAGTAGATTGTTCTCTAGGGTCTATGACCTCTCTAGCCACTGTTAGTTGGCTAGGTTTATAGCACCAGGCATGAATTCCCTTTTACTGCATGGCCCTTACACCCAATTAGACAACTGTTAGTTACCCCCAAGATAAAAGTGCCACTATTATACCATTAGAGATAGCTTGCTGACATAACTTTGTAACTAAGAACGCATTTCCCCTAAAGAGAAATAGTATTTCACGTCTAAATTCTACTAAAAATAGTTACCTAGGCTGGGGTTTGGGATATCCATCACCAAATAAAAACTTAGAGTGATAATGTATGTCTGTAACCCTAGAGCTAGGTCAAGGGCACTGACAGGCAGATCCCTGGAGCTCATTTGCCAGCCACCCTAGCAGAATCCATGAGCTCCAGGTTCAGTGAAAAAGCATGTTTCAAAAAATAAGGTGCAGAGTGATCAAGGAATATACCCAGAACCCACAATTGACCTCTGGCCCCCACCCACATGTACATACAACACACACAAACACACACATATATACTCAAAACAGAGGCCCCCACTGATAAGACATGTATTTTGTCAGGGTGAGAAGTAAGCTGAGCTCCCTTAGTTGATCTGCAGATATGTCACTAAGAGGTAAAAGACTTGTCGCTGTATAGTATGAAATTTGGGGGTGGTTTGTTACATATCACATTATGTGTCAATGTCTGACTAATATACTAGGTGGCTTACAGTCTAGGACAGAGGTTGGCAAACTGTGATTTATAGTCCTGTTCTAGTCTATGACTTATTTTTATAAGAAAAGGCTTTCATATTTTAAAATGTTGCTTACAAAACAAAGTAGAATGTGAGAAAGATAGCTTGTATGTTTTGCAAAACCTAAATTACTGCCATTAGCTGTTTTTCATGGCACAGCCTAGGTTGCCCACTATGGCAAGATGAAACCAAGTATCTCCTTTGCAGCCACCAGCTGTCAGAAAATCAAGTGGACAATGAACACAAGCCTTGTGCTTTCTGTGAGAAGTCCAGGGCCAAAGCAGTATTTGCTGATGCACTGGGTGGAGTGGATTAGATGTTTCAAATTTGTGGTGGGAACTACAGACAAGATTTTCCCATGAGGCAAGGCTTCTTGACCCACAGCAGAGAGTGCCTATTGTTGAATAAAAGACTTCTTGTTATAGACCAAGGAGAAATGGAGAAAGGACATGCAGGTCTGTTTGCAGATGCATTGTGGATCTGATCTGAGTGTTCTCAACTTGGTTATTGTAAAATAAAAATTAAATAAAAAGAGAAGAAAAAGATAGTCCTAGACTGAAACATACTATTGCTCCTCAGTGGTTGAGGAACAAATGGTCTAGCAGAATTCAGAAACTTTCTAATATCTCTAATGAAGATGATTGCCAATATGTTGTCAGAAAACCCTTACACAAAGAGGTAAGAAGTCCAGGATCAAAGCACCCAAGATTCAAAGTCTTCTTACTCCATGTGCCCCACAAACAAATGCTGACCTATTGCTCTGAAGAAACAGTGCAGTGAGGAAAATGAGGAGGCTGCAAAATATGATAAACTTTTAGCCAAGAGAATGAAGGAAGCCAAAGAAAAATGCCAGAAAGAGATTGCCAAGAGATGTAGGCTGTCCTTGTTGAGAGTTTCTACTTTTAAGTGTGGGTCCAGTCAAAAATAAGTCTTTAAGAGTAACAAACAGTGCTGGTGGTGGTGGGCCCATGTCTTTAATCCCAGCATTTGGGAGGCAGAAGCACACAAATCTCCGGGTTCAAGGACATCCTGGGTCTACATAGTGAGTTCCAAGATAGCCAGGGCTGTTACACAGAGAAAAACTGTCTCAAAAATAATAATAATAAAAAAGTAACAACACTATCACTTATAGAAAAAGTTGACTGATTCCTGTTCTACAGTACTATTTCTAGAAGACCCCATTGTTAACATAGAAAATAAAGAGAGAGACAAACAAAAACTTTACAAGACATAGATAGGGCATGAGGGCACATGCCTTCAATCCCAATCTTAAGGAAATAGAAGCCTGAGAATCAGAATTTAAGGATATCCTCAGCTGCTTGAGACCTTGTTTCACAAAACAAAACTAAAACAAGACCAGCCAACCAAATAAGAATATAATTCATCTTCATTGGTAGTTCTTGTTCTCATTGGCTAGCTGGCCCCAGAAAACACAATAAAAATGTTGTGCTATAATATTTTGAGCATATGTTAGTATATGTGGCTCTTGCTGGTTATTTGTTCACTTCTTCAAATGTCATTTGATAAGCAAGTAAAGGCAATAAGAGATAATGATACATTAAACTACACCATATTAATATAACCAAACAATATCTGACAATGAAAGTAGCCACTGCCTGTATTCATATGACTCTATGAGAACACTAAACAGTTCTCAATATTCTACCACTTTATTGGTAGAAAAAGATCCTGGAGAGGTACCAGTTACTCTATAGTATTTATATTACATGGATCCATGCTGATTTTGTAGAAAATAATTAAGACTTCATGGTATTTCCTTCTATCAAAATAGTACATACAGGTGTTGCAATACCAAGTTGCCTCTTTATTTTAAAAATCTGATTATGTTTTATAATGAATTATTCTATTTTATTTGACAAGAATCTTCTAAATTTCAGTTTCCTAATGTGATAGGGCAAGGCAGTATAGAAGTTCCTCCATCTTGTATTCTTGCTGAGGCAATTCTATGTTTAACTAGAATTTGATCATCTTGATGGAGAATCCTGTGGGAAATTACCCAACTCTATTCTAGGAACCCAAGGTCAAGATATCCCAGCTAGCTTTTCTTAGCTT
>LZPO01034338.1:584687-602480 GCA_001675575.1 Neotoma lepida
ACTCGGTAGCCCAGGCTGGCCTCGAACTCACAGAGATCCGCCTGCCTCTGCCTCCCGAGTGCTGGGATTAAAGGCGTGTGCCACCACTGCCCGGCTGAATAAAGACTTTTAATTGGCTATAAACTGTGTCTGAATGGTCATCTCTGGTGGGCTCCCCATAACACTAACTGGCAAGGAAATTTAGTGTTAGTTGCATGTATATGCTATAAATGCCCAATCAATGCTTTTTATAGAAAAGACAGAGGGCAGTTAGTCCATGTCATAAATATATTTGTTAACATCTCCCTATCTAGGAGGTCTCTCATTTCTATTATCTTATATTTTAGTCTAGCCTTTGCTGACAATTTGATATTGCCAATATATCATTTAAGCCTCAACTTTGTTCTAAATATTTTCAAATCTGGAACTGTGCTCTTGATATTTGAAATTGTATTGTACTTTTATGAGACTAGAAGGAAGCTGAAAAGCAATTATTGACCTGAAATATATATTTATATATAATAACAGATATATTTAAATACAAGTATTGTATGAATGTGGAAAAAAAATCTTAGGGCAGAGGTATGTATTTCGTTAGATTGAGGCTGATGGAATTTATAAAAAGCTTTGATATTGCCCCAAACTTGTTTCTGTAGCTCTTATTACTTAAGTTAATCATCTCAACTGTGTTTTCCTATCTGATGTAACTCAGCCCTTTGTGAGGTGATATGAATGTCAGCAAAGAACAATCGCTTTATTCAAAATATCTCATTATGCCCAGGATTTTTTTTTAATGTAAAATGTTCTTTTTAAATTTTTTTTCTTTTTTGAAATTAAAATATAATTACTAAAGATTGAACTCAGGCCCTCCTGCGTGGAAGGCAAGTGCTTTACCAGCTAAGCTGACTCTCCAGCCTTTTAAATTATGTTTTGAAACTATTATCAGTGTGTATTATCTGTACAAGTATACAAACCCACACATTGTAGATTTAGGAGTCATAAGAACATGTCCCTTAGGGCCAGAAACAAATACATTGTGTGAAACCAGACATGATTTTAGTGAAAAAGAGAAGAGAGGAACAAAGGCTGTTTTGCTATGGTTTCTATGTACCCTAAGGATTTCTTCCCTTTGTTGAGATGTACCTCAGAGGTGCTGCTTTGTTAGTCCCCATGGCTCCCTGAGGCAGCTTGAGAATGAGCACAGTGTCTTTGCAGAGGCCACACTAAAGATGTGCTTTTGACTAGTAAAAAATGGAGGCAGATGGGGATGGGAAGAAGGATGTGCCTTCCAGCTTTAACCCTTGACTATAATTATTCTCCCCTTCTCCTTTGTAGCATTTCCCTGGCATCTCTATTTCATATGTTGATTCGGTAGGAGTCTTTGAAAGTTAATGTAGAAACCCCTTCCTCTAGAGTGCAGGATTGGAATTTTTAAATGCTTCCTTCAAACGAAATGATTCTCTTAAAGCAGCTTTAAGGGGAGAATGGAGAATAAAACAAGAGCCCTGAGCTCTGTTCATGTATCACTCTTCCAGTGACCGCCTTATGGATGAAGCAGGCTCCTGGTTCCTTATCTCACAACTCTTCCGGAAACTCTGGAGTTGATTTGTACTGTTTACTATTTCTCTCCCACCTGAATATAAATTACCCCAGGGCAGCGAGTTTCATGTTTTGTTCACAGCTGTATTCTCGGTGCTTAGAATATTATTTGGTACAGAGAAAACATCCAGCCAATATTTATTTGTTGCATTTTTTCTGAGTGTTCAGATAGGAAATGCAACAGGCCCCATTCCCCACATCCACCCTCTCAGCACCACCCCTTGAAAGCACACCAGCTTAACCAGTGACTTCATCTCTTTACCTAAGGGACATCTTTGACTACTACTACAGCCTATTCTGGTCTGCAACACATTAGATGCCAGAAGGGCAAAGAATTAACACTCTTGGAGGAACCCTCAACTCATGGCAGATTGACAGGAGTTGGTGGATTGAAGCTCTTTCTTTCCCTTCCCATTTTGGTTTAACTCTAAGGTGAATATTCTATACTAACTTCCCTAGTGCAATTAAGCTATAGTGGCCCAAAGTGCCACTTTCTTGAAACACATGTCTTGTATTAGCTGCCTTCTTTTCCCTGTCTCATTTCCTCACTTTCCTGGGATCGCCTTCCAAATAAACCATTTGCATGCAAATTTTTGTCTCAAGGACTATTCACAGGGAACCCAAATTAAGATAGGAAGTGTTCAAAAATGTTTAAACTAATTAATGGTTATAGTCTCATACTGCCTTTTATGCCTATTAAAGTAAGCAGCAAACTAGCAGTCTGTGGTTAAGTTTTGCTTGAAAACATGGGGTGGGGGTTATGAAGGATGACAGCAACATCTGAATACATTAATATATATAGCATATACTTGACATTCACATGTTTTTCCATAGCTCCTCTCCCAAATGCTGGATTATTCCCACTGATTAAAAAGGCTTTATTACCTACCTGGGTCTTACAGGCTTGGGTGCTTTTTTATAAAGTACCAGATAGAAAATATTTTAAGTGTTATAAATCCTGTGCTTTCTGTTATAGCTACTCCATTCTGCCACTGTGGTGTGAAAGCAGTTATAGAATGTGCAAATAGGCAATTATAGCTCTAGTCCAATAAAATTTTGCTTATGGACACAACGATTTGAACATCATATAATGTCCTGTCTTACAAAATAATTTTGATTATTTTCCACCACTTAAAAATGTAACAATTGTTCTTAGCTCTTGAGCTATACAGAAGTAGGCACTATGCCATTGTTCTGCATAGTTTGCCTATACCTTTCATAGATGTTCACATCAAAATTATAGCTTTAGAGAGAATCTTCTGTTGTGGAATAATCTTTTTGTACACTGTGAAGAAGTGTCACTCTGATTGGTTTAATAAAAAGCTGAATGGTCAATAGTTAGGCAGGATTTCCAGACACAGAGGACACTGGGAAGAAGGGCGGAGTCACAAGGAGATGCCAGAGGATGTAGAGCAAGCAGCATGGGCAATACAAAGTAAAGGTAACCAAGCCATGTATAAGAACATACATTAAAAGATATGGGTTAATTTAAGTTATAAGAGCAAGTTAGAAACAAGCCTAAGCTATCGACCAAGTTTTTATAATTAATACCATGTCATTATTGGAGAGTCTATGGTTCTGGTAGAAATACCTGACAACTACAATCTTCTTTATTTTCTCCAACCTCACCAAGCATCTCACCAGGTCTTAGTTATTTACTTGGAGAGGTTATCCACATCTTTATTTCTGAAGAGTCTGGGACATTTATCATCCTGCATGAATTGAATTGTTGTAGTTTTCCAATGACCTTAATCACAAGACATGGTAACATAGAGGTGGCACTCCAGACAGACTCTTCCTTACTTCATTGTAGAATAGTAGTAGAATTTCTCCCTAGTAGCCTAGACCAATGATCCCTGATAACACTGTAACATTTGTTAGACTATTGTGTTAGTGGAAGTTTCCTGTCCTGACTGCCTGTTCCCAAATAACCAGCAGCTGCTTCCCAAATAACTGACTTGGAGACTTACTATAAATTATAAATGCTTGGCTAATAGCTCAGGCTTGTTACTACCTAACTCTTAAATTAACCCATATTTCTTACTCGTGCTTTGCCATGTGGCTCATGGCTTATTACCTCATTTCCTACATGTCCTGCTTCTTCAGTGGCTGGCTACTCTGCCCTTCTTCTTCCCATCATTCTCCTGGTTTGGTTGTCCCACCTATAGTTCCTGCCTGGCTACCAGCCAATCAGCTTTTTATTAAACCAATCCAAGTGACAAATCTTCACAATGTACAAAAGGATTATTCCACAGCATCCCCCCTTTTGTCTAATTAAAAAGGAAGTTTTAACTTTAACATAGTAAGATTATATACAATAAAAAAACAGTTATTAAGAATTACAGTTACAATATCCAGTTCACTTGTATTTTACAAAATTAGAGAAAATATTCTATTATCCTATCTTTGTGACTCCAAAGTTTTGTACCTAATTTACCTTCTATCATAACTAAGGAAAACTATAACTAGCTAGTCTTTAACCATCGAAGACCCTAGAAGGATGAAATGTTACCTAATGACAGGGACATCAGGCTTCCTGGACAGTTACCCAAAGTTCCTTTGTAACTGTGGGGCATCCAACTCTGGCCTACAGGCCTAGCACATCTGACAGACTGTCCTGTGAAGCAGGGAATTTTGAAGGACTGTCCTACCTTGTCTTAGCAATGTTCAGCAGTTACCTTTCTTGAGTCCTGCTGGTCTAGTTTGGACAGTAACTGTCAGCAATTGAGCCAAGGAAAGTTTCTTGCCCACATGGTTAGCTTTTGCCATAAAGAAATCAAACTCCATATGGAGTTTCTTCAATGCCCATCATCTTCTCTGAAGTAATTAGTGTTGCCAGGAGCAGATGTGTCTCACTGTCATGAAAGGCCTTAGGTTATTAAACACATTAAATGGCATATTCTGTAGGTCTTTGAAGTGTTTGAAGACCATCTTTCTATCTAAATATATCTGTGTATGATCTTGAAAACATATCTAACATGACTCTAAGTTTGACTATTATAGATGAATATTAATCTGTATTTTTTAATTATATATTTTTAAAGGAGTTACATAAGCACAATAACCCAAACAAGAGTAGAAACACACAGACAGTATAACAAAATTAACTTTAAATTTGTATCAATATATAAAAATCCATAGCAATGTAAAATATTTAAACTGGTAGTTGCTATTTTGGTTTAAAAGTAGATTCAATAATCTACCCCTTTACCCTATCATTTCTATATCCTATCCCCTTTTTTTCCTTTAGAAAGAGATATTTGAATTTAACTCTTTTGTTTAGCTTTTTCCTGACTACGACCAATAACGATTTGTAACCAATCCCCTGTAATGATAATAAATATCCATAGCCCATTTTTTGGGAATGTAGGCATGGTTATCTAGACTACTTCCTGTTGACTGGGGGCACTGGTAATCTTTGGACCCTGAGAAAATTTAGGACAATGGTTAAAGTCTTGGCTGGTGTTGTCTATGGGGCTGGATCATCTCAGCCAGCAGCCTTGAGGCTGTTTTGGATGCTGGATCACATGTACCATCCAATTTCATTGGTATCTGGTCCCCTTGCTCTGAAAATACATAAACTTTTAAAGGTAATATACATATATGCATTAATACAAGTACAGACTGTGCATTGTATATAAGTCAGCCAAATATGATTTTTTGTTATATATTTAATCAGGTAAAATATACATCACGTGTGCTATGGTTCTTTTAGGTTTATTTCTTTATGTGTGTAGCCAGGATTTTCATGAGGTTTTCCATAATCAAACCTGATTTTCTTTAACCCAGAATGAATCCATAGCCTCTTATTTCCTGTGGAAATAAAAGTATAACCTCTCGACCAAAGTAACACAGCTTTTGACTTAAATTTTGAAGTCAAGATATTTTTAAATTATATAGGTTGGTTGAATCTAGCAGTTTTTATAATCCAGTGTCTATTAGCAGCCAAAAAATTCAAAGACAACACAATAACATATAGGATCCAGACTTTCTGTGTATTTTACATCTTTATGTGGCTTATTATATTTTTTATTGCTCTATTTCTTTTTAAGGACTTTTTAACCCTTTTTCTTTTCTCTCCCAAGCCTATGTATATTTTTATACACACTGTAACCTGTTTAAAGTTTTTTTTTCTGTCTGAATCTGTCTTTACTGTGTATCTGTAGCCTTTTCTGCCTGTATGACTGTTGACTCAAGGCTACCAGGTCAACCTTAGTGAGAAGAAGCTCATGCATAGCCTACATTCTTGCTAAGATTGCCCCTTTGTTCATAGGCTCATTGAGCAATGACAAGAATGGACACAGGAAGAAACTGGCTACTATTTATAGACTAGATAAACTTATTTGTTGTGAAATATTAGTTTAAGATGTTTTTGTTTATGCTGTCAAATATTTCTTTAATGATGCAAAGATGTGTTGCATTCTTTTGTGTTGCATTTGTTTAACTTTGTGAAGCTGTGTTATTTTGCCTGCCTAAAGCATTTGATTGGTCTAATAAAAAGCTGAACGGTCAATAGCTAGGCAGGAGAGGGATAGGCAGAGCTGTCAGGCAGGCAGAATAAATAGGAGAAAAAAAGAAGAGGGATGAGTGAGAAAAGGAGAAGGAGAGAAGATGCCAGGGGCCAGTCACTCAGCCACACATCCAGCTATGGAATAAGAAGGAAAAGAAAGGAATAGAGATAGAGAAAGGTAAAAGTCCAGAGGCAAAAGGTAGATGGGATAGTTTAAGCTAAGAAAAGCTGGCTAGAAATAAGCTAAGATAAGGCTGGGCATTCATAATTAAGAATAAATCCCCATGTATTTATTTGGGAGCTGGGTGGTGGGCCCTCAAAAGAGCAAAGAGTAAAAACAAAAACAAAAACAAAAAAACAGCAACATCTATCTATTTGATTATTTAGGTCCTTCTCTGCTAAGTAACCTTTTGGCAAGCATTTACATGGAATACATCCTTTGTTAATTTTTAAAAATCTTAATTACTTGCACAAATGTCTTTCCAACCAATTTCCAATCATATTCCTTTCATTTCTGCAATCATCCAGCCAAAACATTGGCTACAGCCTATGAGTCAGTATGTAATCACACATCTGGTCATTTTTTTCTTCCAAGCAAAGTGTATCATCATGGGCCTGTCTGAAATTATGCCCACTGCAAAGATTTCCTTTCACCACTGTCCTTCAGGGTGGTCCCAGAAAGGGATTATAATATTGGAGCTATCAGCTCTATCTGTGCATGCATAAATTGCAAAACAATCTGTAAACCAAGCCCAGTGCTCTATTCCTTAGCAAATCAATCATAATGCATTACCCAATAGCTTATGCTTGGGGATAGATGGTATTGCAGCAGTAGTATGGGACCATAAGTATTTAGGCTACTTTTCATTACTAATTTGTGCCTTTAAGACTGTCCCTATTGCTAAAGACACCATGCACTTCAGACACACAGCCTAGAGGCCCCTGAGCTAGAAATTCCATGAAAACCTCCCCCTTGAAAACCAGCTTTCATAGTCGCAAGAGGCACTATACAAGCTTTCAAGGCAGGAAAGCAACTAATAATCCTATCCAGTTATGATGCCCATGAACTACAATGTCAACCAGCATGGCATAACTTTAAGGGTGCAGTAGAGACACACATATTTTCATTGTAATCAACATCTCTCTAATTCAAGACCGTCTCAACAACAAGGAAATAATGCCAAGTACTGGAAACCTACCCAACTACCCAGGGCTAGTGAAGTCATGGTTATTGCCACTTTATTAAACCAGCACAATCTCTAAAACCAGTCTAAACATTTGTCCTGATACTCACAGATAAGTGTAGTCCCCACCCCTTATCAAGGAAACTTCTCTTTGCAACAGAGATTATTACAAAAAACCTACAACCAATCAAGATGCAGAGTTGTGGAGCCCAGTCCCAGCTGATAAATCTAAAACACAAATTCTGCATCTGAGGCTCATAGATCATTATAGGGAGGGAATAGAAAGACTGTAAGAACCCAAGGAATGTGAAATGTGCTGTGAGATTCTCCTAGAAATGTCAGAATGTATAGCCATAAAGACTCATCAATATGACTGCCTAAATGTATGCTCAACAAGGAAGACACTAATAGACATGCTAACTTGGACTTGGATGGGGGAAAGCTCATAGGCCTCAAACTTACAACAAAGAGCTACAGGCAACTAAGAAATGTTGAGAGTGATAGTGAGAGAAAGTCTTCCCCAACTTGGAGCACACCAACTGATTATCCAATATCAAGTGGCCAGTCCTGAAAACATGTACATAGAAGTAACATTATACAGACTCAACAGATTATATTTATGTATTATGTATTTAAAAATACATACACACACATACACAAACACACACAATTATATCAACAATTAATGAAAAGGAGGGCCATAATGAATTTGAAAGAGATCAAGTAGAAGTACATGGGAGTTTGCATTGAGGAAAGGTAAAGGGGAAATGATGTAATTATAATCTCAAGAAATAATTTTTTAAAAAGTGTTCAATATCTGTGGCTATTACAAATTAAAACTACTTTGTAATGCAATCACATTCCAGTCAGAATGAGTGACATCAAGAAAACCATTGACAATAACTATGGAAATTTCTCAAAAACCTAAAAATAAAACCACCATATGGCCTGGCTCTACTGTTCTTGAATCCTATCATGGAGATACTTGTTTACCTATGTTCACTGCTGCTTTATTCACAAAACTAAAAATAAAACCAGCCCAGATGTCTGTCAATACATAACCTGATAAAGAAAAACTGGTACACACATGTACAACAGACTTTTATTCAGTCATATGATGGCTAATTTTGATTATCAACTTCACACACTTGGGAAGAGGGAAAGCTATTGCTTTGTATGATAAGTTTAAAACTAATAAAAAGAGATAGAAAGAAAGAAGCCATTCATAAGTTATTACATATCATGATTCATTTGTATGAAGTGTTCAGAAAACAGATCCAAAACTAAACAAAGTAGATAAGAAATTTCCTAGGTGTCTTAGTCAGTGTCCTATTGCTGTGAAGAGAAACCATGGCCATGACAAATGTTATAAAAAAGCATTTAATTGGGGCTGACTTATAGTTTCAGAAGTTTAGTTCATTGTCATCATGGCAGGGAGCATGGTGGCATGCAGGCAGACATGGTAAGAATTCTAAGCCTGCATCCACAGGCAGCAAAAAGAGAGAGCCACTGTGCCTTGCTTGGGCTTTTGAAACCTCAAAACCCACATGCTTCCTCTAACAAGGCCATACCTACTCCAAGAAGGCCACACCTCCTAATCCTCCTAAGTAATGCCACCCCCTGATGACTAAGCATTCAAATACTTGAGCCTATGGGGTCCATTCTTATTCAAACCACTACACTAGGCCAGGGGATGGAGTGTGGGCATCTGGAGTGATGAGTTGGAGTAGTGGGATTTTCTTTTGAATAGTGAATTTTTTTACACATATGTTCTCCTCTATTCTGAAAGAAATCACACCACTCCCACCACACTCTGTCACTCCTCATCATCAGTGTGAACATTAACATCTATTAATCCCAACAGCAAGAATAAGACTATTACCAAAATTTGAGCCAAATTTGAAGCACGCTTGATTTTTATTGGGGTGCACCCAAGAGCTGACCAGTGACTGCCTCCTAAGTTGGGTTAAAGAGCGCAGCCTCGAATCTACCTCTTGAGTCTCTTTTAAGGAATAAAATCACGTGCAGATTTTCAGAAGGGAGACAATGGAGCAAAAAGGAAATTAAAAAAAAACCTTTAAAAAACATCATATGGTCACCCACCATGTGATTAGGGAGAGGTAAGTGATGGGAATGTCTTTCTAAAAATGTGTTGCTCTGATTGGTTGATAAATAAAGCTGTTTGGCCAATGGTGAGGCAGAATAAGGTTAGGCGGGACATTCGAACTAGGGGAAGAGAAGCAGAGAGCAGAGCTGGGCAGACGCCATTCTGCCACCTAAAAAGCAACATGTAACAGTGCACAGGTAAAGCCACGTGGAACACGTGGCGACATAGATTTATAAAATGGGTTAATTTAAGATGTAAGAGCTAGCTAGTGAAAAGCCTGCCAGGGCCATAGTTTAAAAATGATATAAGCCTCTGTGTGTTTATTTGGGTCAAAGCGCCCTGGGAGCCGGGCGGGATCAGAGATCGGGGCCAGACAAACTTTCGTCTACAGGTAAGGGAGGGTCAGGAAGGGTAAGGATATTCTCAAAAACAAATCAAGGTCATGGGTTGGGGAAGTCAGGTTCCAGGAAACAGAGAGCAACTCAACTCTCACAGTAAATAGAAACTTAGTTTTAACAATACAGCATAATGGCTTCTGACTTCAAAATGGAGCCAGGCAGATTCTTCATAATAACAGACTGTTCCTGGAATCTAGCATGTGCAAAGTGCCTAGGGAAACATTCTAAAATTTAAAAAAGAGGGGCCAAGACAAAATACTCACCACCTGAATCACTCTAACACTAAGTAGGATCTGAGATGTCAGGTGCCATAAACATTTGATGAATGAATACATGAGTGGATGATTAAATGAATAAAATCACCTATTTCCCAGTCATTGCTCATTTAGGTAGCTCGTCATAGGTTTTGCCACCCACTGTTGTTTTGTGAACTTAACTTTTCTCTTTCCATTAATTGACTTTTATAATCTAAATTATTTTCAAAGCAAAGGATAATTGGCTATGATAGATTGGAATGAGTTCTTTCTAAATGATGTATCACAGCTATTTTAAAATATCCATAAATCACCTAGAAATCTAGAAGTCCTTGTGCATAGCATTCAGAGAGAATGTACTATGATATACAAATGGCTGCGAAATCCCCTAGCATGTGTTCCTGTTTGGGACCTCATCAATGGCTCAAGAGGCTCTTTAGATAGCCATGGCAGTGCCTGCCAGAAAGAGCCTTGCAAGAGTAATTGGTCTCCTGAACTCTGGGGAGAGATTATTGTAAAGTCTATGAAATGTCAGTCAGATTAGAAGAGGCATGGTTGAGGTGGTGGCAGATGAGAATCCATTAAAATATTGTTTGAGGCTCTTGCCCCTTGCCAGCATGCCAGTCATATCACTTGTTACTCATTCATCCAACACCTTTTCAGTTGTGCCTGATTCTGAACTGCATTCCATAGAGAACAAAAAGAATAAGACACAATTCTTGTCCATCAAGAACTCAAAATCCAGCAGAGTAGTGAGAAGGGCAATGATAAACTATACTTCTGACATTGAGAAGGGATGTTGAAGATACTGCCTAAGCAAATGACTGCACAGACATGGTGTTACCTGCTCCTTGTTACAAAGAGTGGAAATGTGTTATGCTCAAATCTTGGAATCCCCCAGAGACCACCAAGGAGTCCAAATCTGTATGCAAAAGCAAAGAGTATTCAAGCTCTAGCTTGGGCCCTCCATTCATCAGTGCAGTGTGTGAGATTGGAGAACCCCTAGCCTGGTTCGGGTAGGGTTTTTATCATGGCAGGGCATAGCAGAGGTTGAGGTAAGAGGATTTCCAAGTTTCAGGGCCCCTAATTGGCTGATATTTGCCCAAGGGTATCTTGGCAAAAGGGGATAGGTACATGCTAGGCTAAGGGGCTGGTGATCTTATCTGTAGTTGGAATGTTAGGTATTTCCCCCCTGGATGCTGATTGGCCCCTTCCTCCGTGGTGTCAGTTGGTGGTTTTTCCTGGAACCGGGTGTTATCTTACGGTAAACCGAAACTGCTCTCTAACTTGAGCCTGTCATGGCAACAGTGTAGCCAAGATGCCTTGGGCCCTACAAATGTAAGAGCACTCAGGGCAGAAACAGCGTGATCAAAGTCCTCTAGATATGAAAGATACAGGACATACATGGTTGTAGTGGGAAGGTCCACTAAGCAGTGGTAGTCGATGTGGTAGAGGAAGTGGAAGCAGATACAGTAGATGAGGCTAATACTGAAAGTGTGGATGATGCAGGGCTATCAAGCCTTCTCAAGGAGACTGGCATTTACTCTTCTGATAAAGAAAGCCACTGAAGGATTCAAAGCAGAACAGAGTCACCAGTTCTGCATTTTAGAAAAACAACTGATGTGAGTAGCATCAGTAGGAGATGCAAACACAGTGTTTTCATCTGTGCAACAGGCCCTGTAAGCTGCCCCAAGTCTGCAGGACAACTGAGGTAACAGCTAGGTAAAGCACACTGTCAGAAAAGGTCCCAAGCTTCTTTGTCATTAAAATTTTATCACCCCTCCAACTCCATCAAAAGAAGATGTCCCACCTCATCTTTGGGAAATTTCTACCCAGGGAGAAGGTGTAAGAAGTTGAAGCTTGTGGTTCTTATAGGAAAAGTTGGGCCCTTATTTAAATCTAATTAGAGCCATTGTGAATCAAAACAATAAGAATACATAGAGTAATTAGCTTCTCTAAAAAACTCAAAGGGAAAGAAATTGGTCCTGGCAAGGAGAATTCTCAGCTTGGTCACTTACTGTATGGAATTGGACAAATCCCTCAGCGTTCTGAGCTTCACTTTAATCAGTTGGAAGAACCCCAGTGCTTCTAACTCTGCTCCTCCCAGCTTCTGCTTCCCTCCAGATCCACTCTCTTTCTGTCTCTCATTAGAAAAGAACAGGCTACTTGGAGATAACAAAACTAACAAAATAAAAAATAATAACATAAAACAAAAACCTTCACGACATTGAAGTTGGACAAGACAACCCAACAGAAGGAAAAGAGCCCCAAGAAAAGGCACAAGAATCAGAGAACCATTTTTTCACACACTTAGGAGTCTCATAAAAATGCTAAACTGAAAGCTATAACATATATGCAGAGGACCTGGCACAGACCCATGTAGGCCTTGTGCTTGCTGCTTCAGTCTCTGTGAGTTCATATGAACTTTGCTCGGTTGATTTAGAGGGACTTGGTCTGCTGGTGTCAGCTGTCCCCTCTGGCTCTTATACTCTTTCTGCCTCCTCTTCTCAGGGGTTCCCTGAGCTCTGAGGGGAAGGATTTGATGGAGACATCCCATTTAGAGTTGTGTATGGTAAGGTCTCTTTTGTGTATTTGTAATGTCTGGCTGTGGGTCTCTGTATTTGTTCCCATCTGCTGTAGGAGGAATGTTCTCTGATGATGGCTAAGTAAGGCACTGATCTATGAGTATAGAAGAACATCATTAGGAGTCATTTTATCACTACTTTTTTTAAAGACCAGAAGTATTTGATTTTACTCTAGGTCTCTGGGCTATATAGTCTCTGGTTCTTGGTCATCCAAGCAGCATTGGGGATGGGTTCCATCTTGTGGAGTGGGCCTTAAGTCAAATCAGATATTGGTTGGTTATTCCCACAAGCTTTGTGCCACTGTTACCCCAGAATATTTTGCAGTCAGGACAGATTGTAGATCAGAGGGTTTGTGGCTGGGTTGGTGTTTATGTCTCTCTTCTGGTAGCCTGCAGAGTACTTGCCACACTAAAGACACTAGCATATAGGGGTAAAAGTTCTATGTAGGCACCAGCTCACCCTGTCCATGTTCATGAGTTTGTGTGGGTGTTGTCTTCAGCAATGGGACCTTGCTGTCAGTTTGTGGAGAGCCACCAATAATGCCTTGGCAACATCCTGGAATGTTTGGGTATTTCCATGGAACCCCTTTGGCCAACAACTCAAATGGATGTAACCCATTCCTGATACTGAAAGCTTAGTTTGTTGAAAAGAGATGGCCAGTTGGAATTCTGTCTCCTCTATTATTTGGAGACTTCATTAGCATCACCTTCATATATTTTAGGAAGTTTCCACTGCACTAGGTTTCCATACCACCCCTCAAATGTCCTTCAATTCTAGTTGTCTCTCCCCAAATCCCTCCCTTAACCCCATCTGCCCTCTCCCTCCCCACCTGATCCTCCTGTTCCCATCACCCCTGCCTCCAGTCCACCCACAAAATCTATTTCACCTCCTCTTCCCAGGGAGATCCATGTGTTCCCTTTAGTCCTTTCCTCTATATCCAACCTCTCTGGGTCTATGGACTATAGCTTGATTATCATTGACTTAAAGGCTAATACCCACATATAAGTGAATATTGTATATATTTCTATTTCTGGGTCTGGGTTACTGTGGTGGTTTGAATGAAAATGGCCCCATAGGCCCATAGTAAGTGGCACTATTAGGAGAAGTAGTCTTATAGGAATAGGTTTGTCCTTGATGGAGGAATTGTGTCACTGTGAGTGAGTTTTGAGGTTTCAGAAGATCAAGCCAGGCTCAGTGTCTCTTTCTCTTCTTGACGCCTGCCAATCCAGATGTAGAACTTTCAGCTACCTCCGTAGCACCATGTTTCCTGTGTGCTGCCATACTTCCCACAATGATGATAATGGACTAAACCTCTGAACTGTAAACCAGCCCCAATTAAATGTTTCCTTTATAAGAGGTGTCACAGTCATGGTGTCTCTTCACAGGAATAGAAACCCTAACTAAGATAGTTACCTCACTAAGGATGACTTTTTTTTCTAGTTCCATCCATTTGCTTGGAAATTTCATGATTTAGTTTTTAACAGTTAAGTGATATTTCATTGTGTAAATGTACCACATTTTTATCTGTTCTTATGTTGAGGGACATCTAGATTGTTTCCAATTTCTGGCTATTATGAATAGGGCAGCAATGAACATGGTTGATAAAGTGTCTTTGTGGTAGGATGGAGCATCCCATGGGTATATGCACAATAGTGGTACAGCTACATCTTGGATCAATTCTAATCTTTCTGAAGAACTGCCACACTGATTTCCATAGTGGCTGTACAAGTTTGTACTCCCACCAGCAATGGAAGAGTGTTCGCCTTGCTCCACATCCTCACCAGAATGAGCTGTCCCTTGTATTAGTGATCTTAGCCATCCATTCTGACAGATGTAATTGTAAGATGGAATCTCAAAGTAGTTTAATTTGCATTTCCCTCATAGCTAAGGATGTTGAACATTTCTTTAAGTGTTTCTCAGCAATTAGAGTTTCCTCTATTGAAGATTCTCTGTTTAGATCCATAGCCCATTTTAAAATAGAATTATTTGGTTTTTTTGATATCTAGTTTCTTGAGTTCTGTGGTGATATTTTATATGTCTTCCCTAATAAAATTTATCTGAGGGTCAGAGGAAAAACGGGGCTGCCAGCCACTAGTAGAAAAACAATAGCCATGCAAGTTAGCACACGCCCTTAATCCATTTGGTTCTCTGTGACTCCAAGGTCACATGGGGAACTAGCAGTAGGAGGTGGTGGCACACGCCTTTAATCCCAGCATCAACCTTAGAGTTCTGAAGATCCATGCAGACAAGACAGGAAGTGATGTAGCTTGGGAGGATGGGAAATTAGTTAGCAGACGGACAGGCATAAAAAGCCAGGTTAGACCGGAAGTCTCTCTCTTTCCTCTGCTTCAATCCTGGGAAGTAGAGGCAGCGTTGGTGAGTGGTGGCTTGCTCCTAATTCCTCTGATCTCTGTCAGATTTTCACCCTTATTTCTTGTTCCGCGTGTTTATTAATAAGACTGGTTAGAAGTTCTTCTTACAGAGTTCTTTATATATTTTGGATATTAGTGCTCAAGCAAATGTGGAGTTGTTAAAAATCTTTCCAATTCTGTAGGCTGCTGCTTTGTCCAAATGACAGTGTCCTTTGCCTTACAGAATATTTTTAGTTTCATGAGGTCTCATTTATTAATTGTTCATCTTAGTATTTGCACTATCTATGTTCTGTTCATAAAGTCATCTCCTGTGCCACTGAGTTCAAAGCTATTTTCCACTTTCTCTTCTGTCAGGTTCAGTGTATCTCATTTTATGTTGAAGTGTTTGCTCTATTTGGAAGAAAGCAGTAGTCTCTTTGGAATGGGGCCAGAGAGTGAAGGGAGAGCACCCTAGAAGGTTTGCTCTAGAGCTGAGGATGAAACTAGGGGATTGGATCTGAAGGAAAAGGAGAGGGAAAGATCTGCATTCAGCCTACCTGCTTTCCTGGGAGGAAATGTGGGTTAGCAAGGAGTGTGCCTGTTGGAGTTTGGAGCTGGGATAAAGCAACAAGTGGAGGGAACAGGGTTAGGAGGGGAAGATCTATGGGATTCACTAGAAATAGGGTTGGGGTGGCTGTCACAAGCATTCTGATGCAGAGCTGGGGATAAGACTAGGGAATTGGATCTGGGGGAAGAATGGGAGAGCTGAATATCTGTAGTCAGCTTACCTGATTTCCTGGTAGGAATGGCCTGTGGGTTAACAGGGGGTCAAGTGAGGGAGGTTAGGAGAGGAAGTTCTGTGGGATCCACAGGAGGTATAAGTGGACATTAGGGGAGGAAGGCTGCAGCAGGTGTTCTGTTGCAGAGCTAGGGATGAGACTGGGGGATTGGATTTGGAGAGGAAGGAGTGGTGAAGGTCTTCAGTTAGCTTACCTATTTCCCCAGCCTGCTCAACTCATGTGTTCCCAGGGAATATTTGCTGGTGTTGGAGGCAGGGATAATGGGCATGAAAATATTTTAAAATTCTGATATGCAGAAGTCTGTCATGTGTGAAAATCCATTGAACCACACTTTATTTCTTCTTAATATTTTAAATTAAAATATAATTAAATTATTTACCCCATTTCCTTTCCTCTCCGGAACCTCTCCTGTTTCTTCTCCTTCTAACTCCTCCCATATCCTCTCATTTACTCCTTCTAAAGTTCATGGCCTATTTTTCTTTGATTATTATTGTTACACATATATATAACTACAACTTGCTGAGTCCATTTAGTGTTGTTAAGAGCTGATTACTTGGTATTGTATAACCAGTTAGGAGTCTCATCCCTGGGGAAGACTGTTCCTTTCTCAGAAGTCATTTGTTCCAGGAACTATTTGTCTAGGGGAGGGTCCTGATATGGGATGTCCTTCTGTATGTGTGAAAATGTGTTACTTTTATTAGTTGATGAATAAAGCTGCTTTGGCCTGTGGCAGAACAGAATATAGCTAGGCAGGAAAGCCAAACTGAATACAGGGAGAAAAAAGGGTGGAGTCAGAGGAGTTGCAGCAGCCACGGAAGGAACAATGTGCCAGAGCACCATTGGTAAACCACAGGCCACATAGTGAAATATAGATTAATAGAAATGGGTTAATTTATATGTAAGAGCTAGGTAGTAATAAGCCTGAGCCATCGGCCAGACAATTTGGTTCCTGGACAAAAGCCTCTGTCTACAGGGTCCCCATGAGATTTCTCCCTTCTGTGTTAGCATGTCTATTAGTATTGTCATTGATTGGGTTTTGTTTAAGAAGCCCATTGTTGTGGTAATCTGGATGAAGCTTCCCTGTCACTTCTAGGAGACACAATCATCCAGTAGACTTCCTGGTCTTATGGCTCTTACATTGCTTTTTTTCTTCCTGTTCTGAGATGTTCCCTGAGTCTTAGGTGCAAGAGCTGTATTGTAGATGTACTCATTGAGACTGGGAACCTCATTATCAGTTCCCTGTATATTGACCAGTTGTGGTTTTCTGTGGTGCTCTCTATCTGCCGCAGTGAGAAGCTTTTCATGAAGGATGAGCCCACATTTATCTTTGGGTATAAGGAGAAGTATTTAGAATGCAGTTAGGACTTTTGTCATTCTAGTGAAGTGGCAATAGTAGGGTCTCCTCTAAGATGCATAACCTCACTAGCACTTGGTAGTTGGATAGGTTTCTAGTACCAGGCATGATTTTCCTCCTGTGGAGCAGGACTTAAGTCCAATTAAATAGGCATTAGCCATCCCCAAGATATTTGTACCACTATTGCATCTTTAGAGATATCTTGCCTTGTTCACTATTGTTGTGGTTAATAGGTGTCATAGTTGGGTAGGACTATTGATCATTTCTACCCTTTGGCAGTTTATGTAGCACCTTCTGGTATATAAAAGCCAGTCTCTATGGAGGAGGCTTTCAGGTCAGATTCAATTCAAATCTTCCATGTCCTGTCTTCATAGTCCATGATATCTTCAGCAACAGAGACATATATTCAACCTCTGGGAAGCAGCCAAGGGCAACAGCAATAGACCATTTTTGTCTTGGGAATCTTTGGATTTCTCATGCCAGGTTGTAGGTTTTTGTTAGATGATATCTTACTTATGCTGGAACACGCCATCCGACTGGCANCTGCCTAAAAGCTTCCAGGTCCCTGTTTTAAGTGGCAGAAAAGGCCACTGAGCTTTGTGCCTGCCCTGCCCCATGTGGGCCAAACTGGGCGTTGTCCAAAGTGCCACCAAGAGAGACATTGACTGCCCT
>LZPO01034338.1:607315-624723 GCA_001675575.1 Neotoma lepida
CCTTACTCTCTCCTTCCCAATTAAAGCCCTCCTCTTCCTCATTTTTTTCATTTCCCTGTCCATATCATTTGTATCTTGCTATTGCGCTCCCTAGGCCCTTTCCACCATGATCCCATTTTTTGTTTTCCTGAATTCTGTAGTTACTCCAGGTCACATACTCAGATCTGAAAATTTGGAAATAGGAACCACAGATGAGGGAGAACATGTGGGGTTTGTCTTTCTGGGTCTGAGATTCAGCACTGAACATAACATTTTCTAAATGAGCAAATTGTGATGCATGACATATCTTTATAATATTATTTTTAAATAGTGTCCTATTCCATATATTTTACATGTGTGAATTAAATAGGTAAATGCTAGGGTGTGAAGAAAGATGAAGCTGTTGTATCTTGTTTCTCAGGAAAAGTAAATAGAGTTCAAATAAGGACAGAGTGATGAGTGATAGATATTTCAGTCTAGGGAGCAGAGAGAGCAATGTATAGCAATGAATAATAATAGTAAAAATTTATGGAGTACTTGCTATGCACCAAGTCTGGTGTATGTTGTACAGGCTATTTTCATTTCACTGTTTTTGGTTTTCCAATTCTCCAATGTAGCTATTATTATCTCTGTCTTACAAAAGAAGAAACTGAGGCCCAGTAGGATGTTATGATTTGTCCTATACTGCCAAACAGTGATTCTAGGCATTGAACCCAAATCCATGTCTGTCTTCATGCAGAGATCGCACACTTCCTAGTTATTATCATATAGCAATAATTGTAAACATTTGAATAAGGATTTCTGTGTGCCACAATTCTAAGTGCTATGCATACACAGTAGGCCCCTCCTAACATTTTACTTTCGGCACCTTGAGTTAACTTCAATCACTTGTAGCTCAAAATGACCAAGGGGAAAACTCTAGAAATAAAAAATTTGAATGTTTTCAATTACAGTCCCAGAAGCATGATGAGATTTCATGTCATCCTACTCCATCTCCCCTAGAACATCAATAATTCCTTGTCTAGCATATTCATCATATTCATACTGTGTATAATATCTTATGTGACTACTTAGTAGTTATCTTGGTTATTAGATTGACTGTCATGGTATGTCAATGACTATTTGGGTCCAGCCTCTAATAGTCTTTTCCCAGGGTTCCAGAAGAGACGCTATGAGTGAGGGGAATGAATCTAAATACACCAAGTTCTTTAGTCCATTCACTTTATTCTTCTAAGACAAAATTCTATCTACAAAGTTTCAATTCTGTTCTTATATTTAGCTCCTCTTTGTCCCTTCTCCTCCTATCTTCTCATAGTTCTAACTAAGTTCTTTCCATCTCGTTCTCATCTTCATCTTCATTCCTCTCCTTCCTCTTTCCATGACCCATATCAATGCACCTACAATCAGCAATACTCTGGCTCTACCACTCTCTGGTTGGGCGAGGCAAGTGTACTCAGTAGCTAGGTAACCTGCATCATAGCTTGATGCACCTGGTATGTGAAAACCCTTTTGTTCTGAGTAAATTGTTCAAGGGGAAGTCTAGGTGCCACTTGGGCTGTGTGAGAAAGGGGGGTCTGGGCTTAATTTGCACAAGAAACAAAGCTATGTACCCAACGTCCACCTGGCCTAGGAGGTGTCTCCGTATGGATATTTACCTTAATTCAGGAGATTAACAGGTAGTCTGGAATGTTTATACTGTCTGCCGTTTGTCCTTGGATGTTTGATAGCTATCTCAGATAAAATGCTTTTGTCTGAAACTGGCCCTGGCCTTGGATGCTTGCTAAAGGAGATAATTACAGAAGGCTGACATCTGATTCTGATGCTAAAAGGAAGAAATAAAAAGCCTGGAAGCAGGAAGCCTTTCCTGTGTGACTGTTATCCAAATACCTTAATTGTGTGTGCCCAAAGAATGATCAATCTACACTGTTTAGAAGTTCTTAGGAAAAAGAATCAATTGGGAAACTATAATAGTACACATGAATTTTATAATAGAAAACAGCTGATATATTCAAAAGCCAAAATAACACCAATACTCCTTGAACCTTGGCTTCCTCTGGAAAAATCCTTGACTTTTCCAGGTAATAGCTTTGCCATAGTCAGCTGAATTCCTGCTTCTTATTTCTGCAGTCTGTAGCAATGATATTATAGGGCTTTTCTTTGAGTAATCCTCAAACACAAGAGTAGTGATAAAACAACAACAACAAAACAAAAAACAAAAAACCCCACCAAGGCATAAAACATGGAATGATGGATTAACTTTGGTACTACGTAGTAACACTGCCTCAGATATATGAAGAAACAGTGTCCATATTGTAGGGTACTAGCAGCTATTTTAGGCATCTGATGAGTGTCTTAGAGCATATCCCTTGTAAATAAGGAGAGAGTACAGTATTATTTCATTTAAATTATACCTTGAGAATTCCATATGAAAACAATTGAAGTAAGTCATAAACTGACTAATAAAGGATTTGAGAAATATTTCTACTTAAGCTTAAGTTCTTTTTAAGCTTCCTAAGCCTGGGAAATCAGATAATGTCATTGTGTGTGAAATTAGAATTTCCTTTGCCAGAATATTATTGGAGTTGTTTTCCTTTTGACAGATAGCTGGCATGGCTTGGGAGTGCTGAAATGTTGACTGCCTATAAATTACTGGAGTTAGCCAAGAAGCTATTTTGCAATATTTTGAATTTTATTTTATAGAATAGAAATATAGAACTTTATACTTTATTTGGCAATCATTGAGGTTTTAAGAATATGGGACTGAAGTGATGAATCCTAGAAATATGAACCTATGCTCTATATGAATAATAAATCAAAAGGTATCCTAAAGAATAAGTATAGGTATAGTTCTTATGTATTAGAACATTATTCCTAGTATGCTGCAGAACCAGGATACTGGCAGTGAATAGGAAAAGAAGGGCAGATATATGAGATAATATGAATGAATAAGTAGTAAAAAGAGTTGTTTGCAAGGGATGTAGTGAGAGGAAAGTATCATGGATGGCTTTCAAATTTAGATCCTTGGAAACCATTCTGCAATTTTTGACTCTTCAATAACACAAGGGAGTAGCAAGGTAATTGGTAATTTTACATTCTGATGTCTTTTAAGTGAGAGAGAAATTGACAATTAACCTTAACTTAGAATTCTAACATTAAGTAAGCAAATTTAGGAAGTATGTGTAATGTCTTGGTTTGCAATCACAAGAGAACTATGCTGTGATTCTATTCAGGACATTATTACAAAATTCAGAGAATGATAGACGTATTACAACAGCTAAGCTCCTTGGTGTCCAAATTACAATTCATTTGATTGCAGTTTCTGAAAGTGTTGAAAAGAATGCTCATTGTGAGATTTCTAAAAACATACTTCCCCCTATCCAAAGCAGAGTTAAATAGTTTTGCTAGTTCTCTCACTCTTCGGAGACACGGGAGAGAGGAGAAAAGCACCAGCTATTTCTGTTTGTTCTGTACAAATTAGGCAAGTTTGAGTTTGCTTAGGTGCATTTTGCTGCTCATGCTAGCCCAAGCTGTTTGGAGAAATGAGACACTATTTATATGCTTCTTCTTGAGGACTTACACAAGCCTCTATGCTTTACTTTTTTATTCATTTCCTTCTAAAAATTGTTTTTGTTAATTATAAGATAATAGATTATTCATTTTAACATAATTTCCCTGAATGCTTATGATCTTTTTGTTTTATTACTTAAAAAAAGGCATTTTCAGAATTGATACCCCAGAAATAAACCTAGAGATATGATCACATAATTTTTGACAAAGGCATCATAAACATATGGTAGGAAAAAACCCAGCCTAGTCAACGAGCGATACTGTCAATTAGATGTATCTTTCTCATCCAGAACTAAATTCAATTCAAAATGTAGCAAAGCTGTTAATTTACAACATGAACTGTTGAAACTGGTAGAAGAAAAAACACAAGGAAAACTCTTCAAAATATAGGTTTAGGCATGAACTTTCTGAATAGAACTCCAATATCACATGAAATATGCCCCAAATTCACAAATGGGACTATGTGAAATTAAAAATCTTACGTAAAGCAAAGTAAACCATCAGCAGAGGGAAAGGACAGCCTACAGAGTGAGGAATAACCTTTCTCTGCTAAGACAGTTAATACCAAGAATATATAAAGAAGTTCAAAACTTAAACAACAATCACCAAAATAGCCAATTATTAAATAGGCTAATGGTTTAAATAAGTAAGCTAAATGATTCTTGTCAAAAGAAGAAATGCAAATAGCTATGAATTTTTTAATGTTCAACATCTTTAGCCATTAGAGAAATGCAAACTAAAGCTCCATTTAAGAAGCCATTTTCCTCCAATAAAAATGGCTATAATCAAGAAAACCAGTGACAAAAAAGTGTTGCTGAGGGTATAGGAAAAGAGAAAAACTTACTTGCTGTTGATGGGATTAGAAACAGGTACAGCTACTGTAGAAACAATATGGAGGTATTTTTTAAAAATAAAAACAGAACTACGACATGGCACAGCTATACCATTAAGATATGTACAGGTTCATATTTATTATTGCCTTATTCACAATAGCAAGGAACTGAAATCAGCCTAGATGCTCACCAATAGATGAATGCATAATGGTACATATACACAATGAAATTATGTTCATCCATAAAAAACCCTGAAATTATGAAATTTGCAATGAAGTTGACTGATCTGGATATTATTTTAGTAAATGAGGCAACCTGAACTCAGAATGACAAATAGCAATACTCTCTCTCCTATACAGATATTAGTTTTTAATTTTTATATTGTGTTTATATATGAGTGTATTTGTGTAGGTCATGAAACTAGAAAGGTGATGATGCAGTTGAGGAGAATAAAGGAAAACATGTGTGTGAAAATGCCCTAATGAAATCGACTTTTTGTGTGCTAATTAAAAAGCAAACAGTACAACAAGGGAAAAGATAAAAAAAAGGGGGAGAAGCATTATTAAATAATATTATGAATAAAAATATAGAAAACCCTGCTCTCTAGGCCCTAGCCTCCAGGGGCACATTCTGTGCCTTTCCCCCACCCATCAAAGCCCCAGAGACCTGGCCATAGCCCCCCAAACATCCCCCGCTGCCACATCAGTGACCACCAAGGCCCCAACTGCACCTGGAGGAGGAGCTACCACAGGAACCTCCTGCACCTGGAGGAGGATGTGAATGTTTGGGCTCCTGGCTGGGCAGCCCTCCTTTCTAGGCCTTAGCTTCCCGAGTCACATCCCATGACTTTCCCTCACCCATTGAAGCCCCAGAGACCAGGCAGCATCTTCCCCCTACTCCTCAACTATTCCCTGCCTCAATAGCTACCACAGGAACCGCCTGACCCACATGAGGAGGTGTGTCTAGGCTTCTGGCTGGACAGCCCTGTTCACTAGGCTTTCGCCCCCAGGGGCTCATCTGGTGTCTCCCCCACCCACTGAATCCCCAGAGACCTGGCAGCAGCTTCCCCACACCCCCAAACATCCCTCCCCCAAGATGCATCAGCAATCCAGGCCCCACCTGCATCAAGTGGAGGAAGAGGGACTCCCTAAGGCACAGGCCCCAGCTGCACCGATTGGAGGAAGAGATGGGTAGATGACAGTGTAAGAATACATTCAACAACGTAAAGAGCAATATGGCACCACCAGAAACTAGTGGTTCTACAATAGCAAGACCTGAACACTTCAATGTAGAAGAAGCAGAAGAAAGCAACCTTAAAAATAACTTTATGAAGATGGTAGAGGCCCTTAAAGAGGAAATGAAAAATTCCCTTAAAGAAGTGGAGGAAAAGACAAACAAAAAATTGAAAGAAATCAATAAATCCCTTAAAGAAAGCAAAAAAAGCCAAGAAAAAAAACAATCAAACAGGTGAAGGGAACAGTTCAAGACTTGAAAATTGAAATAGAGTCAGCAAAGAAAACACAAACAGAGGGAATTCTAGAAATGGAAAATCTGGGTAAATGATCAGAAACTGCAGACACAAACATAACCAACAGAATACAAGAGATGGAAGAGAGACTCTCAGGCATTAAAGATACAATAGAGGAAATAGATTCATCGGTCAAAGAAAATGTTAAATCCAACAAATTCTTAACGCAAAACATCCAGGAAATCTGGGACACCATTAAAAGACCAAACCAAAGAATAATAGGGATAGAAAGAGAAGAATTCCAGCTCAAAGGCACAGAAAATATATTCAGCAAAATCATGGAATAAAACTTTTCCAACCTAAAGAAAGACATGCCTATGAAGATACAAGAAGCTTACAGAACACTAAACCAACTGGTCTAAAAAAAAATCACCTCGCCACATAATAATCAAAACACTAAACATGCAGAATAAAGAAAGAATATTAAGGCAAAGGAAAAAGGCCAAGTAACATATAAAGGCAGACCTATCAGAATTATACTCGACTTTTAGAGACTGAAAGCCAGAATGTCCTGGATAGATGTTCTGTGACACTAAGAGACCACAGATGCCAGCCCAGACTACTATACCCAGCAAAACTGTCAATCATCATAGACGGAGAAAACAAAATATTCCATGACAAAACCAGATTTAAATAATACCTATCCACAAATCCAGCCCTACAAAAAGTACTAGAAGGAAAACTCTAACACAAGGAAGTTAGCTGCACCCACAAAAGCACAGGCAATAGATAACCTCACACCAACAAACCCCAAAGAAGGGAAACACACAAACAATACAAACAATACCACCACCACCGCCACCAACAAAAAATAACAGGAATTAACAATCACTGATCATTAATATCTCTTAATATGAATGGACTCAACTTGCCTATAAAACGACGCAGGCTAACAGAATGGGTACAAAAACAGGACCCATCCTTCTGCTGCATACAAGAAACACACCTCAACCACAAAGACAGACATCACCTCAGAGTAAAGGACTGGAAAAAAATTTTCCAATCAAATGATCCTAAGAAACAAGCTGGTGAAGCTATACTAATATCTAACAAAATAGACTTCAAACTAAAATCAATCAAAAGAGAGGGAGAAGGACATTTCATATTCATCACAGGAAAAATCCATCAAGATGAAGTCTCAATTCTGAACATCTATGCCCCAAATACAAGAGCACCCACATTTGTAAAAGAAACATTACTGAAGCTTAAATCACACATCAAACCCCACACACTAGTTAGTAGTGGGAGATTTCAACATACCACTCTCACCAGTGGACAGGTCTGCCAGACAGAAACTTAACAGAGAAATAAGAGAACTAACAGATTTTATGACTCAAATGGACTTAATAGACATCTATAGAACATTTCACCCAAACACAAAAGAATATACCTTCTTCTCAGTACCTCATGGAACCTTCTCTAAAATTGACTACATACTTGGTAACAAAGAAAATCTCAACAGATACAAAAAAATTGGATTAACCCCGTGTAACTTTTCAGATCACCATGGCTTAAAGTTAGAATTCAACAACAACACTAATGGCAGAAAGCCTACAACCTCATGGAAATTGAACAATGTTCAACTGAATCACCACTGGGTCAAGGAAGAAATAAGGAAGGAAATTAAAGACTTCATAGAATTCAACGAAAATGAATGCACAACATACCCAAACTTATGGGACACTATGAAAGCAGTGCTAAGGGGAAAGTTCATAGCACTAAATGCCCACATAAAGAATGTGGAGAAATCTTACACTAGTAACTTAACAGCACATCTGAAAGCTCTAGAACAAAAAGAAGCAAACTCACCCAGGAGGAGTAGATGACAGGAAATTATCAAATTGAGGGCTGAAATCAATAAAGTAGAAACAAAGAGAACAACACAAAGAATCAATGAAACAAAGAGTTGTTTTTCTTTTTTTTGAGAAAATCAGCTAGACAGACAAATCCTTATCCATACTAACCAAAAGGCTGAGAGAGAATATCTAAATTAACAAAATCAGAAATGAAAAGGGGGACATAACAACAGACCCTGAGGAAATCCAGAGAAACATTAGGTCATACTTCGAAAACCTATACTCCACAAAACTGGAAAATGTAAAAGAAATGGACAAATTTCTTGAAAGATACCACATACCAAAATTAAATCAAGACCAGATAAACAATTTAAATGNACCTATAACCCCTAAGGAAATAGAAGCAGTCATTAAAAGTCTCCCAACCAAAAAAAGCCCAGGGCCAGATGGTTTCAGTACAGAATTCTACCAGAATTTCAAAGAAGAGCTAATACCAATACTCCTCAAATTGTTCCACACCATAGAAACAGAAGGAACATTGTCAAACTGTTTTTATGAGGCTACAGTGACCCTGATACCCAAACTACACAAAGACACAACAAAGAAAGAGAATTACAGACCAATCTCCCTCATGAACATTGACTCAAAAATATTCAATAAAATACTGGCAAACCAAATCTATGAACTCACCAAAAGAAAAAAAAATCATCCGCCATGATGAAGGAGGCTTCATCCCAGAGATGCAGGGATGGTGCAATGTATGAAAATCTGTAAATGTAATCCACCACATAAATAAACTGAAAGAAAAAAAAACAGATGATCACCTCATTAGATGCTGAAAAAGCCTTCAACCAAATCCAACACCCCTTCATTATAAGGAAGAGATCAGGGATACAAGGAACATACCTAAACATAATAAAGGCAATATACAGCAAGCCAACAGCCAACATCAAACTAAATGGAGAGAAACTCAAAGCAATTCCACTAAAATCAGGAACAAGACAAGGCCGTCCACTCTCTCCATATCTATTCAATGTAGTACTTGAAGTTCTAGCTAGAGCAATAGGACAGCAAAAGGGGATAGAAATTGAAAAGGAAGAAGTCAAACTTTCACTATTTGCAGATGGTAGGATCATATAAATATTCTATGAAAATTCTACCAAAAGTCTACCAGGGAATTCCTACAGCTGATAAACAACTTCAGTAATGTGGCAGGATACAAGATTAACGAAAAAAAAAATTAATAGCCCTCCTATATACAAATGATAAATAGGCTGAGAAGGAAATCAGAGAAACATCACCCTTTACAATAGCCAAAAACAACATAAAATATCTTGGGGTAACTCTAACCAAACAAGTGAAAGACTTGTATGATAAGAATTTTAAGTCTTTAAAGAAAAAAAATTGAGGAAGATGTCAGAAAATGGAAAGATCTCCCATGCTCTTGGATAAGTAAGATCAACATAGTAAAAATGGCAACCTTACCAAAAGAAATCTACAGATTCAATGCAATCCCCACCAAAATTCCAACACAATTCTTCACAGACCTGGAAAGAACAATACTCAACTTCATATGGGGAAATAAAAATACCCAGGATAGCCAAAATAATCCTGTATAATAAAGAAACTTCTGGAGGCATCACCATCCCTGACTTCAAGCTCTACTATAGAGCTATGGCAATAAAAACAGCTTGGCATTGCCATAAAAACAGACACATGGATCAGTGGAATCGAAATGAACATGTAGGAATACCTAGGAACACCTGATTTTTGACAAAGAAGCTAAAATTACATAATGGAAAAAAGAAAGCATCTTCAACAAATGGTGCTGGCATAACTAGATGTCAACATGTAAAAGAATGCAAATAGATCCATATCTATTACCATGCACAAAACTCAAGTCCAAACGGATCAAAGACCTCAACATAAATCCAGTTACACTGATCCCGATAGAAGAGAAAGTGAGAAGTAGCCCCGAACAGATTGGCACAGGAGACCATTTCCTAAATATAACACCAGTAGCACAGACACTGAGAGCAACAATTAATTAATGGGACCTCCTGAAACTGAGAAGCTTCTTTAAGGCAAAGGACACAGTCAACAAGACAAAACAGCAGCCTACAGACTGGGAAAAGATCTTCACCAACCCCACATCTGACAGAGGGCTGATCTTCAAAATATATAAAGAACTCAAGAAACTAGATATCAAAATACCAAATAATCCAATTAAAAAATGAGGCACAGATCTAATCAAAGAATTCTCAACAGAAGAATCTCAAATGGCCAAGAGACAAAGACTCCTTCAACATCTTTAGCCATCAAGGAAATGAAAATCAAAATGACACTGAGATACCATCTTATACCTGTCAGAGTGGTTAAGATCAAAAATACTGATGGCAGCTTATGTTGGAGAGGATGTGGAGTAAGGGGAACACTCCTCCACTGCTGGTGGGAGTGCAAACTTGTACAGCCACTTTGGAAATCAATATGGCAGTTTCTCAGAAAATTGGGAATCAATCTACCTCAAGACCCAGCAATACCATTCTTGGGCATATACCCAAGGGATGCTCAATCATACCACAAGGTCACTTGCTCAACAATGTTCATAGCAGCATTATTTGTAATAGCCAGAACCTGGAAACAACCTAGGTGTCCCTCAACTGACGAATGGATAAGGAAAATGTGGTACATTTACACAATGGAGTATTACTTAGTGATAAAAAACAATGACATCATGAAATTTGTAGGCAAATAGATGGAATAGAAAGAATCATCCTGAGTGAGGTAACCCAGACCCAGAAAGACAAACATGATATGTACTCACTCATAAGTGGATATTAGATACAAAGCAAAAGATAACCAGGCTACAATCCACAATCCCAGAGAAACTAGGTAAAAAGGAGAAGCCTAAGAGAGACACACATGGAGGGGCCCCAGGAAGGGGAAATAGTTAAGATCTCCTGGGTAAACTGGGAGGAAGGGTTGAAAGGAAGGGATGGGGGATGGGAACAAGAGGGACTGAGATGACCAAGTGGAGGGAGGGACATAGAGAGAGAGAGCAATGAAAGAGATATCTTGATAGAGGGAATCATTAGGGGGTTAGGGAGAAACCTGGTGCTAGGGAAATCCCCAGGAATCCACAAGGATAACACCAGATAAGACTCCTAGCAATAATGGAGAGGGTACCTGAACTGGCCTTCTCTTGTAATCAGATTAGTGACTACCCTAGTTGTCATCTAGAACCTACATCCAGTAATTGATGGAAGCAGACGCAGTGATCCACAACCAAGCACTGGGCTGAGCTCCTAGACTTCAGTTGAAGAGAGGGAAGAGGGATCACAGGAGCAAATGAGGTCAAGATCATGATGGGGAAATCCACAGAGACAGCTGACCCAAGCTGGTGGGAGCACATGGACTCTGGCCTGTCAGCTGAGGAACATGCATGGGACTGAACTAGACCCTCTGAATGTGGGTGACAGCTGTGTGGCTAGATCTGTTTGGGGGGCCCCTAGCAGTGGGACCAGGACTTATCCTGAGTGCATGAAATGGCCTTTTGGAACCCATTCCCTAGGGTGGGATACCTTGCTCAGCCTTGACACAGCGGGGAGGGGCTTGGTCCTGCCTCAACTTAGTATGCCAGACTTTGTTGACTCCCCAAGGGAGGCCTTACCCTCTCTGAGGAGTGGATGGGGGGTGGGATGGGGGGATGATGGGGGAAAGGAGAAGGGGAGGGAGGGAAAAATGTAGAAAACATCAACGATTAAATAAGTCAGAAACTTTAAAAACAATAGATTTTTATGATCAGCCTTAGGGTCCAGATACTTGAAAATTTAAACAGAAAACTCCTTAGGAAGTATAACTTATTAAACCCAACTAAACAGAAATCTGAGTAAACAAGCTTTGAAGAACCTGAGTCAATAGCTGAAAATTCATTCACAACAAGCACAAAACAATAAGCCTAAGTGACCTTATGGGCGAATTCTACAAAATGCTCAAGCAACATTGGACTCCAATATTCCATACACTCTCTAGGTAATAAAAAATGAATAAACATCCCATTATTTTATTCAGGCTTCTGTTATCTTGATGCCAAAATCACACAGGGATGTTTTAAGGGAGGAAAATTGATAATTACTGATTAATATACATGTAAACATTCCAAATTTTAATAAGATTTTAATAATTCATAGACATCAAAATATTCTCAATAAAATTTTCTTTTGATATTTGTATTTTTAACATTTTAAAGTATGTAAAATAGCCAGATTTATTGTACCAGGCATGCATTTTCTCCTGCAGCCAAATTAGAAAGCAGTTAGTTTTCCCACTCCTGTTACACAGCACCTTTTGGGACTATGAAAGCTAACCAGCAGCGAGAAAGTTTGGTCAGTACCAACTTGATTTGTTCATATCTTGTGAACCAAATGTGTGGTTCCTTCAGAAATATGATCTTATCATCAAGCTATGGTGGGCAACCAAAAGCAATGGCAATAGCCTATATTTTGTGGGGCTCAGGAAGACCTCTGATCAACAATTGAAGGGGAGTGTCCCACACCCCTAGACTTTTTATTTGGCAATCTGTGAGTTCTGGGAAGTGTGTTATCCCCTGTACAAGATAACTCCTATTCAACTCTTATGTGTGAACATGTATATGAATTTTTATATCCATGCTGTATTTTGATCATGTCTATACCCTCTAACTCACTCCAGATCTATCCCATCCCTTCTCACTCCCTTCCAACTCCATGTCCTATCTTTTTCCCTTTAATAATCCATCAAGTCCACTTTGTGCTAAACTTATATTATTATAAGGCTTTAAAAACACCTTAGTATTAGTTATCCCTTCCCAATCCCCTCCTTTGTCCAACTCTCCCGTACTTCTTCCCATCTAAACCTCCCTTCCGATTATTCCCCTTAGGGATCTCTCAGGCCCCAGGGATAAATGTACTAATATTGTTCTGCTAAATGGACATAGTATCCAGTAGCCCTTTAAATTCATATCTCTATGTCCATAGACTAGTGCAGCTCCCAGACCTCATCAGAGAACTTTCTTTGTGTAGTTCACATCAATTAACATGGAAACTTAGAACTGGTCAAAGTGTAGAGAATAAAAGCCAGTGGACTGCTTTGCCACAAATGGAACATCTATATCACAGCCTCCCACCCTGCAGGTCAGCCTCCCATCTGCAGGCATGGACCACAGCAGCACAGGGGATGGATGAATTGTAAAAGCCAGAGGTCATGGATGAACAGAACTAAACAGTATCTTCTGGACATGACAGAGATGCTGCACTCATAAACACACAGCTGCTATGGCTACCTGTATAAGACCTGCACAAGATCAAGCCAGTTAATGTCTTAGCATGGCAGAGAAAGGGGTTCATGAGCTCCCACCCCCAAATGAGGAGTTATGAACAATTAATACCTTATAGAGGAGGGAGATTCAGTTTTCTTCATGGATGTGACCCCTGGTAGGATGATCACACTCCAGTGAATGGTCCCACGCCTAGGAGTATACAGTTAGCACAGATTGGACTTGATGGATTATTGAAAGGAAAAAGAGAGGACACAGAATTGGAAGGGAGTGGGAAGGGTTAGGGTAGATTTGGAAGGAGTTAGAGGGAGGAGTGGGGTGTGGATATAGCCAAAATACAGAATATGAGCTCAAAGAATTAATAAAAATATTTAAAATATGTAATATTTTAACCATTAGGTTAAATTTAGGGAAAAATATAACCAATACATTGGAGGATTTATTGTTGAGTACAGGAAGTATGATTAGAAAATAAATAATGTTTCTATTGCCAGTTTCAAGGGCAGATCTTTGTCATGTGGATGAGAACTAAGGCAGTTGCTATGACTCTTGTGTGTTTTGGTTATATTTTATCATAGAAGAGTCTCAGTTTAATTAAAATATCAGCAATAATTCAAGCTTTAATGTTCCCTTAAAGTTCAGTCTTCTTTCTACCTCTCATTTCAGACCTGCAGTAGGCTGAAAAAAATAGGAAAAGGAACATAGGCAGCAGCTTATCACTTTTCCTAGAAAGCGTTTCTAATTCCCATCCACCACTTTTTCTTACAAGGACTTCTGAATTGGACAAAAGAGGACAGGCAAGAGAAAGAAAAGTACATTTTTTCATACTACTGCTATGGACCATCATTAACATTGTCTGGGCCTTGCAAATGTTAAAAATCAATTTGTTTTTCTATAGGGTACTTTTGTGGGCAGAAAGGGACCGTTCTGTCCCTCATACTTCCCAAAAAGGGTGGCAAACCAGTATAGTGTGTTTCATGACTTTTGAGTGACAAGTTGTTTGCATTTAAATAGTTTCTGTAAAGTTATTTTCCTTAGAATTAAGGTCAACTAAGAAGACTTTAAACTAACAAAATGTCCTCCCAACTCTTTAGCTAATTTTCAAGCCTTTTTTTAGACACTAGCTGTTTTTAGAGGTGCCGCTTGCTAGTTACCTAACAGTTACACAAACCGGTTTGTAAAATGCCTTTCAGAAGACTACCACAGTCTCATACCTCCCAGTAATGTGATATTTTTAACCCACATTTCTAAAATGAAAACTGAAATCCACTTTAAAATCATCTCTTACTAGGTTAGTCTACTAATGTCAATTCTACCAGTGTTATTCAACATAATAAACAACGATGAAAATTTATTTCTATCTTAATAAAAGTAGAATAATAATTTGATAAAATTCAAAACTTTTAACAAAATTTCTGGTAACCTAGCAGTAGAAAAGAATTTCTTAGTCTTATTAAGAAACCATCAGAGTCAAACATAATGGTTTACACCTTTAATCCCAGCACCCAGGAGGCAGAGGCAGGCAGATCTCTGAGTTCAAGCATAGCCTGGCCTTTACAGTGAGTTCTATGACAGCCAGGGCTACATAGAGAGATCCTGTCTCAAAAAAAAAAATGAAACCAAGAATCTGTCAGAAACTTCAATAGCAAATATCATATTTAATGGAAATGACAATAGTTTTTATTTTTTCATCGTGATATATGAGCCAATCATTGACCATAAGAAGTCTTGTAGCCCTACATTTTAAAAAATGTTAAAGAACATGTACTTATAATTTCAAGTTAAAATGAAACATTGAAAAATTTTTGCATATTTATGAGTCAGTAGTTTTCAACCAACTATTTGTTTTCATTACTTTACATTCATATATATCTGTGACAAGAATATTTAAAAATACTTTCATAGTAATTTCCAAGTATATAATAAATTGTTTTTAACTATAGTCACCATGATGTACAATAGATGTGTTGACCTTTCTCTTTTTGAAGATTTATTTTACGTATTTATTCGTGTGTGTGTTTGTGTGTGTGTCCCTGTTAGTCAATGTGGAACTGTGTGTACAGATGTGCATGCCTATACATGCACAGAGACAAAAAGAGGGTGTTAGATCCCTTGGGGCTGTGGTTACAGGGGTTTGTGGGACACCCAGATTGTTGTATGGGTGCTTGATCCTCTGGTCAAGAAAACCCTCTTAACCCCTGAGCCATCTCTTCAGCTCCCAGACTTGTATCCCTTAAGTAAAATTTTATATTCTTTGACAAACATCTCCCCAATTCTTTCCCAAATCTTTGGTAACCACTATTCTATTCTGAATATTTAACATCTTTAGCTTCTATATATAAGTGTATACCATGTAGTGTTTGCATGCACATGTGCACGTCTTCTGTGCATGTGTGTGTATGTGCGTGCATTCATACGTGTGTGTGTGTGTGTGTGTGTGTGTGTTTGTGTATGTGTATGACTTATTTCATTTGGCATAATGTACACTGAGTACACCCATGCTGTAAATAACAGGATTTTGTTTTATAAGGCTCACTGTATTATATTATTTATATAAACATTTCATTCATTCATCTGTTGATAAGCACTTAGATTGATTCCCTGCTTGGCTACTGAGAATAATGTTGTGATCAACTTTGGAGGGTATCAATTTGACATATTAATTTTGTTTCCTTCAGATGTGTAATCAGTGGTAGTAGCACTGATGGATCATATGAGAAGTGTAGATTTAAATTTATTTTTATTGTTTTTAATCACCTGTGTGCATGTATCTGTGTGTGGATTTGTGCACATGAGTGCAGCTGTCCATGAAGGCCAGAGACACCTGACCCTTGGATCTGGATTTATAGGCAGTTGTGAGCCACTTGATATGGACACTGGGAACTAAATTCAGATCCTTTTCAAGAATAGCAAGTACTCTTAACTACTGACCCATCTCTCCAGATCTTAGTTTTCAAGCTTTTAGCAAACTACCTAGTGTTTCCACATGGCTTCACTAACATGCATTCCCACCAGCAGTATACAAGCCTCCCCTATTCTCTACACTTTCACTAATGACTGTTTCATTTTACCCTTTAGAATAGCCATTGTAACAGGCATAAGGTTATGTTTCAATGTCATTTTATTTTCCATTTCCTTGATGATGTTGAGTGTGTTTTTTTTTTCTGTATGTCTGTTGGTCATATATATGGCATCTTTGAAGAAATGTCTGTGTTGGTCCTTTGCCCAGTTTTAAACTAAAATTCATTATTTATTAAGTTATTTGAGTTCTTGTACATTTTGGATAATAGCTCCTTATCGTATGTACTACTTTCAAATCTTTTCTCCTATTCCTAAGTTGTTGCAGCAGTTTGGTTTTTTCACTTGCTGTGCAGAAACTCCTAAGTTTTCAATAGCCCTATTTATCTACTTTTCCTTTCATTATCTATGTTTTTGGAGTCATGAACCACTCATCCTACCACACCAAAAAAAGAAAAAGAAAAAAGTGTTGCCTGGATGATTATCATGAAACTTTGTCTTCTAAGTTTTTCTACTGGTAAGTTTATAGATTCTGGCTTCATATTTAAGTCTTTATTCTTTCAAGTTGATTTTTATGTGCTGTGAACTGAAGGTTCAGTTTCACTCCTCTGTATGTGGATATCCAGGGTTACTGACACAATTTACAGAAGAGATGTAATTTCCCCATTATGTGTTCTTGGCAACTTCATCAGAGATCGATTGAGTATAAATGCATGGATTTATTTCTGGGCTCCTTATTCTTTTCTTTTGATGTCTATGTCTGTTTACATGCCAGTATTATGAAGTTGAATTAGTAGAGCTTTGCAGCATATTTGAAGCCAGGTAGTATGTGGCTTTCAGCTTCGCTCTCATTGCTTGTACATAGCAATTAAACAACTCTGAATGTCATGTTATTATACCCATAGACCAGTGCAATGCTTAACCCTCACCAGAGAAGCTTCTTCTTGCAGTAGATGGCAATTAACATGTCCTACAACTGGACAATATACATAGAGTAAGAGACTGGAGTTCTATCTCTGAATGGAATATCTTTATCACATCCGTCCCCTCAAGGCTCAGGGTTCTATGTGGAGGAGGGGGAGGAAAGATTGTAAGAGTCAGAGGTAGACAATTTTAAGGAAACAATTTTCCAGACACAACAGGGCAGATACATATGTGAACTCATAGAGACTGTAACAGCATGTACAGGCTGCATAAGCTCAAGCCAGATAAAATCCTAGCACAGAGGAAGGGGAGTGGACACAAAGTCCCACTCCTAGCCAATTCATAGGTGCTGCAGAGGGGGAAAAGCGGTTTTCTCCAATGGAGTATCTCTGGGTATCTCAATGACATTTCAGGGCAGGCCCTCTTCTCAAGGACAGTTAGCCAACACA
>LZPO01034338.1:635402-646138 GCA_001675575.1 Neotoma lepida
AAATAATCCTGAACAATTAAAACACTGCTGGAGGTCTCACCATCCCTAATTTCAAGTAATATTCCAAAGTTATATAATATGGAACTGGCACAAAAACAGATACACTGGTCAATGGAAAAGAATGGAGGTCTTGGATATAAATCCGTGCACTCAATAGTCACCTGATTTTTGACAAAGAGGCCAAAAATTGAAGCTAAGATAGCATATTCAATAAATGGTGCTAGTCAAACTGGATAACTTACATTTTGGAAAAAAACTAGCCCCTTATTTATCTGCTAGTGGATCAAGGACTTCAGCATAAGACTTGATACCCAGAATCTGTTAGAGGAGAAAGTAGAGATAAGCTTTAACTTATTGGCACAAGAACAGACTTTCCAAGCAGAATCTTCCATAGTACAGGCATTAAGAATTGACAAATGGGACCTTATAAAACGATAAAGGTTCTAGATAGCAAAGGATACCATCATTTGAGTGAAAAGACGGCTTTCATAATGGGAAAAATCTTTAACCAGATATTCTTCTGACAGAGGGTTTGTGACTAGATTAACAAATAATCAACAGTAAATAATTTTTTAACATTAAACACCAAAAGAGAAAACCTCAATTAAAAATTGGGACATGGAATGAAACAGAGGATTCTTAAAAGAAGAAATACAAATGGCTGAGAAATATTTCAAAAAAATTTCAACATTCTTAGCCATTAGGAAAAATGCAAATTAAAAGTAATTTGAGATTTCCTTTTACCCCAGTCACAATGGCTAAGTTGGTTTTTGTTTGTTTGTTTGTTTGTTTTAATTTCAATAGATTCTGGTGAGAATGTGGGAAAAGATCACTGTTGGTGGGAGTGAAAACTGGTGTAGTCACTATGGAAATCAATGTGGAATTTCCTCAAAATTTTATAACTTTAGCTAATATATGAAGAGTGTTACCATTTATTAAAATGGGAAGCACTGAAGAAGGAGAAGGCTTAAGGGAGCTGGAAAACTGGAGTTTTATTTGGGGCATGCTAATTTTAAGATCTTTACTGGAAATCAAAAGTCAGGTGATAAGTAGATACACAGCTGAAACATTCACTGATGTTGCTTATATTGTGTTTAAATAAGGAAATCAGCTAAGAGAGGGGGTAAACAGAAAGAAGCAGGTGTCTCATATGTTACAGTTGTGTAACTTGGTCTTCTTGTGGGACTCCTAACAGTGGGAGCAGGGGCTGTCTCTGACTCTGTTGCCTGCTTTTGGGAGTCTATTCCTCATACTGGGTTGCCCACTCCAGCCTTAGTAAGAGAGCAGGTCCCTAGTCTCATTGCTACTTGATATGCCATGGCTGGCTGATATCCATGGGAGGTCTGCCCTTTTCTGAAGAGAAACAGAGGAGGAGGAGTGGATGGGGAGGGGAGATTTCCAGGAGGGACTGGAAGAAGAGGAGGGAGGGAGGGGAAAATGTAATTGGGCTGGGAAAATTAATTAATTAGTAAATAAATGTGAGTTGCAATAAATCATTCATCCTTTTAACTTGATTATTTCAATTATTTTGTTGTAGTGACAGAAATCTGAATTTTATACTTATAATAAATTTTGGCACCTGGTTAAAAAAAGAAGTAGGTGTGTAAGGATTAATTCTTAGACATTATAATGTATAGAAATATGGGGCAAAAAACAAAAAACAAAAAACAAAACAATTCAGGAGACTCCAAAGTGGCAACAATGAGGGGAAGAAAAGCCAGCTTTGGAAACCAAGTGAAAATAGCTTTTCATGGGAGAAAATCATCAACTTTGATGAATGGTATTGAATGCTCCAGGAGTATGCAAATGGAAACTGGCATTGTAGTAGGCAAACCAGAAGAGACCTAATGATCCAAATTTCAATGCAACATTGATTATATAAACCATATTGTAGTGTATTCAAGGAATAGTTTGAAGCAAAGAAGTGACGGTTGAATAGTCCACACTTTCAAAGACTTTCATCGTGATACAGAATAATAAAACTTTGAGTGACTATTAAAAGAAAGGAACATTTTAAGATTGGAATTATTCTGGCATGTTTGTTAGTGAAATGATAGCAAAATAGACACTACAAGGAGAAAAGGAGGATAGTTACAAAGCATCATTTTTGAACTGATAATGTGGGAATTTGGTCTTATACATAACCAGGTAGTTGTGGCTATTCCTACAGAGAAGACAAAGTACATGTGTGCAGATATCTGACTGGAAAATGTGGCAGTTAAGGATATAGTAGAACACATTCTGATGATTTTTGAAAGCAATAAGAAGTCAGATCATCAGACAAACAATGAGCAAAGAAAATACAAACTTTGGAGTAGGGAGCAGTGGAGTGTTATAATCATCTTAAATAATGAGAGAATTCTTTGACCGTAGAGAAGTGTACTTGGGCTGTCAAGCAACATTGAAGGATCATGGTAATCCATCTTAAATGAGCCCACTTGCATACTGCGCTGTCAGTCATTTTCAGAAACGGAATTATAGGCATGAAGTACTTGGCAAAATGGACTTAAAGTTGAAGTTTTGCCTATTAGTACAAATTCGTGATCCAGTTCATGACATTTCTTTTGAGACCACATAAGAAGCAAAAAAGAACGTATCACAACAGGTGGAGTAGGAACACCTAAGTTGTATGTTTATGGAAGAGTGGCTATAGATAAATTTGTATAGATAAATAAGGATAATTCCAGGGAATATAAGACCATTAGTGCTTGTTATACATGTAAATTAGTCTTTGGATGAACAAATTTTGTGGTGGATTTTGATTACTGAAAAACAAGAGAGAAAGAAATTTGAGAAAATTCACCTTATGGTTTCATTTCCAATTCATCCTTCAATAAACCATTCTCAGCAACATCTCTGAGAGCAAAAGTGGCATCGAGTAACCATACCTGTGCATGTGAGCTTAGCTGTAAGACAGTAACTGATAAGGGAAGACAATAGTGGCACTGAGCAAACCCTGAAGCCTTTGGTTGTTTGCCAAAACATCCATTCTCTTCCTTTTCAAATGGGATATATCTTGATATAGTCTAAAAAAGAAAACCTAGTGCATGAAGCCTACTCATGCAAATGGATACTCTATGGCAGAAGACAGTAGTAGCTATAGGATGTTTACCTCAGGATCCCCTTTTCAAAAGATGGGATGGAAACATTGCCTAAGATAATAATCTTCAAACAAATATCAACCAGAAATCCTCTATCTGTGGAAACATTTTAAAATCTCAATCTCTGCCTCTTCCTCTGTGTCCTGATCACTCTTTCTCTCACTCTCTCATGTGTTGTTAACAAACACCACAGCTAAGGCAGCTGTTGGTAATAGCTTATGACACATAGCTCTGAAAGTGTGTCCTACATACCCCAACACAGTTCTTTAAGAATTCTCCAGTTAGATACACCCTGCATAAGATAGACTCCCTTTTCCAGACTCTGCATAGGCAGCTGTTTGGCACACAGGCAGCTGTTTCATTGAATTTTTTCAATTATGTTAGTAGAGACAGGAGCAACAGCTATCCATGTTTTCCAGTTGTTCCTTAAGGAAAAAGAGCAGAAATAACCAATGATTAGATGTAGAGTGTAAGCTCTATTTGGAAACTCCTAGGGTCTATATTATAATGAGCCATATCCCAGTGGACTTTAGAAAAGATGATTAATACACTGGGATTTCTTCATAAAAGCAACAACAAAAGGACAAGTAATGGAAGTCTCTTTTATTTTTGGTATAAGACGACATTTGTCTCTTTATCTTTCTTGGATGAATCTGTCGGATTGTCCAGCTGGTCTTGCTTGGACTCACTCCTGAAGCAGCATTTGAATGGAAGGTTGGCTGGACAAGAGTATTTTAGCCATATGCCTGGCAGTTGGTGCTAACCTCTCATACTCCATGTAGACATTCATCTTCTAGTAGACAAAATTACTTTTCTTTCAGGGTAGCCTCAGGCAGGATCCAGAGGAAGATGCTTCAAGCTACACAGTGCTCAGTATCACTAATCATGAAGGAAATTCAAATTAAAGCCACAATGACTTATCACCTCACTCCAGTTATAATAGCCGTTCTCAAAAAGATGAAAGGCAAGTTTTGGCAAAGATGTCGCTAAAAGGCAACAATGCTACATTATTAATGGAAATATAAATTGTTACTACATTTATGGAAAATACACAAAAATTCCCCAAGAATTAAAATTACAACTATCATATGATTGCACAATCCTGTCTCTGGCTATGTATCTACTTTACTTTTTAAAAAATAATATTTTTTATTATTTAAAACAATTCTACTTGACTTTTTCAGAGCATTTGTTTATTTATGTGTGTGTGGGCATGCACATGTCACAATTTGCAGGAATTGGCTCTCTCCTTCCACCATGTGGATTCAAGGGATTGAATTCAGGTATCAGGCTTGGTGGCTCACACCTTTACCCACTGTAACATGTCATAAGCCACTGTGTGTATATACAAAGGAAATGACATCAGTGTTTTAGAGAGATGTTTGCACTCCTGTGTTTGCTGGAGCATTCACAGTAGCCATGGTAGTCACTTTAGTGCCTATCAACAGATAAATGGATAAGATAAACGTATGATATATAAACAATTGAATACTTTTCAATCAGTCTCTAAAAAGAAGGAGATCTTGTTATTGTGATAACATGGATGAATCTGATGGACATTAGATTAAGTTAAACAAATCAAGCACAAAAAGTTAAGTACAATATGATAACATGTACAATTTTAAAATGATAAATTTGTATCTTAGACTTTTTTTCTATTTTAATGAAAAGTGTTGTGCTGGCTAGTTTTATAGTATCTTCGCACAAACCAAAGTCATTTGGAAAAAGAAAATCTCACCTTAGAAAATTTCCCCACTAGATTGGCCTGTGGGAAAGTCTGTGTTTCATTTTCTTGATTGATGACTGATGTGGGAGAGCCCTGCTCACTGTGAGCAGAGCCACCATGGGTAGTGGTTCCGAGTAGTATAAGAGTAAGCCAGTAAGCATCACTTTTCCATGGCTTCTGCATTAGTTTCTGCTTCTAGGTTCCTGCCTTGATTTCTGCCCTGACTTTCTTCCATGATAGACTGACTGTAAGCTTGAATAAACCCTTTCCTCCTCAAGTTGATTTTGGCCATGGTATTTTATCAAAACAATAGAAACTCTAAGACAAATGACATTGGAATTCTGATAGAGATTATATTGTGTACATTTTAACAATATCTAGTGCATGGACATAGTCTCCCATCCCATCCCATCCCATCCCATCCCATCCCATCCCATCCTATCCTATCCTATCCTATCCTATCCTATTGTCTTAGTGTTCAATTGCTGTGAGGAGACACCATGATCATGGCAACTCTTTTAAAAGAAAGAATCTAACTGGGGCTTGCTTACAGTTCAGAGGTTTAGTCCTTTGTCATCATGGTGAGAAGCATAGTGGCAATCAGACAGATATGGTGCTGGAGAAGTACCTTGAGTGTTCTACATATGAATCTGCAGTCAGCAGGAAGAGAGAGAGACACTGGGCCTGGTTTGAGCATTTGAAATCCCAAAGCCACCCCTAGTGACACACTTCCTCCCACAAGGCCACACATCTTAATCCTTTCAATTAGTGCCACTCCCTATGAGCCTATGGGGGCCATTTTCATTCAATCTGCCACATCTATCCTATCCAGGTTTGGTTTCTTTTTTTTTTGAGAAAGAGTCTCACTCTGTAAACCAGGTTGTCCTAGCCTCAAACTCATGATCTTTCTGCCTCTGCTTCCTTCTCTATTTATTGGTATCATTTGGAGTTATAATCCCATAAATGTTTTATAATTTCCATGGAGGAGTATTTTTTCCCTTTTATTGAAAGTAGCTTCTTTTTTCTCACACAATATATCCTGATTACAGTTTCCCCTCACTATACTCCTCCCACGTCCTTCCTACTTCCCCTTCTGAAACTGCTCCTTTTCTGTCTCTCATTGAAAACAAACAGGTTTCTAAGGGATAGTAATAAAGCAAAATATAATATTATAAAACAAAAACTAACACATCACAATTGGACAAAACAAATGGACAGAAGGAAAGAGCCCAAGAGAAAACACAAGAATTAGAGACCCACTCATTCACACACTTAGGAATCCCATAAACACTAAACTGGAAGCCATAATATACACAAAGGACCTAGTGCATGCCCATGTAGACCCTGTGCATGCAGCCTTAGTTCATATGGGCTTTGCTGAATTGATTCAGAGTGTGAGGGCCTTGTTCTCCGGGTGTCCTTATCTCCTCTGGTCTTACACTCCTTTTGCTTCCTCTTCCATGGAGTTCTCTGAGATCTTAGGGGAGGGATTTGATAGAGATATTCCATTTAAGGCTGCATGTTCCAAGGTCTCTCACTCTTTGCATAATGTTTGCTTGTAGGTCTCTGTGTTCCCATCTGATAAAGGAGGAAGGTTCTGTGATGATGGTTGAGCAAAGCATTGATCTAGCAGAATGTCATTAGGAGACATTTTATTGCTACTTTCTTTTTTTAGAACAGTAGTGTTTGGTCTAACCTGAGGTCCCTGGGCTATCTAGACTCAGGTTCTTAGTCACCCAAGGAGTGTCAGGTTTGGATTCCATCTCATGGAGTAGGCTTTAAATCTAATCAGATATTGTTTGGTTACTTCTACAAGCTTTGTGCCACCATTGCACTAGCATTTATCAAAGACAGGACACAATTGTAGATCAAAGGGTTTGTGGCTGGCTTGCCATCAGCAATGGTTGAGTGTTCTCCTTACTCTTTAGTGGAGAGATATTTTGCCTAGGTGACTTAATTCTTAAGTATTTTGTTTTTAAATTATAATTATAAATTTAAATCTGATTATTAGATTTTTATATTGCTTAATTGCAAATCTATAGAAATGCAAGTGAGTTTTTGTGTTGATTTTATATCCTGCATATTTGCAGAATTTCCATGGTAGGTAGGTCCTAGGTGTTGTCGATGCAAAATAATTATTTCTCTTTGAATCTGCAAAACACTCTTTACCTGATATATTTGCCTTCCCATCTTTATTTTGTTCTTTCTGTTTCCTTCACTAGGACCTAAAATCATGAGAGAAAAGTAGATGGCCAGATTCAAGCTGCTAAAATGCATAAGAATCCACTGTAGTTAGGCCTTTGGAGAAATATGAGGCAATGTATACTGGGGATAGGGCAGAGCCTGCTTTATTTGGTGGCATGAGACTAGCTGTGAATTTTAGTTGTAATTTGGGTCAAAGACCAGAAATGACACCAAGCAACCTCTTTGTCTAGCAAACCCAAATTTCACAAGTCAGTTCCCTTTGTGTCCTTGCTAACTGCCAAGTGAGAAACACTTCCATATGTGACTTCACATGTTCCTGTCCCTGTGTTATTTCAAAAAACATATTTTTGAGCATCTTAAAATAGTCATACATTGGCCTCGTCCCTCTTTTTTAAATGACATCGTGATCCCTAGATTAGGATACATTTCTAAATTTTAATTTCATATCAGCTTTTCTAGTGTAGTTGATGTAAAATACTATTTTTCTCAGTTAAGAAGAACCATTTAAATTTAAGTTCAGATAAGACCTTTGTGTGAAAAAGGTGATATCTCTTGTCAAAAACAAAACAAACAATCAGACCATAATGTTTTGGTAAGGGTTCTCTAGAGTAACAGGACTTATAGAATGAATATATATATATATATATAAAGGGGATTTATTTATTATAATGATTTACAGGCTATGGTCCAGCTAATCCAACAATGGCTGGCTATAAATGGAAAGTCCAAGAACCCAATAGTTGCTCAGTCCATGAGGCTGGATGTCTCAGCTGGCCTTCAGTATACTCTGGAATCCCAAAGAAATAGACTCTAATTCCAGTGAGGGGGTGGACTTGTCAGCAAGGCAAGTGCAAGAAGACAAAGAGAGAGTAAGCTTCCTTCTTCGACGTCCTTTATATAGGCTACCAGAAGAAGGTGTGGCCCAGATTAAAGGTGGATCTTCCCACCTCAAAGATCTGGATTAAAGGTGTGTCTTCCCACCTCAAGAATCTGGATTAGGAGTGGTTCTTCCCAGTTCAAATGATTTAATTAAGAAAAAATAAAGTAATCCCTCACAGGTGTGCCCAGTCATTTGGATTTTCGTTAACTCCAGATGTAGTCAAGTTCACAACCAAGACTAGCTATCACACAGACCAAATTTCATGCTTGTCTAATTAAAATTGTTTGCGCCATGACTTAGTAATTTAATTTATGTGAATGGATGTTAATGAAACAACTGGAATTATAGAAAAGCAAAATACTCATGTGCAATCATTATAACATTATCTATAGTAATGAAAAAAACTAGAATACACTATGTAACACTAGTATGTTCTAATTAGTCATTAAAATTATATACATAAGAAGATTGTGACAGAATTAAATTTTTTATGTCATAGTAAGTAGAAAATCATTAAAAGCCAATACATATAGTCTAATAAAATTGCTTAAATAAAATATCCTAAAATCCATACATAGGAAACATTTTACAAGAAATATACTACAGCAGTATTTTCTAAATTTTCATGTATAAAAACACTTAATATCAGAAACTGATTATAGACTTTTAGTCAGTAGTGAAAAATTCCATTACTCCCAGGTTGTCTCCTATATCTAAAAAGCTCTACACATACATAATGTTACTTAATAGTGCATAACAGGTAATGTAACATAGCATAATGTGAGTAAAAAAGTAACATAAATCACGTTTGGGATACAGCTAAATCAGTGCTCAGAAATACACACTTACGTAAGAAAAGAGGGAATGTTCTCAATCAATAACCTAACATTTTATCTCAAGGAACTATAAAAATAGAATAAAATAAAACCAAAGTATGTAGAAGTAAGTAATAATTACAGGTGCATTAATGAATGAAATTGAAAATAACACAGAAAATTAATAAAAAAAAAAAACCTGGGGTCAGTGAGATGGTTCAGCAGGTAAAGGCACTTGCTGCGAAAGGCTGATCACCCAAGTTCAATCCCTGGAATCTACATAAAAGTGGAAATAAGGAACCAAATCTACAAGTTATCCTCTGTCCTCCATATATGCACAGTAACATGTGTATCTGTAAACACACTTTGTGAACATACACACATGCACAAAACCATATACAAACAAACATTATAGTGATAATAAATTTAAATTTTTACAGAGCTATTTCTTAGGAAAACATTAACAAAATTCCAGACCCATAATGAATAAAAGAAGAAAACAAAACTCACCAACATAAGAAAAGAATGAAGGAGATATTATTATATATCCAGCAGAGAATACTATTAATTTTATAATCATAGAAGAATTCTAAAACTTAGGGGGAAATGGACCAATTCTTCAAAAACTACAAATTATCAAAATCAAGCAAGATAAAGTAGATAATTTGATTCATTCAATAAATATGGAAGAAAGTGGATTAATTATTAAAAATCTTCCAAAAAACAAATCTCCAAGCCAGATGGCTTCATGAGAGATTTCTAGCAAATATTTAAAGAAGAATTAATGCCAATATATATATATATATAATCTCTTCTAAAAAATAGAACACTTTACAACTCATGTTTTGAGCCTAGTATTACTGTGGCATCGAAACCAGTCACAGTGTAAAAAAGTGAGAAAGAAAACTTATGGACAAATAATTCTTATGACCATCGAGGTAACATCCTTAATAAAACATCAATAAATTGAATTCAGATATGTATAAAAAGGGATTTATTTCATATGTTGACATTTCTTCGTTTCTTTCAACATTCAAAATTCAGTCAATGGAATCTCCTATGTTAACAGAGTAAAGAGGATCATGTTAATTGTTGCAGAAAAATATTCAACAAACTCGAGCATCCCATTCATACTTAACCTACAACCAACTAGAACAGTGGATCTCAATCTGTGGGTTGCAAGCCCTACAGATTGGATGTCCTGCATATCAGACATTTACATTATTATTCATAACAGTAGCAAAATTACAGTTATGAAGTAGTAATGAAATAATTTTATGGTTAGGAGTCACCACAACATGAGGAACTGTATTAACAGGTTGCAACATTGGGAAGGTTGAGAAGCACTAAACAAGAAAGAGAGGAGAACTTCCTTGATAAAGAGCATCTGCAAATCTAACACTCTGTAGACCAAAACAAGGCAAGGATACTCTCAATATTCACAACTCATGCTGGAACTGCTATAATAACTGTACTTTCTAGTTTTTGTGTTCTATATACCTAACCTTGAGGACTTGCTGACTCAGGGAGCACTGACAGGATTAGCCAATATGGAGAGGGAGTGAAGGATTTCTTTCACATGCTAGCTCACTACAGCCCCAGCCACACTCTCACCAGAGTCAAGAATATCCTATCTTAATCATCCTTAAGACAAGCATCAGAGGACTAGGACTAATCCTTATGCACCTGAGTCAACCCAAATTATTCAAACAATCAGTCTAAACTTGTCTACCATGCCTTGTATGTTCCCTTCTTTGTAAACCACAATAAAGGCATTTGACCCATGTCCTTTCTTATTTTACCCCCTGAAGGACTACAGCACATCTCCATGTACCCTCCCCTCCAAGTGCTCTGCACTCTCCTAGTAGATCTGTTACTAGAAACTGTCTTTTGAATGGCTACATCTTCTGATCTGTTGGCTTCATCACAGGTGAATAAGAATGTCAGAGCTGGAGCTTAAGAATTTCCATAACTGGCTGGGCATTGGTAGTGTATGCCTTTAATCCCAG
>LZPO01034338.1:646238-658881 GCA_001675575.1 Neotoma lepida
AAAGAAAGAAAGAAAGAAAAAGAAAAAGAAAAACAACAACAACAAAAAACGATGTCAGAGCCCAAAGATAGGAAGAGGTAAGGAATGCTAGCTTTTGACATGATAAAGCCTTTCCAATCAGGAGCTCAGTAACATTGCTTGCCTGCATTGAGCCTGCACAAGAATAGGTCTTTCAACAGCCAACTATGGGTGTTGGAGGACTCAAGGAGTCCTACCTTTACTGAACTAGTGGCTACTAATAGATTCTGGGCATTGCGGAGTCACTACTATCAGCTGAATGATTACTGTTGAGCCCACCAAGCTCTAATGGAGCATTTCAAACCTACATTCACACAGGCAGTCCTGTTAAACCCAATGAATCTCAAAACAAAAGAAAAAGACATGAATATGGAAAAGGGATTACTAGGGAGGAGAAGGGCTTTATAAGGGTGTGAGGGAGACAGAGAGGGTAGGAAAATGCAAGTGGACATAATCAGAATGCACTGTAAACATGTATGAAAATGTCAAACAACAAGTTTAATTTAAAAGAGAGAAGGAAAACTTACATTTTATTTATCTACTTACCATGTTGTAAGCAGCTACACATTTTGCTTACTTCTTTCATATATATATATTTTTTTTCTTGTTTTTTAAAATTAAACATTACATTATTTTCCCATTTCCTTCTTCCAATCCCTCTCATATACCTTCCTTGTTCCCTCTTGAAATCATGGATTTTACACATACACAACACACACACACACACACACACACACACACACACACACACCTAAATATATAAATACAGCCTGCCAAGTCTGTTTAGTGTTCAGTATTACTTGTATGTATATGATTTCAGGGCTGACCATTTGGTGTTAGATAACCAATTCAGGGGTGGGGAAGTCGTCCTCAGAAAAGACTATTTATCCACTCTCAGTGTTCCTTAGATGCCTGCAGTTCTTTATCTATGAATGGAGCCCCTTGAGATTTCCCTCTTCCATGTTAGCATGTCCATTGGTGTCATCTTTGTTCAGGCCTTGTTAAGACAGCCATGTTGTTGAGGTATCAGGGGTATAGTTTCCTGTCATCTCTACCAGACACATTTAGAATGCAGTTAGAAATTATATTGAAAATACTGAAAACTACCATATTAAAAACAGTTCTAGGTTTTGAAATTAAGCAAGAATATTATAAGAAATATAATCTGATGGTTCATTTACAAAGTTTCCTGGAGCCAGGTTAAATCCATCTACAGATGAGTAGAAAACACCAGACCCCTGCTAATAATGCCTGTTAGTCTAGGTGCCCCCCATAAATTCTGCTCAGTTACCCCCCAAAAAACTAGAAGTTTACAGTAGAAATCTACTAACAGTCAAGCTTGCCTGAAGCGTCACATGCCTGGAAAGCCTTAAAATAAACACAATATAAAATATAGGGAGGAACCTATACATGTGTTTTTGTTGATAAAAAGACAAGTGTGAATTACAGGGGGAAAGATAAGGCCTAGATAGCACATAAAGTTTCTCAGAAAGAGGAAAGGGAGGAAGGGTAATGAATTGGGGTTTAAAGACTGTTCTCTGACAGGCTCAGTCTGGGCACCTGCCTTTATAGGCTGATTGATGCCCATTGTCTTCCCTTCCATCCTCTGAGTCTAGTGCTCTTAATAGGAAGTGAGAATCATTGTTTCTTGTAAGTTTGAAGTAAAATGAACAGAAGGAAATCCAAGTATCCTTATCTGTAGGTGATACAACTATTTAAGACATGTCCAATAATTTAAAAAAATTATATACACAAAACCAAAACTGAAGCCCCATATAGAACTAATCAGTAAATTTAGAAAGGTTGCAGGACAAAAGATCAACACAAAAAATGAAATTTATAAAACCAAATGGCATTTACAACTATTTCATGAATAGAAAATATTTAGTTATAAATCTACCAAAACCAAGAGCATCTGTAGCCTTAAAATTATAAGATGTTAATGAAATAAATCAAATAGGACCTTGAAAATGAGAGGGGAAAGCCATACCATGTTCATGAACTGAAAGACTCAAAAGAGGGAGAATGCCACTTTTCCTTGAATAGATGAAATTTCTATTAGAATCCCGTGTTTTTTCTTACAGAAACAGACAAGGCTATTGTAAAATTTACACAGGCAAGTATTAGACCTCAATTAACTAAATTTTTTAAAAAAGAAAGTATGAAGAATAACTCTCCCTAATATTAAAGCTTATTACAGTAATCAAACGTGGTGTCAGTAGAATAATAGACACATACTTGCCACTTACTAATTTTATAATCAAGCATTTATTATCCTACATAATTTCATATCTGACAAAATTTCAAGTAATAAATGAAAATAACTCAGTTAAGCAAAAATCATAAATATGTGTATCAAACAGAAACGGAGCTTTAATCTGGTTTTGTCTAACAGGGAGTCTCCACCTTCTGTAATGTTAAGGGTAGATAATAACAGAGAGCAGAGATAAAACATATGGAACAAAGTAGATGACAAATGCATATGAATATAGCCTATCGAATTTTGACAGAAGTCAGAGGTTTAAAAACAATTTAGCGGAGGCAGAAAGATCACCTTTGCAGCAAAATTGTGCTTGGAAAATTGTGCATCAATGCACAAAGCAAAACAAAGTACCTTAGCCAGGGGAAAGGTTTGTTTTGATGAGAGCCAATCTATCAATTTTCCTTTTCTCTGTTAGGCTTTTGTTACAAAGTGTTTTACTTCTGTCTGTCAGTCTTCCAAAACTTTGCTGTGTGTTTGTATTAGTAATCGCAGGTGTCAGACATAGACTTGCATGATCCTTAAAGATAACAGCAAGGAATCCAGATTAAAAGCAGAGCAAAAAAGAAAACAAATCCATTTATAAAGCATTTAATGCCAAAGCCAAACATGGAAGTAAAAACAAACAAAATCCCTGAAGATCAAGGCAAGGGTAAGGCTGTGTAGTGGGTATGTTGGAGACCAAACAATGTACTTAAATGGTTCTGTGTATTTTGCTCTATTTTCCTGCAACGATTTTTCAAAGAACTCTTATATTTCTTTAAAAATAGTTCCAGCATCAGTTTTGCTGACTGGGAAGTTCAATAACTACCTATGTAACATAACTAGCACAAGCTACCTTCCTTACATGTGGACCACTATACCACAAATTTCTTCTTTTAAAGGGCATTCGTTTAAGGCTTTGGAGTTTCTGGTCTTCCATAGTTTCTTATTGAAACACAATATCTTCAGTCCATTCTCTGCAGTTAGCAGGCTACAAATTATAAACAACGAAAAAGAGAAATGTTAGGTGAATATCTTTGCGAGTCAGTTTCTTATCCCTTTAAGTTTGCTTTGCTGAAATCAGGCCCTCCCTGAGAATTTTCATCAAGTCTAGCTCTGTACAAGAGCTGGGACGGTCCATGGCAGCCATTGCTTCTTTGCGGCATTAGCAGTCCCTGATGCTGTTGCTGCTTGTGGCCCTTCTTCCTCCCATCTGGTCGCAGTTAAGGTAAGTGAGCTGATCACAGCAAGTGGAAGCATTTACTGCTCTTAATAGATTTCTCTGGCAAGAAAGGAAAGTTCTAGGCTTCTTTAACGAAGGAAAGCACCCCTCCCCAGTACACACTGCTTTTTGTTACTATCTGTATTTACCATCAGGAGAGGGTGATTCTCTTTGTTAAATAAAACCTGAAGGGACAAACAATATTAAAATCCATTTCTTATTGACATGCACGTATATACTGACATTTTAAAACTATTTTAATATTTATGTATATTTATATGTATTAAGCGTTTTGCCTATGTTTATTATGTATACCACGTATGAGCCTGGTGCCTAAGGAGGTTAGAAGAGGGGTTGGAACCCTGGAAATTGGAGTTATAGATGGTTGTAAGCCATCATGTGGGTGCTGGGAACTGAAAATTTGTCCTTTGCATGAACAAGTGCTTTTAACTGCTGGGCCATCGCTACAGGCTATACAGATATATTTGTTTAATTGAATTGACTTATTTGATATTTATTCATTTACTTATTTCACATTGTCTGTGTGTGTGTGTGTGTGTGTGTGTGTGTGTGTGTGTGTGTACATATGATACCTGCAGGGATAGAGGTCAATTTGCAGAGTTGATTCTCTGCTTCCATCACTTTCATCATGCGAATCCCGGGGATTTCTGCTCGGCAGAAAGCACCTTTACCTGCACCATTATTACACTGACCCATGAATTGGCTTTTTATGTTACTTCAAGTAATTTAAAATAACAAATACTGATTGCAATATTGATCAGTATTGATTAGAAAGAAATTTTGAGAAATGAAAAAAATTTTTTTTCAATATCTACCATCCAGAGACAACTGCTAGTATTTTACCTGGAAATTAACTTTGGTTTTAATTGAATATTATAAGAAGATAAACTGAAGTTAATGTGGAGGAATTAAACAAACATTTTTTCCTTAAAAGCAATAATAAAAATGTGAAGAATGGGCAAATTTGGATTATTAGATTGAAAAAAGCCTCATTTTTATAACTGCAAGTTCAACCATCATTTAAAACTAACAAAGAATTAACAGAAATTATTAGGATACAAACCAAACCAATCATTAGTAACTTTTAAAGAATTTTTTCATAAAACCTACATTTTTTTTGCTTTTGTATTTGTTTTTGCTTTTTGAGACAGGGTCTCACTATGTAGCTCTGGCTGTCCTGGAACTCACTATGCAGACTAGGCTGGCCTTGAACTCACAGAGATGCACCTGCCTCTGTGTCACAAGTGCTAAGATACCTTTTAAAGAGGTCATCTTGTGTAATAACTGATTTATAGGCAAGGTGCACCATAAAACAACTAACTTTTAGGCTTTGGGGCATAAATAAAGAGCATCATCAATAATTGACTAGTGCTATAATTCACTGTAAAACCACAGACTGTGCAAAACTTAGAGGATGAGTTGGCTTTCTTTTTCCTTTTCCTTTTTTTGGTTTTTTGAGACAGGGTTTCTCTGTGAAGCTTTGGCGGCGCCTTTCCTGAAACTCACTTGGTAGCCCAGGCTGGCCTCGAACTCACAGAGATCCGCCTGCCTCTGCCTCCCGAGTGCTGGGATTAAAGGCGTGCGCCACCGCTGCCGGGCTATGAGTTGGCTTTCTCATCTTGCCTGAATTATCTGATCATTAAAGATGTGGTGTGTTCATCCTTATTTATATGACCATTTCTTTCTAATCACACAACGTAGTAATCTACCTCATTTTAAACTTTTAAATTCCTTGTGAAATTTTGTTTTTTCACATATCCTGTTACCATTCTGTCTTCTTAATTAGAGGAGTCAGATCTCATCTAATTAACATTGAGCCATAGGCGTATTTCCGTGTTCCTAATCATGTCATTAATTATCATAATTTGGGAGTTGTATTAACATTTCTCTTGAAGAAGTTTATTTCATACCAGATTCTTTGTCCCACTGGGATGCCAATGGTAGGGTACATAGTGCTATCCCAATTACAGCTACTGATGCTCTCCCACGCCTTTCTCTCTGCCTAGACTATATCAGAGATCAGATTTAGGAGGTATGAGGTTCAACTGTGAAACCTTAGGCAGGCCACTTCACCTTGACCATTCTGTTTCTGCCATACATGAAATCAGAGTATAGGATGAGAATGGTGTGTTTCATACTTTACCATTACTACTCTTACTGTTACCCATGCAATGCAATTTGTACCAAATAGAATTATATATGAAATACAACACACAAACATCACACAGGGAAAGTAGATTTGTTAAACTGGAGCCAATTGTCAGCAAATGCTGGAAATCCCAAACAGTGCCCATTTGATTTTGTCTTTTGCAATATATTATTTGTATACTCATTTTAACACATTTTCTTCCGTACATTACCTTTGAACTCTTCTTTGAGTGCTGCAGGTACATTGTGGAACAAAACAGACCCAGGCACAATGAAATCCCTGCCCTAATGGAACATCCATTCTGATGAAGAGAATCAGAAAACAGTGAAGAAAAAAAAGAATATATGAAGTTGCTAAGTAGTTAAAATTAATGGATAAAAGAATAACTTAAAGAAGGAAAGTGAAGTGAACATGTGTGTTTGTGTGTGTATGTATGTAGGGGGGTATGGATTACAAATTTAGGAAACTGTCAGAAAAGATCTCAATATGAGCCAGGCAGTGGTGGCACACGCCTTTAATCCCAGCACTCGGGAGGTAGAAGCAGGCAGATCTCTGTGAGTTCAATGCCAGCCTCGTCTACAGAGTGAGTTCTGGGACAGCCAGAGTTGCACAGTGAAACCCTGTCTCAAAAAAAAAATCTCAATAAGAAGGTGATATTTTAATGATGACTGATGGGCCTGGGGGATACCTTGGGAGAGAGTACAGAGTGTTTGGGCATAGTGTGTGTCAACTGTAAACACTGAGGCATAAGCATGTTTGACATTGTTAAGAAACAGCCAGAAGGCTGGTGTGATTGAAGTCAAGTACTCAAGTAAAATAGTAGGAGGGGGTGGAATCAGAGAGGATACAAGGAATCAAATCCTGGAGGATCTTGGAGGCATCATAAGGATTTTGGCTTTGAATCTTGAATAGATTGCAAACAACGGTAGGATTTGTTGATGATGATGATGATGACTGGAAGACAGTTGAAATGTGCCTCTCAAGCATTCCTAAGGTAGAAGCTTGGTCCCGTTTGACAATGTTGTAAGGTAATAGATGCTTTAAGTGCTTAGGCTCCTTGCTCTTGTTCTGGCTTCCTGCCTCACCGTATGGTCCCCCCCCCCATGTATGTGTCTGCCATCATAGTCCCTTCCACCATGAGATGCAGCTAACGGAGCCCTCACCAGAGCTTGGATTTTTCTGTTTGGAATTTCAGTTGCCCCAAATATGAGCTACATAAACCCATCTTTTTAAGTAAGTTCCTAGCTTTGTGTATAAAAGGGGTTTGACTAGAACAGTGATGATTTACCTTTCATTTTAACAAAATCACTCACATTATCATGTGGAGTATACACTGTTGGGGAAAGGGCAGAAGTGGAGAGACCATTCTGCATATTGTATGCTAAATGTGCATGGAAGTTTGTATGACTCCATACAGAGTGGTATCTATGGGAGATAGCACTGGTTTATGGATATGAGTATATTTGGAAGATGTCAGATCCAGCAGGTTTTGTTGAGGAATTAGGTGGGATATATAGGCATTAGTGTGTTAGAAACATTTATCCATCAAATTGGAGATGAGGAGTGTAGATATTTGTAATGTGTGAAGTTCATGGATGTCCATGATGTGCATACTCCTATCATAGCTAACTTCAATCTACATTGAAACATCACTGAGCACACGTTGGGAAAGATGTACACCATTAACTTTTATGTGTCGGTTTGAGCTAGCTCCAGGATGCCAGAAAAAGACAAGGAAACGATGGTGCCAAGTTGTCCCCTCTTGGCACCTGGAAAGATGGTGCAGTCATCAAATAAACTGGGGAATGCTGTGAATAGATTGAATTTAGATGGGATTTAATACCATAATCTCAGTTTTGGACATATTTGGTATAAGATGTACTCTTAGCCATCTGCCTGGAGATGTCAGCTAGGTAGCAGGGTATATGCTTCTGAAGTTCAGACAAGACATCTTGAATACAAACATGAATATGAAAGTCAAAAGCCTATAAATGGTATTTAAATCTGTGACACTAGAGAATGTGAGAGGGGTTAGAGCCAAAAGCAAAGTCCGAGTGCTGGGTAGTACAAGGGTTAGAAGTCTTTAAGTTGAAAAGTAGTGAATATGGGAGTCAGAGAAAGACCAGCCAGAACTTAAGAGCAAAACTAGGTGAGTTTAGTGATCTGAAAGGTTTTAGGTAGAAATATTGATAAATTGTTTCAAATGCTACTGCTAAATCAGAAGAGATGATTGAAGATGAGTTGTCATGAAAACTCATAGAGATTAGAGGTTAGAACAGTTTTAAAACTACTTCACTGATTTGCTAACGAGTCTCTTCTAATATGAATGTCTTTATGGAATCGACTTTTGTGAGAATTATTGAAAATTTTTCATCTGTGGTATGTTCAATACTATAATTAAGCCTGGACATTTGAGCCCCTGCTGTAGGATTTCATGCCCAGAGATCCAGTGCTTTTGAATTCTCTGTCTCTCTCTCTCTCCCTTTCCCTCCCTCCCCCTTCCTCTCTGTCCCTGTCCCTGTCACTGTCTCTCTCTGTCTCTCTGTGTCTCTCTCTGTCTGTCTCTGTCTCTGTCTCTGTCTCTGCCTCTCTCTCTCTCTCTCTCTCTCTGTGTGTGTGTGTGTGTGTGTGTGTGTGTTCCTGCTTGCATGGCATGCACTTTATTAACTTTACTATCCCCAACCTTATAAACTTTCCAAAAGGCCTCCTGGTAGCTGGACCTTACTGGGACCAGTAGTCTATTCTGGGGTAGATCAAGAACCAGATATTCTTTCTCCTCTCCTTATTTTGCTGGAGCATGATTTGTAGCAATTACAGAGTAAAGGATTCAAGAAAAGACATGTTTAGAATATGAATTGCTCTACATCTATTAATATCTGACATAGGAATTTATTATATCCAGAAAATGACTTGCCATTCATATTTAACTACATATTCTGGCAGCATTTGCAAGCGTGGACATCATTGGTGAAGCTCGCTGACAATCTTTGAGGGAGCCACTGGAAGCCAATTTTTAATGACAGCACTATGAAAGGGCAGGATCATGAGTATATGATGATATATTGTGTACCCCAATATATTGTGTAGCCCAATAAAACTTAACTGGGCATCAGAGGACAGAGCCAGCCACTAGATTAGACATAGAGGCCAGACAGTGCTGGCACACACCCTTAATCCTATCACTCCAGACAGAGATCTGTCTGGATCTCTATGAGTTCAAGGCCACACTGGGAACAGAGCCAGGTGTGGTAACACACACCTTTAATCCCAACACTTGAGACCTCATGCCTTTGCTTAGGAAGCACACATGCCTTTAATCCCAGAAAGTAAGTTGGCAGGGCAGAAAAAGTTATATAAGGCATGAGGAAACAGGAATTCACTGTCTTGAGTCTGAGGATTTCGTAGAGGTAAGAACTTGTGGCTGGCTTGCTCTGCTTCTCTGATCTTTCAGCTTTCACCCCAATATCTGGCTCTGGGTTTTTTTTATTAATAAGAACTCTTTTAAGATTCATGTTACATGAGTAAATATCATAACTGCCATTAGATAAAAGGTCTTATGAAGGAAGCTGTAGTTAATAAGATCAATCTTATTTTAGTACAAATGATTTATGAGAAAATAATGTTTGTTAACTTTTTCCTGTCAGAGATATGAAATTATCCAGGAATGTCACATTTCACTGTAAAGAACATGAAAAGATGGCTCTCATACTTAACTTGAAATAGATGGTGCCAAGATGCTACAAGAAAATCTTATTATGTTTTGTTTAGACAACAAATTATAATTTCTGGACATCAATCTCTAGTGATGTTCTTCAGGAGCTGCCTGCTTTCTTCTTTAAGATGATGTCTCACTGGCCTGGAGCTGGCCAATAAAGCCAGTTTAGGTGGCCAGCAAGCCATGGGGATCCATCTGTCTCCAGCTCCTTGACATGAGGCCAGGTTTTTAGGGGGTTCGGCAGATTTAACTAAAGTCTTCATGTTTGTGTTGGTAGTGTTTTATCAGTTGATCTATCTTCCCAGCCCCTTGTCATACATTTCTAACCAAACTATTTACATATTTAGATTATATAAATAATCTGTCTAGAACCCTGGGAAATATATCCTCAGAGGCCCCCTATATGCTAGGGGAGACTCTAACTCTGTTTGTGACCCAGCATTTGTCCTTCCCACTCCTTCCCATGAGACCATATTGGATTTTCAGTCCTTATATCTGCCAATGCCAAATAAGCTTAGAACACTGGCTTTGTCTTAAATTGGAAAATTCTATGACTCATAGCATTAATTTTACAGTTTGGGATATAGTTAGTTCTCTTGCATATTGCAAGCTAGGAACATCTACCTCATCTACATGCTTCCTCATCTCTATATCACTTATTAAGGCAGCCCTATTTATTGAAAAGCTTTTTTCCCCATTAAGGTATATTTATATCAGAACTTTCAAAATCAAAGCGCCTTTACAAGATGCTATATGTATTAACACAAATTCTCATTTGGAAATGAGCTGGTGGAATACAATATATAGTAATTTCTGTAGGTTCTATAAAATAAAACCATTGATGACTGTCTAACAATACAAACTAGCTAAATGTAACCATAGGTTAAATGTTAAACTTATTATATTCACTTGATAGACTATTATGCAACTTTTTTTTAAAGTGGGAGAAGTTGTACTATGTGACTTCTGAAGATAGATCATAACATGCTATACAGATCCCACTCACTTACTTGTAGGGGACATCTATACTTGGAAATTTAGTTATCACATTTTAGGGAAGTCCAGGCCACAGGAAAAAGTCACATGTGATGTTTCTGGTAACAGCCTAAACTGGTCTCAGCCAGCAAGCAGCATGGATCAGGAGCCGTGCGAGTGAGCAAGCCATCAGATGATTCCAGCCTCCAGCCATTGAAATGCCCCAGTTAGTGCTGAGAGGAACAGAGTCCAGCTGTCCCTGATAAGTCCTGCCAAAACTGCAGATTGTTAAACAAAATTAATCTTCTTGTTTTAAGTCACTAAATTTTGGGGTGACATGTTATAAAGCATTAGATGAACTGAAAAAGACTAGATAAAAACAAGGAAAATAGAGCTTAGGCTATCAAAGGTGAAAAAACTAGAAATTGATGTGTAATAATGCCTGTCTAAATGAGTCTATGCATAATTTGGAGATAAGAAGGAAGTATCTAAATGCTTAAGAAGTTTGTGTAAACAAGACAATATCTTCAGATACTTTTTCTCATCGTTTCCCCAAATTTTTACATCCATGTACAGAAATAAAGCAGTTGTTATTTTTTACTGAGTTCCTTTTTAACTTACTGCTAATGTTTAAGAAATTATTAAAACAGTGAACCTTCTTGCTCTGGGCTGACTCAGTCTCTCCTTATGTACCAAAACATTCCCAGAATCTCCTTATGTACCAAAACATTCCCAGAAGCTCTTGTTGATCAACCAAGCAGACACTGAATGCAAGGCAGACATGATTGAAATGTATTCATTTATCATAAATTAAAGATCTTAATTGGAAACAGACACCCAATGCAGACATCTCCCATCTGCTGTTGGTAATGTTAACATTAAAAATGCCAGTACAGTAAACTCATTAATTGCATATTCTGAGGACTGCTAAACCATTAACTTATATCTGAAAGGGCTCAGTCAGCTCATATTCTGACTACCTATGAGATGAGAGGGGGCTAACCACACTGACAGACGACACTGGGAATTTTCTAAGAATGAATGATATGTAAGCAGGGTATATTTTCACATGCTCATTTACCTTTTCTCATGAACAAATCATTAGGTGTTCTCTTTCAAGACTGTCTAAATCTGGAACAAGGGACAAATTCAGAAATCTCTTGAATAAGACTTCAAAGTTCTTTACTACAAAGCTCACAAACCTCCATGGCCTGACTATGAAAACAAAGCTAACTTCAGCAATAATTAAGTGTGGACACCGACTTTTGTTTTGGAATGCTGCTAGAACTTTAAGTATGGCCTACTCAGAGCGTGACCCCTTGACATCAGTGTGATCCATGTCATAAGCTGGTTAGAAATGCAGAATTTCAGTTCCATACTCACTGAATCAGGATTCTTATTGTGAGGCCAAGGTATCTTCTCATTACTAGTTCTGTGGGTGATTCCAATGTCCACTGATATTTGGGAGATACTGATATAGCTTACCTCCATCCCCACCTTCAAAGCAAAAGAAAAAAAAATCAGACCTGAAAATACCACCAAGAGATGTACCTCCATGTTTTGACACCTTTTACCCATCTTCACTTGTCCATACAAGGTAGACTGATATCCTTGGGTATAGCCAAACAGTGGTGATAAACAGAATATAGTTTGTTATAAGGCAAAATTTCTGTAATGGGTTGAATGTACTTTTGCTGTCCTCTCCTCCCTTCTGCTCGTTCCCTCATACCCATCTTGTTTCTTCTATCTTGTCTTCCAGATTCATTCTTTCTAGTATCAAGTATCTCTTGATTCCCAGGCCTTCTCTAGGTTTCTCTTATGCAAGGAAGCACTCAGTCTAAATTCTGACAAAATATAACTTTTCAATTCTTTCTGTTTCAATGTCCTGCTTACTTCATAACAGTAACTGGTAAATAAAACTGTGGTTGAACATTCAGAAAAGTTTTATTTTAAATACACTTTATTGGGGATTAATTTTCATACAATCAAATGTGCCAACTCCAATACTGAGTTCAATGAAAGTGGACATATGTTAACTCATGTAACCAATACCACAATTAACATATCATATCAGCCTTTTTTCTCATGCCTCTTTACAATAATCCTCCCCTGACTCTAGGCAACCACTGATATGTTTCTATTATAGATTAGATCCTCCTTTTCTAGAACTTTGTGTAACTAGGACAGACAATATACAGCCTTTTGTATCTGAATTCTGTCACTAAAACAAACAACACTTTTGGCATTCATTCATGATGTATCATCTCATTGTGTGGTAGTTCATTGCATGTATAGACCTTG
>LZPO01034338.1:668941-698167 GCA_001675575.1 Neotoma lepida
GTTAAACTGGATGTCTGCATGTAGAAGAATCCAAATAGATTCATATTTATCACCCTGCATATAACTCAAGTACAACTGGATCAAAGACCTCAACATAAAACGATATACAATGAAACTGATAAAAGAGAAGGTGGGGAACAGCCTTGAACTCATTGGCATAGGAGACAACTTCCTGAACAGAATCAATAGTTCAGACACTAAGATAGACAATTAATAAATGGGACCTCATGAAACTGAGAAGCTTCTGTAAGGCAAAGGATACCATCAATAAGACAAAACAGCAGCGAACAGAATGGGAAAAGATTTTTATCAATTCCACATCCAATAGAGGACTAATATCTAAAATATATAAAGAACTCAAGAAACTAGACATCAAAATACCAAATAATCCAATTGAAAACTGGGGTACAGATCTAAACAGAATTCTCAATAGAGGAAACTCAAATTGCTGAGAAATACTTAAAGAAATGTTTAACATCTTTAGCCAACAGGGAAATGCAAATCAGAAACTACTTTGAGATTCCATTTTACACCTGTCAGAATGACTAAGATAAAAAACACAAGTGACAGCTCATACTGGCAAAAGGATGTGGAGCAAGGGGAACACTCCTTTATTGCTGGTAGGAGTGAAAACTTGTGCAGCCACTATGGAAATCAATAAGGTGGTTCTTCAGAAAGTTTGGAATCAATGTAAATCAGGATCCAGCTATACCACTCTTGGGCATATACCCAAAGGACACTTGCTCACCCATGGTTTTTTTGGCTTTATTCGCAATAATCAGAAAGTGGAAACAGCATAGAAATCCCTCAAAAGAAAAATGGATAAAGAATATGTGGTACATTTACATAATGGAGTATTACTTGGCTATTAAAAATGACATCATGAAATAGAAACATGGACAACAACCCAGCCACAAAACCTTTTACCTATAATCTGTCCTTCATTTCAAAATATGCTAGGGAAATAGTGGCATAGCACTTGTGGGTAGTAGCCAACCAATATCTGATTTGACTTAAGGTTCACTCCATGAGAAGCAATCCATACCTGATACTGCTTGGGTAACCAAAAACCAGAGACATAGATTGCCCAGAGACCTAAGGTAAAACCAAACACTACAAAAAAAGGTATCAATAAAATGACTGCTAATGATATTCTGCTATATTCATAGTTCAGTGCCTTATCATCAGAGAGGCTTCCTCCTGCAGCAGATGGGAATAAAGATGCAGAGACCCACAGCCAGACATTGTATGAGGAGTCTAAATGGGATGTCTACATCAAATCCTTCCCATCAGAGTCTAGAGAATCCCTTGGAAGAGAAGGTGGAAAGATTATAGGAGCCAGAGGGGGGGGGAGGACACCAGGAGAACAAGGTCCTCTGAATCAGTTAAGCAAGGTGCATATGAGTTCACAGAGAATGATGCAGCAGACACAGGGCCAAATGGGTCTACATCAGGTGCTCTGTGTATATACTATAGCTATCAGCTTACTATTTTTATGGGACTCCTGACTGTGAGAACAAGTTGGTCTCTAACTCTTGTGCCTACTCTTAGGACTCTTTTCCTCATGTTGGATTGCCATGTCCATCTTTGATATGATAGTTTTTTTCTTTATCTTATATTTTATTTTGTCATGTTTGCTTCTTCTCTAATGAGTGACACAAAGGGAGTGGATCCAGAGGGAAGGGGATGTGGGGAGGAACTGAGGGGAGTAGAGGGAGGGGAAATTATAATCAGGATATATTGTATGAGAAAAGAATCTACTTTCAATGAAAGGGAAAAAATTTAAAAAAGAATGTTTTATGAGACAAACTCTAGAAGGAGGAAGAGGAGAGGAGGAGGAGGAGGAGGAAGAAAAGGAGGAGAAGGAGAACCAGGAAGAGGAAGCCTAGAATAAGAATTGCTTAGTTTTTGGAAAGTGCTAACTCTTGAACAACTAGCTGAAAGATAATCAGGGACTAACCAACAAAGTTGTTTTAGACAGAAAATGTGTTTCAAACGAATTTAACAACACATCCAAGTCACGTCATGGTAAAAGCATGGTAACTAAAGTACTAAGGAGAGTATCTAAGATGGCATGGGGTTAGAGAAGGAACTAGGAAATGACCAAACACATAGGGCATTGCAGGCCATGCAAAGTAGTTTATTTTTTATCCAAAGGACAATAGAGTCTGAAATATATTTATGAAATGTTTTTAATAAATTAGTAAGTCAGATTTAGCTTTACAGAATAGAAATGTGTTTTAAGTATGGAGAATGGATCGAAAGAACTCAAGAAATAGAGGTCTTAGAAAATTTGTACCATAATCCAGGCAAGAGATGATTACAGCCTAGACTATGTTGGCCACAGGATAGATGGAGAGAAATAAAACAATTGAGGGGATATTAGAAGGTCAAATTCACAGAATATGAAAATGAGGACAAATTTAAGTCAGGAACTAGATGTCTAGGATAATATCTGATTCTGAGGATTTCTGAATCCTCAGTATGCTTCTGAAAGTATACTTTGACATTCACTAGAATAAGGAACATAGTAAGAGGCTATTTGATTATAGGAGATTCAAGATTTGATATTTGGCATGTTGAGTTTTAGAGGCTTATGGGCATGTTGATTTAGGTAACTAGATGCTCACAGGAGATATCTAATTTGGAAATATATATTTTGTCTTCTTATAGACAATGATAGCATGGACATGGCATATACTGTATCCATCATGTAGTTGAAACATTTTGGGTGGAATTTTTGACTGCTTCAGATAAGGAAGAATCTTTCTTGATTGTGTTTTCCTCTTTTGTTCCAAGTGACTCTTGAAAGATATCTAGAAACACATAGGTCACCCGGAGCTCAGTTTGAAAATCTGATCAAACTCAGTCTTCTCAATTCTTATATAAAGCTAATAAAGAGCTACGGTGATAGTACTAGCTGAGATGAAACTTGAGCCTTTAACCATTCATTCCTCAACACACCCAGGAAGTTACCGAAAGCCTATTTTTTGTTATCCTACACTAGAAAGAAAAGCTTCGTTGCCTTGTCTATCTGAAGCTCCATAGATTACCAGATCTTTTTTTCCCCAAACATTACAAGATGAACCTAGAAAGGTAAACCTTCGTAGTATGTTGATTCAGAACAACGATTGAACAATTTTCTCTTTAATTTTCATAGATATTCACCTTTTTTAAAAAAGCCTACTTTCTTGACAATAATAATAATAACTTATCTTCCCACTCTTTCTTCATATCTAAGACAGGCATAAGTATACTTCTGAATGTTTTAATTTCAATTATACTTTAACAAAAAGTGCTGATCTGAGGCATGATTTGACCTACTAAGTTTTCATGTTCCAACTTCATCCATATGGACTAGAATTTTCTTTTATTGTAGAATGTATATTTTACCAAACAGCTTTGTATCTTCATAGAACAAGTCACAGACAGTTCAATTTACGATCAAGTTTTCATCAGCCTTAGAATGTGTTCTCAGAATACATCAAGAGTGTAATATCTTATTGGTTCTCAATGATTGGTACCATGATTATTGATAATTAAAATATCTTTGTAGTCCTATAGTAGGAATGTTTTATAACTTAACAGGGGCCACATTTTCATTTCATTTCCTTAGAAAATCACGAGACTCCTTCATGGAAAAATCCTGTGACAGCTTACTATTCCTACCTACACACACACATAGAGGCCATGAGTTATTTGACTACTAATAAATCCAACCTTAAGGAAGCCAGCATAACTTTTTCAGAATAGTAGTAATTTATACTATTTTGCTACTTTATTTTACTTTGAACTTCAGATGAACCCAGGGATCTACATCTATCTGGGGGCCCACAGAGGTTTTTCTAGTGAGATCTGAGCTTGCTTTATCCAGCAGGGCTGCATTAGGGGATGGCTTAACCATGTGCATGGATACCAAGTATTTGGAAGGGTCTGCACTTGGCTGTGCTAGGGGGAGGTCTTTTGCCCCTCCCCTTGGCATCCCTATAAAAAGCCTTTTGAAGAGACAGAAGGGGCCGGTGGATAAAGATCCAGGTCCTCCCGAAGCTATCCTGTGTTTCTGTCTGTCTTCTCCACACTATCTTTCTATCTAAATATTTCTTATCCCTCTGTCCTCAAGAGTACCCTGGGAAAAAGTGGGAGCCAGCCTCCTACATATCTATTAGACAAGTACACTGCCACTGAGCCACATCCCTAGCCCTGCCATAGTTTAATTATTAATAGTTCCCCTCTTAGTGTCATATATCTTATCCTGCATTAGATGATATCTAACTATGTATCACTAACTTACTGTCTGCTCAAAAATTGAATATAGTAGATTTTTCACTCTCCCCATTTGAGTGGAAAATAAAATTAGGCTTCTATGATTAACAGAGAACCTTGAGACTGAAAAATTTATGAAGGAGAGAGAAGTGGGAGGGTCATGATAGGCCATGGATGAATCAACCTTATGAGTAATTCAAATTTATGAATAAGTTGGATTTCCAAATCTGAGTCAAGATCTACAGAAGAGGTGATGAGGAATTAGCATAATTTTGAGGAACTAGAAGCAGCTCAGAGAGAAAACCAACATGCTTTGTGTAATGGAAATTCATAGTGAATACTTATGAGATCTTGACACCAAACTCACTGTGAAACCAAGTCTCATTCCAGTGCACATGTTTTTGGATTCTGATGATATCATTTCTATCTTACTTATTATCCTATATGAATTCCCCCCTTGGAGCAGACCTAAGGACATTAGATTTGCATGAAAGTGAATTATTTGGGAGATGATGCCAGCACATACTGGTAAAGAAGTGGAGAAATAAGAGAAGGAAGATAAGCAATATTTCAGTGTTAGTGAGCATATTCCTGATATAGACAACAGAGCTCATTCATAGTGGGAACCCCTGGGATATACAGTAAAGAATAGCTCAGAGTCATCTACTTAAGGAGAAAGGAAGCTGAGATATTTATTCACCACTTCCAATTTTCATTGGTGAAGAGTAGGAATGTTAGCTGTTTGGCACTCCCAGCCTGCCCCATGCAAGAGATGGGCACACTCTTGTGACTTGGGGAAAACCCTCTAGCTGAAGATCCCATGTGCTTGTCGTAAGACAATATTGATGTGAATACTGAATACAAAAAGGATATGAATGGGCACTAATGGAATTTACTATGCAGATCACACTTCAGGTGTTCTGGAGGTGTCTATTTGGGATAAAGGAAATAAGTGGGACAGATCATTTTAATACAGACATTTGGCTTCACAATAGTAAACTCTGAATTTATAGGTGGTGAGAAATAATGTATTGGTGTGAACCATACTGGTGTTGAAATTTCCTTAAGATGCATCTCTGTATGCTATGTTAATGAGTCATTTTCAGATATCCAGCATACCATAGAATCATGAAGTTGAAAAGTATCCTTGAAATCTCCCTAATGTAAGTTTGTTCAACATCAATAAACGGACATTAAGTTTGGGATTTAAGTAACTAAAAATATTTCAGTGGAGTATTCTTTGCTTAACGGGAGACAAACTGGCATGCTTTGGTTATGGATGCAATTTGTATAATTCTCAGTTAAGCTATTAAAATACATTAATATGCACAGACAATTTTGATCACTTCTGCCTCAACATAGTTTATTAAATCTCTCATTCAGAAAATGGCACAAATATGTACATAGAGAAGACATAAGTTAGAAAAGTAGCCATGCATCTTGTTTTCTTAACTAGAATGGTCCAGTCCTCATTAAGACAATCACCATTTAGGAATAGTTAATCATTTCAATTCCAATCTTTCGTTAGAAATAATTTTGCTACACGATGAGCTAGAGCCACAACCATTTAACATTGTGGTTAGAATTGATGGTTAAGAGCACTTGTTGATCTGGTAGAGGACATGAGTTTGATTCCCAGCAGCCCCACAGTGGCTCACAGCCATAGTTCAAGTTCCAGGGGATCTTACACCCTCTTCTGACTTCCTTAGGCACCAGGTATGCATATGGTATATATACATATATGCAGGCAAATACTCAAACACACAAAAAATAAAATAAATTACCTTTTAAAAAGATGCAAAATTATTTTACAAACATAGTATAATGTAATATTCTGGAAGTAAATATTTATAAGTCAAAGAAATTCTAGTGGGTGATTAAAATGACTAAATTTTGACTAGCTGTGGCTTTCTATAGTGGTCTCTGTATGCTGCAAAGAGAAGTTTCAAGGGACAAGCCTCCTAACTGATTATTCAATACCAGTGGTAAGCCCTGAAATCACATACAGGCAAGCAGCACTACACACTCAGCAGATTGATGTTGTATTTATATATTTGTGTGTGTGTGCGTAGGCATGTGTATGTATGTGTGTATTCAGCAATAATAATTGAAGAAAAAGAAGCCATGAATTTGAGAGGGAGTGGGAGAAGAGGGCTAGGGGAAGGAGAGAGAGGAAGGAAAAGGTATAATTATATTTCTATTTTTTAAAACTGCCATAAATCTAAGCTATTGGGGCCTTTTTCCCACAGGCATTCTCTAAAAATACTTCTTTTTCTAAGTCCTGGAGCTTGAACCCAGGGCCTTGCATGTGTTAGTCAAGTGATCTCCCACTAAGCTACATCCCCAGTTCCCCACTTCTTCTAATCATGGTAAAAATGTATGTAAGTTTTACTACTTTCACCATTTAAGGGTACAATTCAGCAGTGTTTAAGTACCATCACATCACTGTGGAACTATTATCCACCCACAGAACTTTTTTTTTAAATCTTCCAAAATTTAAATCCTGAACATGTTAAACAGTCACTTCTTATTTAATCGTCCCACCCCAGTACTTGACAACTACCATTCTAATTCCTTCTCTGGAAAACTCAAACCCCGTACTCCAGGTACCTCAGAGAAGTATAATCATACAGTATTTGTCCTGTCATGGTTGGCTGGTTTTGAAATCGAGCATCTTAACTGTGTTTTCCAAAGTCAATGAAATTAATGTGGGATGTGAGTACACTGCTTTTTACTGAGTTCAAGCCCTAGTGAAACTACACATATGCCCAGTGTTCAGTTCACTGATGGTTAGAGAACAAGACCCCACATATCACACCCTGTGGCCAAAACACGTCATTTCATTGTCCTTGCGAGAAGATTCACAGAAGGCCCATCCAGGTGCTTTATATAAAAATAACAGTTCCCTCCAGCTACCTAACCTAGATTTTAGGTTATATAAAATGATTTGCTTGGAAGGAAAATGTTGAATAAACACATTGGAGGACTGGGGCGATATAGTTACCCTGAATTCTTTAGGGCTACATCCATCCTTCAAAGGATTCAGGAGCAGATTCTAAATGGTATCTGAAAATCTCAAATATCTCATTTCCTTTCCAGTGTCTGGTTTGGAGAGAAATGTGAGCATCAGCTCTGGCCAGTAACTAAGGAAAGGTTGGCCAGATGGCTTCTGAGGAAGGGTGTCTGGCTCTTAAAAAAGATCCACATGAGAAGTGTAAGTACTTTTTTTCTTCTGCAGGATATTTTCACTCCAACACGTGATGCTATCTTGTGACTATGAAAAGTACCAAGATCAGCCACAAAGCCACCATGCTGAGGATGGCAGATCAGAAAGAGAAAAAACCCTGGGAATCTGAGGCAGAACTAGTCCTAAAAGTATCCTATGTTAGTATTTCATGGAATGTGAGATTACAATAGGCCCTTGTCTAAGCTGCTGAGATGAGTGCAGTTGTCTATAACTTGCAGACAATTAACTGATGAAATAGACTATGTGAGGTCACAGAGATTTTTCTGAGAGGCAGATACTGGAAAATAGTATGGTTCACAAGAGATTTCTTAAGAAGTATCTTGTAGAAGACAGAGCAAAGAAGCAGATCCAGGTAGAAGTGAAACTATAACTAAGCAATGTGAGGGCCCTGGGTCAAAAGAGGGACCAGAATAACCAGGTTTTTATGCCTTCATCTTTTTTAGTCATTAGAATGTATCTCTTTGGGGAAAACATAACCTTGAGAAGCTTAGACAAACCCTGAGGGGGCAATTGACAGCTGTCTACACTGACAGCAAGCACTCTCAGCAACTGAGAGAAGAAGCTCTTCCTTAGAAACTGGATGGTACATCCCGGTGTCTATTACACACAGTTACTGGAACCATTCAAAGGCCTGACCTAGACCCATAAAAAGTACAGCTTGGAGTCTGATAACTTCTGGTAGATGGCAGCTTATACTAATGATTCCACTCGCATTTTTGCTGTTTGCTTCTCTTTAACTTCCCTTTGCTGATTGCTGAAGGCTAATAACCGAATTGTCTAAAAATACACCTGCATTATTATTAGGCTGTTACCTGTCTGTATTTAATGTTATTGAGCTGGTTTGATGTTTACTAAGTGATCAGCTGAACTTCCAAGACTTTCTGACTCTTGAAACTCCTCCATTGCTTTCTAACTCACCTCTGCTTCTTGTCTCAGTGTCCTTTCCTGTCATTTTGCTCCCTCCTAGTCTTTAGTCACAGGTATTCCCTGAGTTGGTGTCAAGGATGCTGCCTTGGGTTTGTGAACTTAGCATGCCCTGCCGTGTTCTTACTTTTATTCAAACTTACCAGATTCTCAGAGTACTTCCAGTACCAGCATTTAAAACAGACACCAGCCCTTTATCTTCCAGGACATCCTAGATGTTTTTGGAGGACCTAACCACTTCCAACTTATGACCATCCAGAAACAGTTCTTTATCATTCTTTATGAAGCAAACTTACTTCCAACTTCCTAATCATATTTTTATTCTATTATTCTTCAGTTACCCTCATTCAAAATCTTGGATTCACATTTGGTTGCCAGCTGTGAAAGGCAGGACACAGTTATTGATTTATCAAATTTGACTGGTTAATCATTTTTAAAAATATGTTGATCATGCTTTTAATATCATTTTCAGAACTTGATGATACTTGTAGACATTAGACTTTTCATCAGCTACAAGTATTTACTAAAGGCTTCCTACATAGTACTGTATTAAATTCTGAGAAACCAAGAAACACCAGTTTATCTGTCTATAAGAATTCTAATATAGAGATAAATGTATACTTGTTACTTCATGTGAGGAGCAAATATGTTAAGTCTACACTACCTGTCAAGTGAATTATATGGGAGTAGAGTCAGGCACTGAAGATATGTTGACTACTTTGGGATGGCTAGTAAATAATTTTTAGGAATTACTCACAAAGCTTGAGCTACCAGAGGTATCTCAACTATCTTATCTCAACTATCTTATAGTTACTGTGACTATTTCAAATAGATCATAATAGGCCATTTGGTACTAAGAAGTTTCACAAAGTAGGGTTTGGTTTCCTCTAGACCTCAGATATCCCAAGGAATGAGTCTCCTCTCCCCACATCCATCTTAGGAAAGCTACCATTGACTAAATTTCTTAACTAAAACCTTGCATATTGATTTTGATTGTCCTTCACCTCTTACCCCATGCATACAGCAAATACATTATTTAGTCCCATGATTTTCATCTGCAAATATTTTCTGAATATACCTAGTTGCCTATGTGCCCTGCCACATATTTCGACTGGTTGGTCTTGAAAATATTTGTAAACTCCCATTTTTGTTTTTCAATTGATTTATTTGTTCTTTTTTTCCCTTGGTACTTATCCTTATTTTGATAGTGTTCTATTACATTTGTTTATTTATTTATGTGTATGGCGGTGATGCCCATGCCACAGTATGTGTGTGTGTGTGTGTGTGTGTATGTGTGTGTGTGTATGTAAGTCAGAGGACAATATGAGGGGGTTAGTTCTCTCCTTTCACTATGTAGGTCCAGGGATCAAACTCAGGTAATCAGGTTTGGCAAGAAGTACCTTTACTCACTGAGCTATCTCACTATCCCATTTGGTATTACACTAAATATATCTGTCTAATAATACACAGGTTAGAATACTACATTCTAAGCATGAACTGCATCGTTCTTGTAGACTTCTAGTGCTTAGAACCATAAGGTAGGTGCTCAATAAATAATTTCAAACCCATGAATAATAATTTATCCTATTATAAGATGGTTTTGTCATTTCTGCCCTGCAACAGTGGCTTCTTTGTAGTGGCCATCTCTGTAGATGCTAGGGTGTCTGACATCACAACTCCTCCATATCTCCTATCCCTTTCTTATATCATAATCTGTAGCAAGTGAGGGATCATACATACTACTGCCACCACACTACATTTCTGGTGCTCTGAGCTCCTCCTAGCCTTACTACCTCAGAGTTTTTTCTGAAGCTTTCAGAAATAGCTCATCTGAAGGGGGTTTGCAGCTTCAGTGTGTGAGAGTGTTAAGTCTGTGAGGTAGGTAAAACCCTTTTCCTCTACCTTTTTATGTTTTGCACACAGGGCCCTGCAATTTCAGCAGACAAAAGACAGATTAACAGAAGAAAAGGCACGTTTTATTTGATGTTAATATTTTTACATGGCATAGAGATATCTTAGAAAAGGAAGTGAAAACCACAAAGAGGCAGTCAAACACACGGGCTTAAATACAATTTTAACAAAAGGCAATGAGTTTGAGGAGCAATGACAAGACAAAGGAAAAGGACTCGAGTGTCTAGGCATGGTAAATTGTGAGCCAACAAATACAGAGGCCTACTGGAAGATAAAGGTTATTTAGTAAGGTTTGTTTTGCATGTTGTTTTTGAGCTGATAAGAGCCTTGAGTTGTCTTGGTGATTAACAATCCTGTGATTAAGAGTCTTTTCTTCCTGCTAGGAGAAAGGGGAGGGGAAGCACCTTCAAATGGGGGATTTATGCCCTGATGTTAGCCTAACAAAGAAGAGGAGTGAGACCTTTTCTCTGTATGGGCTGTTTTTTAATTATATTAAACTCCCAAATTGGAATGGCATATTATAATACCCTTTATTCTCCTCTCCAGGGACAACTCTTAATGAGTAGAGGGCTGGAAGCTGTAGGAGAAATGGTCCTTCCCTCCCCTCTAGGATGTACGGTGTAGGGGCATCAGTGAAACTAGTGGCTCTCAGTTTCTTCCTTTCCCCACCAAACTCATTGACCTCACTCACATCCTAACAAATTACTGCTTTTCCACCCACCTGTCCCTTCTTCCTTCCTTCCCTCCCTCCCTCCCTCTCTTTCCTCCTTTCTTTTTCCCTTCCTTCTTTCCTTCCTCCTACCTATCTTTAATTCTTCTCGAGACAGGGTCTCATATGATCCCAGCTAGCCTCGAACTCTTTATTTAGTCAAAGCTAGTCTTGAACTGCTGATCCTCCTGCATCCACTTCACAGCTCTTGGGATTATAGGAATGTGCCACCATACAGATAGATAACTGCCTTAAAAGCAGTAATTTCAGTAATTTCATAGGTTCTGTTTTCTAGGGCATCCTACATTAAAATAGCCTTCTATTTTAATCTGCCTGCCTCTGCCTTCCGAGTGCTGGGATTAAAGGTGTGCACTACCACCGCCAGGCTCCTTCCTATGGTCTTAATGCATTCCCCACTACTCCAAATCTACATATTAAGCTCAGTCACTGGTGTGATAGTATGAAATAGAACCTTGAGAAAATCAGTAAATCATGGGTTCATAGCTATCATAAACGGCATTTTAAAGAAGTGTTAAGGGGTTTGTTTGCTTCTTCTACCGTGTGAGAACACAATAAGAAGCATCATCTTGAAAATCACAGACTGGGCCCTCACCAGATGCTAAAGCTCTTGACACTTTGGTCTTGGCCATCTCAGACTCCACAATTATGAATAATGTTTTTTGCTGCTTATAAATTACTCCATTTACATTTTTGTTGTAACAACACAAATGAAGCCAAGATGTTCTCCCATTGTTGGGGTTCTAAAATTTAGTTAATAAAAATAGAGAATACCCACTGGAATATAAATGCCAAATATTTTGCTAGCATAAAAACATGCCTCCTGTAATATTTGGAATATGTTTATACTATCTTTTATGCACATGGAATTTGAATTTAACTGGGCGTCCTATCATATTCAGCAACCCTGCCAACTACTCTTTTATCTTTAAAAATGCATCAGAACTCACATCTCATCATTTCCAATGATTCTCACAATATATTTGTAGCACTTCTTCCAATGGGAGCTCGTTCAACTAGAATGTGAAAACAAGAGGGACTTAATAATCATCACTATTATCATCACAATTACCACAACTGCTTTAGTCTTCTGATGTACTTCAAGTTTTCAAAGCACTTGCCTATGTGTTATCTTACTAGTTTCAGCATCCCTATTATAGAGCTTGTATGAGAATTTTAATTATAATTTGTAAAATCTGAGACTCTTGAGAGGCATTGTTTTGCCTGAGTCAGTGTCTAGTTCTTGGAGAAGGGTACTTAAACCTGGGATATCAACCTGTAAATCAAGTGCTCTTTCACAATATTATGGACCTGGCTTTCCTATAGAATGATGCTATGAGGAATCAAGTGAAGAAGATATGAGGCAGTCCTAATTCCTCAGTATTTGCATAATATCCAGCAAGTCATTTACTCTGAATGAGACTTCATTTACTTATCCATAAGGTGAAACTCTCAAAGTATAAACTCTCTATTTCCTTTTTAGTTTTTTATGCTATGTACTTTTTTCAGGCTCTTGATGATAAGCCAGAGCTGAGGATGAAGTATTGCCTGCCCACTGGGAACTTGTCAAATACAGAGCCAGTAATGTCCATTTTCAAATAGTCTTTCTACTATATCTGATACTTGCCCAGCCTTCATAAGGAGTTAAAGTACTCTTTGTTCTTATGAATAAAATGTTCTCTGAACTTAAATTAAAAACTGGACAAATTGAGTGTTTTGTACTGAAATAGAAACTATATTAAATTAACTTGCTATTGGTTCTTGATAATTTTGCTTTCCTTGCCCCTTTGCTAAGGGAGAATATAGATTCTTTAGCCAGGATTAAGCAAAGAATAATTATCTGAAAGTCAAATATTCATTATAGGTTATGATTATTAAATATTGATTTTATTTTTCAATAAATTAATACTTCTTGTAGGCCAATGGATAAAATATATTTTCCTTTTCTGATGCTAAATGAGCGAATACCTTAGAATAATTTTCATATTCTGTAGTAACAAAGCAAAGAAAACCTTGTACTTTTGTTGCCACCATGAATTTGAGCTTCACTACAAACTTTCCTGTCTTCTTTCCTTGATATTTGAAGGCTGATAATAGAATAACAGAGGTTCTGAAATATGGATCCAGACATTTATGGGTTCAATTGCAATCCTGAGCTGGTCACTATGAGCAAGTTACTCTATCTCCAGAAACTTGGAGTTTTTCTTCCCTCATGAAACTTGTTTTGAGGATCAGATGAAATGCCATAAGCAGTGAGTGAAGGAAACAGCCCGTGTTCACTGTGCACGATATTTCATACTAAAGTACAGTCATTGGCATTGGTGACATTTTTTTCTCAGTCATTTAGTTAACCTATTATTGAAGAGACAAGTGGCAGGACTTTCCCTTTTTATCACTCTTTACTTGGCACTGAGTATCCCCTACCCCTGTGTATGGAAAAGCACAACAGCACACCTACTGCTCTATTCTTACAACCAGGTTTTCCATGTCTTCAAAAATGTGCCATACAAAAGTGTCATTCAAAGAAAGGAGTGTAACTGCTTTCATAGTCTGTCAGTTCCCTGCCATATGCTGTTCTCAGAACATCTTTGGAAGCAGGCAACACTGCTAGGCTGCCTCTTTGAGGTATTCCTGTGACAGTCCTGACAAACATATGAAGGTTGATGCTTTTCTTCGGTGACCTTTCATTTCCTCCCGAGTGCATCGCCATATTCCCTCCCTCTTCCCCTAGAGGGAATATTGAAATAACCACCCCACAAAATCACCATGGACAAACATTATACAAATTGTATTTCTGTCTCTTCAGAATGTATTTTCAGTTTCACTTAAGATCAAGAATCTCACACCACACAAAACCCTATAGACCCCTCCCTTTGGTAACTTTCTGCTCTCAATAAAGATCCGATTCCTGAATATACTGGTCAGAGTAACTCCTGAAAGAAACAGCCAACCACTACCAGGAGCTAAATGTCTCATCTTCTCCCTGGATGATACACTGGATGGTAGCCAAACCTTAGGTTTTCTAATACACAATGCCCAAATCAACAGGACTCTAAACTTTCTAAAGCTGTGATTTCATACTCTGTGCTGCAATCTGTTTTATAATGACTTTGCCATGAAATCATTCATTTTCTGAGGATCTCTGATTCCCTCTCTTGTTATCCATAAAAGACATTTGATTAATATCACGATAGTTATTTAGTAAATGGATCAAACAAGCAGATTTCCCAAAGGCACCTTGCTCTTGCACCAAGCCACTTGGCAATTGTGAGGAAAGAAAAAAAAATCTTTTATCTGCCCATCCTAGATCCATGGCTGAGGTCTCTAGAACAAAAGACAATCAACAATAGAAAACCTAAAAATTGATGAATATGAGCTTGTGTGACTCGGGAAACTTTATAAAGAAACTCAAAGAAACAGTTAAGTTATAGTGACTTTTCTAGTGGGTTTGATGTTGTGGATGTGTATACCAGAGTAAGAGCAGTATTATTGATAGGTAGATGGGAAAAATTAGGAATACCCCTTTATTCAGATTCTTTCTCCATGACTAGCCATCAATAAGGACACCATTTTCCTCTGGGTATAAGGAGACCACATCTTACAAGAATATCTTCTGACTTCCTTTGGGGGAAAGGCAGAAAAACTCTCCCAGCTATTACAACTTGCTTCAGAGGAGAAGAAACATCAGCAGAAGCTTCGGTGGTTTTTACCACTTCTTTCCGTTTCAACTATTCAATATGCTGAGGGGAAACACTTTATGGTAACATGCTCTGAATCCTATCACAATGTTAATTGTTCCAGGATATTCATCGAAAATACTGGTGGTCCTATTATCCAGAGTTTTCTTTGCATGTGGCAAGGAGGGGGACACGTGTGAATCCTAAAGAATGTCGTGAGAAAAATAAATCTTTTGAGGAATATCTTCACTTGTTTTAAAGAGCACTGTAGGAAAGAAAAAAAATACAAATTGAAACTGATCTCTGTTCAGGTTTCTAAGTAGTTATACCTAATAGAAAAAAAGCAGCTATGAATTCTCTAGGTTCTTAATAAATGAGAAAAAGGTGAATAATTCTCTCTTTGAAAGTCAGTCTTGTTACCTTTGATTGAGAAAATGATCTTTTTGGAAGGAAATGAAAGAATATATTTTGTTCAGCCAAGGGCCTTCACACATCAAATGATCATCTTGTCTAAACCTAATTTACTTTTTGAGAGGAAGCAAGTAGTAGTGTGGTCCAGATAACTTTTTTTCCTTTTTTGTGATGATTCGGCCTTGCATGCCTCTGAATAATCAACTTCTACCAGACCATTTCTGAATCTATAGCTGAGACAACATAATGATGTAAAATGATTTGCTTTTGATTAACCATTCTTCAGTTGCATGGTCAATTCCCATATGTAAATGTCAGATAAAAGAGCACAAAAATTCTTTGGCTGTAGTGGTATCAGAATGGTATCACAGAATCTCAGGACATAAAATAACTAAAGAAATGTCATCAGGACTTAAAACTGGCAGGTGAGCAAGACAAACAAGAGACAGACAGACAGGGGTACTGCCCATTCTCTATACTTGTTCCTTCTTGCCTCCCCCTTCTCAAGATAATGATCAGCTCCAGGAGACATTTAGGATTCCTTTGTAACATAATTTGAAAATTAATGACATAGTGTAAAACAGATGGACTGAAGCAATTGATGAAGTCTTGTGCTAATCTTGGCTCCAAAATATTGGCTGTGTGAGTAAGTGCAAATTACTAAGGACTCTCGGAGCCCTTTCAGAATTTGACTTGAGATAGTGTTAGAGTTGAAGTAAGTGAGATAATGTCTAGAATGAGTCATGTAGACATGCCTGGGATAAAACAGTTGTGCAGTAAATGACAACCATTATTATTATTCAGAGAAACACATGGGGATTCAAGTGTTTTTATGAAATTTATATGTGCTAGCAGTTTGCAAAGGATCACACTTGAATGTTCTGGACTGGTAATGTTGAAATCTGTGGCTTATTTTGGATGTGGTAATATCCACAAAGAAAAACTTTATGTCCCTTATGAATTCCTCATGTGCTTTCAAGATCCTTGTTTGTTTGTTTGTTTGTTGTTTATGCTGGGGGTCAAACTCAAGGCCTCATATATACTCAGCAAGCACCCAACCTAGCTGCATCCCTAGAAACAGGACCCAAATTTTAACAAACTAAAGCTAGCCTTTTCCTCTTTTAACTCTGAAAGCTATATAAACATGAAGGGAAAGACAAAAAACACAACTGCAATTTGAGGGAAAGTGTGGTTGAAAGCAATAAGACACTTTTACTACCAGGAGATACCTTTCAGCCCTGCTAAGTACCTAGGTCCACTTTCCTTTGAGCTGAAAGCATTATCATCCCCTAGAATGAGCAAGGCAAACAACTTCACCACCAGGAAGGAACTTATAAATCTCTTAGTTCAAACCTTCCAGTTTTACTGCACAGCAAACAGTGGGAGCAGGGAAGGGAGTGGGAGAAGGGAGATACAGAACTGGTTTTTGAAATAGAAATATTTCTGGTAAGGCTGGCCTACTAAGTCATTGCTCTTTTCTTGTAAACTCTACTAGTGTTTCGTTGTAGGGCGAGTAAGGACTGCCTGGTACAGCGTAAAGCACTGTGGCATTTAGATGGCCAAGGCCAGTCTTGGTCCTTCAGGTCAAAGGAGTCAAAAATGAAAAGGGCTCCTGGAGAAGACAAAACAGCCTGGAAAGTAATCATGATTGTTGTTGTTCCCTGCTGATTAAGATGAATATGCTGAGGACCTCATCAGACTTGAAGGAGCCTCCTGCCTTCATAGACCTCTTCTTCCTGAATCTTTCAAGTCAGCCACACTAGGGCATTAGGGACAGAAGAGGGAAGGACTTGAGCTCTTTAAAGCTATATCTATCTAGACTGGAAGGATTTGGTGATTAAAAATAGGGTTCACAAGTTGAAAGTTAAGCAAATTCTGAAAGTTTAGGGTATTGCCATCAAAATGAAAAATCCTGGGCTTTTCTCCTTTACGCTTTTCCTGCATCGTGACTCCCCAAACAGAGCAAGAGTGATATAGGCTAGTAGCATGAGACATATAGACTAATTTTTTGTAAGGATGTGGCTGTACAGTTCAAGAACTGAGCAAACTGTTAGAGGAGAAAGCATTTATTTATCCTTGAAATACCTACGTGTATTTCAATCAAGACTGAAGAAAGGATTTTCATAGTTGAGAAGACTCTAACAAAATTGGAAGCTCAATGGAGAGGAAAAACAGTCTTTTGAGTCTGGATGTTGAGCTACAGTAATAGAAAGCTTGTCCAGCATATACCATGTTTTGAGTTTGATTCCAGCATCAAAAAACAACAAAACAATATACCTTTAAGTGATATCCAAAATGAAATCTATCTGAGATGATGGAAATATTCTAAGCATCCTCTGCTGTCTAATATGATAGTCACATGTGGCTATTGAAAACTTGAAATATAAAAAGCAAGACTGAAGAAATGAATTTAACTTCAGTTTTAGGTAACTTAAAATTTAAAGTATACATATGTAGATAGCAACTACTGCGCTTTCTTATCTTGTCTCGTCAGTGGGTCACTACCCACCCAAAGCTTTGCTATTTCACTCATGTTATTTTTTTGCCAGGTTCACAAGTTATTTCCAGGAAGCTTAAATTGCCCACAAGAACTTTATTTATGTTACAAATAGGTGTTATTGCACATATCATATAAATGTCATGTTCAAAATTAGTAAGAAGTTTATGTGCAAGATATTAACCTCATTAGACCCTGGATTCCTGTGTAGTTTATACTAAGTGATCCCAAGCTCCTTTACCAGCTCTGAAAGGTTGTGATTTGAAATGGCTACTATGATGCTATAAAGATTATGAAGTATATGTTTGCAAAAATAAAATTGTGAGGGCTGGGGAGATGACTCAGTAGCTAAAGAGCTTGTCATGCAAGTAGAAAGACCTGAGCTCAGATTCCAGCACCCACGTAAAAAACCTCAACGTGGCCACCTGCATCTATAGCTTCAGTGTGGAGAAGCAAAGGCATGAGGGAGCCCTAGAATTTGCTGGCTGACCAACCTAGCTACTGCATTATGGTTTAAAAAAAATTAAAAAAAATATTGCCCAGAAACTCATGGGCCCATTAGCCTGGAGTACAGAGAGCAGCAGAAACAAGAGAGACCCTATCTCAACAATGTGGAAGGCAGGAAATGACTCCTGAAGGCTGTCCTCTTAGTCCACACACGCTGAGGCCGAAAAAAAGAAAACATGTCATGGAAATTACTTAAAATCATATAGAGTTTTCCTTCCTTTATCTGAAGAAAAAAAAATTGGGAAAATGTGTGGTGATACCTGTCACAGTCTACAGGGACTCCACTGCAGACAGATCAAGAAAACAGAATTCCTTGAATGTTCTGGACTGGTAAGCCCCTCCCACGGAGCTTTCACACTTCAGTGACCCTGGCTGATGTCTAAGAATAGATTCATGTGTTCATGTTGTGACTTCTCCCTTTTCAATTGCTAGTTCCTTCGGACTAATCTTAACCAATGTCGTGAAACAGAAACCTTCCACCAATCATCTGCATCTTTTCTCCCAGCAGGCCCTCTCCTAGAAGACATAACTTTAAATTCACAAATTGCCTTTTACTGTTAGCCTTGCTTGGAACCAATTTATTCTACAATTAAAACTGCATTTTTTTGGATTATATGAAAGTTATTTTCAGAATTGAGGCCTAAGGTTTCTAGTCTGGCAAATCAGAATTTGAATTTACTGGAATATAACTTTTACAAGTTCCTTAACATTTGTGTATTAATATTCCCCATTTTCACTGAAGATGGATAGCAAAATCAGCCTGATATTTGGTGGCACCCATGGAAATGGAAATGTTCAGCAATTTTGTGAGCTAGCTTTTAAACCTGGTCACTATTACAAATATAATTATAAAAATCCCACTGAAATAAATAATATTAAAATTAAATAATAAACACCCAACACTTATCACTTTTTAATTATTCTGCTATAATCTGTGCTTTGGAATGATTTATGTCTATGATAACTGGTACAGTGAAAGAACTACAGAATAGCAGGTTATTACACATCTCTTCCTAGTTAGTAGCTAGACTTCAACTAAGACAAAATATTTACACCATGGAGATCAGAAAACACAAATTAGGGCATTTTGTCTTCTAAAATAGTTGTTTATAAGACATTTACCAGCACATCACTGCTTGGGTCGATGGCATACGAATCAATTGAGATATTGTGTAAAATGTGTTAAATGTATGATTCATAATACGTATTCAATGAATAGTAATTGTTATTGGTGGTATTATTGTCATCTGATCAAATAGGGAATGGATTCATTATTGTCTATTTCAGTGTACTTAAATATTTATTAGAGTATATGAAAATTCAGTAATATTATGTATTTCTGTATTTTTAACTTGAATTATATTTTAATTCACCCATTTGTCTCAGAAGGAAAAAAGAGAGTTTTAGCTATTGGCATAAGTAGTAAAACTAATAATAAAGGATATAAACTATGTAATGGATAAAGTTTCCTGGTACCTTTCATGTATGATTCAATTTAGGAGGAGTTCACTCTGTTATTATTTCCTTTCTGGGCATTGCTTTTAATTAGCATATGTTACTTGTATGAAGTAAAGAATTTTATTATAATGTGCTACTAATGTACTTTGATTGTGTTCACTCCCTCAATTTCTTTTTCTTATTCCCCTTCCTTCTCCCTTCCCCTTTGCCATTCCACATACCTACAATTCTACTTTTAACAAGTAAAAAAAAAAAAAGAAGATCAAATATTGGCAATACTCTATGTTTTAATCTACTATTAAATTTAACCTAACAAATCTGATACTCAAACTGATATGATCTTTACTTTTTTATTTCATATTCTTCATTTATTTGCTTTGATTCATATTAGAAGATTTTTTATTTTCTTTAATTCTATTTTTCTTTTATTTAAAATAGAATTTTTTCATGCTCTTTACTTTTCTTCAATATTCTTGCAGTCCAAACATAATTTAATTAAGATAAATTCAATTGTATGCCACTTAAACGAAGGTGTGTAAAATTATTTGGCTATAATAGTTTTATGCTTTCTATGCTAAAGAATAATATGATGTTACTACCATACTTAAAACAATTACAAGACAAATGAATTGTCTCCAGACTTTGAGATAAAGAAGGACAGAATAAGTAGTTGATATGTTTGTGTGGAATTTGTGTCATTTTCTGGTTCAGATTTAAGACCAAAGAATGGCTAAATTATATGTATTACCCTAAGCTTTAAAAACACTCACTATATAAGCATTAGCTTAGAAAACCCTAAATTGCTTTTAAAAATGGTCAAGCCAAAATAGAAGAGAAAACATGGTTTTATGCCCAATGTACAATTACACAATTACAGAATTTATATGCTTGCAGTTGGATTTACAAAAACTCCTTAATGTACTAAAGTATGGTCTAATTGCTCACTAGTAAAAGGGGGAACACTCTCTAATTAGATAAATACCTTTTATAGCAATCTTAGTAAACACACTCTATTTGCCAAGGGGTAGTAAAGAGTTGGGAATGTGTGATCAATGCCTTTTTTTTACCCTGTTGTTCCTGGTGGGGCAGGGTCAGCTTGGAATGCAGGATTCTTGCCCAGAGCTGCTCAGCATTCCAGACTAAGAGCTCTAATCAGCTTCTCCTTTAGTCAACAGCATTCAAGAGATGAAAGGAGGCAATGGTTTCAATTTTTCCCCAGCTAATTGAAGTCAAAATAGTAATTGACTCTTATTTGCTTTTCCAACACGTCCTCTGGGAATAACCTCAGGGTCAAAGTAGTTCTCAGAGTCCCTAAATCTTTCTCCAAAACAGGACTTGTTTACATGAGTTGAAGTTGAATATCTTGTAAGGCCTCTTTCTAAAATACTTAAGAAAGCAGCTGTCTTCTCGTTAGCAAACTGAGCTGTAGACAGTAGGAACCGTTGCTATGGTATCAATAAGGCTTGAGTTTTAGTTCTGAGTCTCTGACTAATCCGTTACAAAACCTTGAGTATATCATGGACATTCTGAGTAGCTCCATGTTCCCACCTGTAAATTAAGATGTTGGGTTAGAAGTGTTCTCTTAACTTCTCATAGTTCTATATTAGCTATACAATCAAATTCTGTAAATCATGCCAGAGGAGGTATCCTGTTGCTAGTTCTACAGAGAAGCCTTTCTGATGCCCCAGAAGAATGTTAAACTCCACTGTTTTCTCATTTTGGGTATATCCTTGGATATATATTGAATGGCTTTCTTACTATGAACCTTTAGACCAAGGACTGTAATTTCCTCATATCTATTTGTTAGGTAAAAACCAACAAAAACTGTATATCTGTTCATAGAAGAAGGAATGGGTCTGATATACTCCAAATTCAAATGAGGCAAGTTTGACAAGGCATGAGACAAAAAGATATAAGCAATTGGGCTAGGAGATGGTTCAGTGTCAAGCCAGATTACCAGAACCATGTAAAGCTAAGTGTGATGGTACTCATCCCTCATCCTGGTGCTCCTAGGGCAAGATGGGAGACAGAATCCCAGAAGCTTGTGGGCCCTCGGGCCTGGTGGATATAGCAGTGAACAAGAGTCCCTGTCACAAACAAGGTGAAAGGCAAGAAGGAACATTGAGGTTGTTCCCTGACTTCACCTGCATTCATTGTGACCCATGTTCCCGTACTCACACACAAGAACATGCACACAACTTAGCAGCAAAACAGAGGAAAAGGGAAGAGAAGGGAAGGGAGGGGAGAGGAGCGAATAGACTACACATAAAACTGCACTGGATTTATGACTCAGCACAACTCCAGCTCCAGGGCATCTGACATCCTCTTCTAGACTCCATGGGAAACCGCAAGCACATGTCTATGTATACATGCTGACACACTCAACATTCCCTGGGTTTAAGAAAAAAGAAAAAATGAACTAGATTGGGTCCACTGGGTCGTGCTTAAACAGAGAAATGAAAGAAGGGGAGGGGGTCACTGTAAATCAAGGGAATGTAGAAGTTAAGGACTAACAAGCCAATGATAAAAATAAAAGGTTATTATTATTTAACCAAAATGGTTAAAGTTGCAGTGAGCTTTTGTGTTCCTGCTATCATCGGCTCTAGAGTGAAGTAATGGAAGTACGCACGGAGAGCGAGGCTTCCTAATGAACTAGTTTCTAGGGTTTGGATCCTTCTCTTCTGCATATTTTCTATGATACCTATGCGTCTTGGTAGAGGCCTCAGTAGGTTCATCATATCTGCAGCTTAGTTTCAACTCTTGGATAAAACTCAGTTCATATTTGTTTGAATCTGATTTACTGAAATTAAGTGAGTTTATCCTACTTCTTATGTCATATGAGAAAGGTAATGTTTTTTCAAACAACAATAATGACAATCCTAAACAAAAAGCAGAGAAAAACAAACACTACAATTATTCTTATAAAAAACATCATGCATGTTAACTATAGAAAATTTAAACAATGAAACAAGAAGATTATAACCATAGCTAACCACCATTTCTTTCCTGTGCTTTTACTGGAACATTTTTGTATAGTTAAGATTATATTGAATTTGAAGAAAATTTTGTATCTTAATTTTTTACTGAAATGTCATAATCTAAGTAGTTTTATATGTGCACTATAGTTTACTTAACAATTATTTAAACTTTCTACTTCTAGCTTTCTTTTATTGTGAATATTTCCATGGTAAATATTACTATGTAATAAATTGTTTTTCATACTTTTGGTTAAATTTTTGAGAAACCTTTTGTCAAAGAGACATTGCTAGTAATAAAAATGTAAAGATTGAAGTAATAAAATTTAAATATATATGAACATACATTTCTAAATCAGTTCCTACCAAAATAATATCAATTTAGAGTGAGAGCACTATAAGACATTTCAAAACAAAGCCATTTGAGATTGAAATGAATAACCACCACAGTTAACTGCATTATCTCGGCTCCTATTGTAGAAGGGTTTTTGTGAGTCACTGCTGAAGAATAACTAAATGACTATGAGAGATGCAGTTTCTCCATAATCATCTTCCTAAAAGTTAGGGCCTCAACTGACTTCAGGTACTTTTCTAACTACTCAGACAGGATCCCTGTCCTTAAAGATTTTATAATCTAGTGGGGGCATAGGGAACTAAATGGGTAATTTTAATATGGTGGTACATTATAATGTCTGGGGACGTTTTCAGGGTGTTGTTGAATCTAAAGGAAGGGGTCCTTAAGTGAAGTAAGAGTAGAAAAAGATTGATGAGAGGAGAAACAGCATTATTAATGGTATATAGTTAAAAAGCATAAATTGTATGCTTTGTATGTATGTTTTCCCAACCTATTTAGTTTTTTAAAGAACAAAGTCTGAAGTAGGAAATGATGAAAGGTTTTGATGACAGGCAAGGGTTGGATCTTACAAGATTTTATACACCATACTCAGAAGTTCAAACTTCATTCTCCATGCACAGGGGAGATAGTTGAGATTTTAGTCAGATGTTATGATAGTGCATTTGTAACACAACAATACTGGAAGCTAGAAGACAGAATAAGACTTAGAATCTCCAGCTGAGAAATAGTAAAAGCTCAAACCAGGGAAGCAGCAATACAGATGTGTGGGGAGCAAAAGAAAAAAGCTGCTGATGCCAGTGTAGCAGTAGTTGATAACTGGATGTAGGGGCTGGTGTTGGAAGAATAATTTTATCGTCATAGATAGTAAGAGTTATAAGGAGTCTGTGCTGATCAGGATAACTGCAGAAGAGAGCTACTGAGAGACATACTAGAAGAATGATGAGGAATGAGTTGAAAGTGACAACGTACAAACAACGAGTGCTCCAAAGGTCAGCAAGAACTAATATAGTTGTCACATAGGGAATTTAATGTCAACAGAAGTTTAAATGTGAAGGAACTCAAGCTTCTTTAATAAGTTCAGTGAAGCTTTTCTACATCTGGAGGGACTCTTCTATTTGGAGGCACTAAGTCTTCTTTTTAAGCATGGAAGAAAAAAGGAGAAATTGGAGGAGAAACTGAAGTTATATAACAGGAAAGAAAATGAATGGAAGGAAATACTCCAAGAGTAGATGTGATGATATCCTTGAATCTGAGTGGAAAGAACAGACTCTCCTGAACTACAGATTTCATGGGAAGAATCCATAGGTGATCTAATGTCAACTGCAAGTTTAGAAGTTTCACAAAAGCATCCTGGAGTTTCAAATATTCACTAGAAAAGCTAGCAAAACTCACTGATACCTACTATATTTAGCTATGGTTCATTATCTAGAAGGAATTTAAATTAAGATAAACCAAAGTGTGTGTGTGTGTGTGTGTGTGTGTGTGTGTGTGTGTGTGTGTGTCAGAGTCAGGGACAGGCAGTTTCTAATTATAAAATTTCAACTGCTTTAGGGTGTGTTACCTTCCCAGTATTTATGTGTAAACATACTCAGAGTATTGCTCACCTGGGAAGCTAACCAAGCTGTGTTGTTCAGAGTTTGTATTAGTGCTTCCTTATAGAGGCATGATTGGTTGATTGATTGCCCACATGGTTGAAATCATTTTCCATTTTCCCCCTCCCTGGAAGTTGTTTCCAGGGACCTATCTCTCACAGCAAAAACATTCCTATCACTCCAGAAATTCCAGTGGCTTAGAGTTTACCTCCCAGAAGGCAGGGACAAAGGCCAGACATCACTATTAAAAGGCCAAATAACAAGCAGTAGGATTGAGATACCATTTTGTTTTGTATTTATTTATCTTCTTTGAATGATTTAGGGTTGGGCTTGCTTGCAGATAAATGGTAATGGAAAGCTTCAAGTTTGGAGAAAGAAGACAGGGTTAAGACAGCAAGATTCTTGAGGTCAGAAAGGATGGATCCAGACAATATGGAGACCAAACTGATAGCCTCCTTCAGTACATCTGGGAAAAGAATCAAGACTGAATTGAAGACAAGACATGTGTAGAAGTTTTGATCAATGGCCTATTATTTCTTTGCAAAATTATTTACTGAGAATAATGGTCCAGGATAAAGTCAGGAGTATGAAAAAATTAGCATTCATGGAAAAATTGCCAGGGACCAGGAATACTCAGCAAAGTGGTAGAGTTAAGCTAAGGATCTATTATACACACACAGTATGTGTGTGTGTGTGTGTGTGTGTGTGTGTGTGTGTGTGTGTGTGTGTGTGTGTGTGTGGTGGAGGATGTCATGTAGTGTATATGGAGGTCAGAAGCCAACTTTGTGGAATTAGTTCTCTATCTTACTTTATGTGGGTCTGGGGATCAAACTCAGGTTGCCAAGCTTGCACAGCAAGCATCTTGAGCCACTGAGTCATTGTACCAACCCTCTATTTGATATTTGAACATTCATCAAGAGGAGTTCATGGTAATACTAGTCTTCATGGCTTTATGAGGACCAGGAGAGAGGGAGCAGAAAAGCGTGTATAAGAATGGGGGTCTACAGAGGCTGGCATTTGGAAGTCAACATGGACAAGATAGTAGCCATGGTATACTTCACACTGCTTAGCATCAAAATGGAATTCTTGGCCAGGCATGATGGTTCATGCCTCTGACCAAAGCACTCAGGAGGCTGAGGTCAGAGAATTGTGAGTTCCAGACCAGCCTAGGCTACATGAGGACACCTGTTTCAAAAACAAACCGATGGAGAAAGGACATGGAACTCTTGGGTACTCATCAGAACTGTACCTTGGAGTGCTCTTTGTGGATTTATAGATGTAAGTCTTCAGGTTTAGCTCAGCTGTGTCAGGCTCATGGCCCTGGAACTGGGGTAGTAGCAGAAACAAAACCAAGTTCAACAAATTTATATTAGTCACCATTTTAAATTGTGAAAGGTGACTATCTCTCTGAGCAGACAACACACAAGTAATGCAAGAATGAACATCAAGCTTAGTGCTACCAACGTGTATTAGAAACTAGGTAACCAAACACAAATTAATATTTGGTGAGAATTTTTGCAAGATTCTGTCCATGCACCACCCTCACTCTTCAGACTTTGTGAATTAATGTGCTCGGGACAACCTCAACCTGATAGTTTTGTCCAGAGAGCCCTTCTACTTTCTGACAATGTGTTGCAATGACTGGAGAACTGTTAACCCCCAAGAGCAGCCTTGATCAATGACTCACAGAGGTGGGTATACACTCCCATCCTGGACTGTGATTGTTTCTAAGAGTTCCCAGAGCTTTGCAAACTCATTCAACTCGCATCACTCCAGCAGCAGCCTTAATAGTCTCGCACTGTGTTGGCTACTTTGTCTTTTCTTACTTCCTCCATTCTCTCCTTGTATTCCTGCACTCCCTCAATAAACATGGATCTACTTTTGAGGAACCCTCAAGCACAGTAGCCCAATGTTTTGCCTACACCATTTAATTTAACCCCAACAACAAACAGCTGTGAATAATGGGTATCATTTTTCTCATCTTTTAAAATTAAAAGAATTAAATGCTTAGATAACAGCCCACGTCATAGTTTGAAAAGGCAGATATGGTATTTGAACCTAGACTTGATCACATTGAATGCACTGGACCACAGAGACAAGAGGTAGCTATTTAGCATGAGAAGATTTCAGCACAGTAAAACAATTCATTGCTTTTATTTCCTATAATTTTGGAAGTGGAGTGTTTAGTTAGACTGCTTTGAAGGGGAGCCACTTTGGTCTGTTTTGTTTCCCTGATTTTAATAAAATTCCCTTTGAAAATATGAGATTGCTTTTTCCATGCTCAAGTGGAAGTAGAAAATGTTTCCGTTTTCTTCCAATCACAGGGAGAATTGAATAGTTAGTCACTAGGATAGCTGTCCCAGTCAGCTTGGCCGCTGTTATTCTAGAATTCATTATTGTTCAGACCTTGTAAAGTTTAGTTTTACTCAGGAATCCCATTCATTATCGAGGACATGCAGCAAAAATAGATTCTGGGGAGTTAAATATAGAAAGTCCAGGCTATCATCTAGATGTCATAGTCATAAAAAAAGACAATGATTCATAAGTGTCAGAACAAAAAGAAATCTTAAGTACCACCCTGTTCACTTCATTTTACTGATGAGAGACCTCAGTCTCAGAGAGAAGTTAAGAAATGTGCTAGAAGTCATACTAAGGTAGTGATGAATAGGGGCATAGCCAGATTACCTGATTAAAGCTATTTTTCTGTCTATGACATCACAGTGACCCAGATCGTCAAATTTCTACTTCCTTAACTCCAAAATTCTTTTCATGTTTCATATGGCCAAGTGAACCACAAAGTAATGGTCTTGGCTTTCCTTTGTTCCTGTATTAGAAACTGGGAAGCTCCAAGGAAGATAAATGTGAGACTGGTAATTGTGGTGGTTTGAATGAGAATGGCCCCCATAGGCTAACATGTTTGAATACTGGGTTCCCAGTTGATGGAAGTGTTGGGGAAAGGTTGGGAGGTGTGGCCTTGTTGGAAGAGATGTGTCACTGGGGATGGGCTTTGAGGTTTCAAAAGACTAGCACCATTTCCAGTGTTCCCTCTCTCTGCCTCCTACTTGCAGGTCAAGATGTGAGCTCTCAATGTTTGCTTCAGCATCATGGAATCTAATGCTCTGAACCCCTAAGCCCCAAAGAAACCCTTCCTTTTATATGTTGCCTTGGCCATAGTGTTTTGTTACACCAATAGAAAAGTAACTAAGACAGTAATGTTTCTTCAAACCTCTTACACCGTTCTCATACTCTTATTTTTTCATTACCCTTTTAAACATGTATTCCATAGCAGGGAGAAAGGTTTAGACCAGAAGGGTATCTGTATTAGTTAAACATTGTAGCAGTTTGAGAACATAGTCTTCAAGGAGAGTCTGTGTTCTCTGCCCTAGAACACAGTACTGATATGGTGCAATAAAGGTGACTTCCTGTTTCCTGTTTTTAAGATGTTCCTTCTTGGAAGTCAGGCAGCATATGTGAGGAAATTAGCAACCTAAGGAGAGTTCCCTATAGAAAGATCCCAGTGAGCTCCAGCTGGTAGCCAGATGCAAATTGCCAGTCAAATGCATGAGCTGTCTTGGAATTGGAACTTCCAGCATCATTTCAGCTGTCCCATGCAGACAAGAGATGAGGCTTTCCTATTGAGCTTCTTTATATTATTGGACTGTGGGAAACAAATGCTTGTTGCACGTCATAAAATGTTATTTTGTCAGTTTTTTTTAATAGTGGTAGTTACTGCTTTAGTTTCTTTTCCTGCTACTGTGATAAAATACTCTGACAAAGGCAACTTAAGGGAGAAAGGGTGTGTTTTAGCTCGCAGTTTAAAGTACAGTCCACTGTGGCAAGGAAGTCAAAGCAGCAGGAGACTGAAGTGCCTGGTTGGGTCTCATCTAAATCAAGAAACAGGGAGGAATGTATGCGGCTGGTTAGTTCTCTTTTACACAGTCCAGGATGCCAGCCGCGGTGTGGCCCACAATGGGCAGGGCTTCCTACCTCAATCAATGTAATAAAGATGGTCCCCACAGACATGCCCAAAGGCCCATCTCCCAGGTGATTCTAGATTCTGTCAAGTTGACTACTAACATGAACCATCTTTGTTCCAGAGCAAAATGCAATTGAAATAGGTATTTTCACAGAAATGTTAATGTGACAAACTATGAGAAAATTCATTGGCTTTAATTTCTCTGTACACATCTTCAGGTCATTTTAAACAGTTCTATCCCATGTTTAATCACTCTAGGGCCCTGAGCAAAGGGTCACCCTACCCAGAAGTAGCTCTTCTCATAGGATGGCAGTGTGTCAGTAGACAAATGAAAGATACAAAGTCCTTTAAGGACTGGACTCAGAACTAGCTACTGCTGTTCTGTCAACATGTCAGAATAGAACTGAGCAACTGTGGATTGATGAAAAATAGCTCCATTTAAAAGCATTTACATTTACCATGGTATCTCTTTCCCTGCTCTCTTACTGTGTCCCTGTTTCTACTGGAACCTCCCGTTCCCCTGTGCTCACATCCTCCATCTTGTTGCTCTCTATTCCTCCCCCTCACCCCCAGTCTGCCCATGTGGATTTCATCCAGTTCTCCCTCACTGAGCAGTCTATGCGTCCTTCCTAGGGTCCTCCATGGAGCTGTGGATTGCAGTCTGTTTATCCTTTGCTTTACATCTAGTATCCACTTATGAGTGAGT
>LZPO01034338.1:709972-736352 GCA_001675575.1 Neotoma lepida
TCTCCCATCAATATTGGAGGTGTAAAGTTGTTAGAGAAAGCTCTGTATGGTTGCAGTCCATCTTTTCGATTCCAGTTCAATCTTGCAGTTTCTAATTTATGTTTCTTCTCATGGTTTTCTTTGCTTGCTGACTTCCAGTATCTAGAGTTCAAATTCCAGTACCAGACTCAAAAGCAGTAGTCACATATGTACTATTTAATACATTTCCACAAATTATATGATGTCAAATTCTTGTAATTCCTCAGGATAGTTATTTGCTGTTATAAATACACTGATGTAGCTAGAGATAGAAAAAAAATCATAGGCAAAAAAGAGTGGTAAAGATATATGGGATAAATATCACCTAATGAGCCTTCTTTCCTGATGAAATACTACCAGATTCTAGAAGCTTGGATTCCCCAAGAAACTGGAAGGTCTTCTAAAAAGGAAGAGGTTGATGATGGCAACTAAGGAAAACATCTCAGACGTCAGTTAATTTCAATTCTCTATTGACTTTTTCCTGGCTCCAAGACTGACTTCTTCCCTTTCTTCAAGCTACAGACTATCTTGTTTATTGATACTGCTGTGATCCCCATCCATTGATTGCTGCAAATAGACTGGCAAGCCTTAAGACAATTCTGGTAGCTCTGATGAGGCTCTGAAAACAGACCTTACCTGCTTTCTGAATCTGTTGATTAGTTGTTGTGAAACAATACCATTGTTAGCCACATTCTTAGTCTTTAGATGTGAAAGGACATTACCCTGTCTGAACAACACTCTGAAACAGAACTGGGACATTTTATGTGTTTGTAATAATTTGTGACTTTCAAATTTCCAAGCTGAAGTTCAAACAAAAGGCCATTTGTGAAATTCTTCATTAAAAATAAGTCTGCAAAAGAAGGCAATTTCATTTACAATATTATAAAAATGAATAAAACATGAAAAATTTTAACAAAAGTATAAAATTGAGCCAGGCATGATGGCCTTTAATCCCAGCACTCAGGAGGCAGAGGCAGGTAGATCTCTGTAAGTTTGAGGGTACCCATGTCTACATAGTGAGTTCTAGGTCACCTAAGGCTGCATAGTGAGATACTGTCTAAAACAAATTAAAAATGTTGGTCTAAAATTTATACTCTAAAAATACTGTTTAAAGAAATTAAAGAAAGATAAAAATAAATACAATGATATTTCATAATAGAAAATATAATATTATTAAGACAGCAATATATCAAAAATTTGTCTACAGAATCAATGCAATTCATATCATAATCCCAGCTGATTTTTTGTGAGAATTTAATAAGCTTATCCTAAAACTTATGTGGCAAAACAAAGGTCCAACAATAACCAAATCTTGAAAAATAATATTGGATGACTCAGTTCCTGATTCCAAAATTTTTATTACAGAGCAACATTAATGAGCAAAATGTGGTCCTAGACTAAGGATAAACATATAGATCAATAGGATAGAATTGAAGGTCTAGAAACAATTTCTCACATGTATTATCATCTGATATCCCATAAGAATGCCAATATGGTTCAAAAGGAAAAGTAGACATTTAAAAAATGATTCAGACACACAGAGAAATACACTGAATAATCCACACACAGAAGAATAAAGCTGGAACTCCAACACACTCTCTGCCCATATGTGTGTGTGTGTGTGTGTTTGTGTGTGTGTGTATGTGAGACATATATACATATATAGGCACAATATATGATTTAGAGCTATAAAAGTATTGGAAGAAAACTTAGACATGAATAATTTTATATTAGGCATAGTATGGCATCAAAACCAGAAGCAACAAGAGAATAATATAGATCAAACAAATACCATAAAAATTAGAAACATTCATGCTCCAAAGGATTCTATGAAGAAAATGAGACTATAACTCACAAGATAGAAGAGTGCCTTATACATTATATATCTCATAGTCAACTTTCATCTGCAATATCTAAAGAGCACTCAGAACCCAGTAGCAAAAGATAAATAACATTATTAAAGTCTTAGTAGCTATTTCTGTAAAAATATATGTAAATACCCAACAAAAACATGAAAACAGTAATCATCAGAGAAATGTGAATTATACCCAAATCAAGATGTCACATTATACTCACCAAATTATCTATACTATAAAATAATTTAATAATCAGTGTTGGCAATGGGTCACCCATATCCTAGAGGAAGGAATGTGAAATGATGCAACCACTTTAGAATACAGTCTGATAGCTTCTCAAATGTATAAACACACTTATATGAGTCAGCATTTCTGCCCATAGGTATGTACTTTAAAATACTACAGAGGGAAAACAAACACACAACTAGAATATGGAAAGACTTCAGAATTAATATTGTGAAAATGGCTATATTACCTGAAGGAATGTACAGATTCAATATAATTACAATCAAAATTCACAGAAATACATAAAAAACAGAATACAAATTCTAATATCCATATGGAAGCACAAAAGTTCCCCAAATAGCCAAAGCAATCCAGATCAGAAAGAACAGTGATGTAGGCATGGCAATACCTGGTTTGAATTACTACAGAGCTATAGGAACCAGAAAGCATTGTAGTCAGACAAAGACGGACATGGAACCATCAGTGGAGCGGAATAGAAGACCCAGAAATAGTCCCACACAGTTAGTTACAGCCAAGTGATTCTGGACAAAGGTTCCTAAAAATATACACTCAAGGAAAGACAGCCTCTTTAACAAATAATGCTAGGGAGACTGGATTGTCCCATGTAGAAGTCGGAAACCAGATTGTTATCTCTCACCCTATACAAAAGTCAACTCAGAATGGATGACTTGAATGTAAGACTTGAAACTCTGAAATTACCAAAAGAATACGTATAGGAAACACCTGAAGATATTGTAGCAGGAAAGTCCTAGATAGGACTTGAAAACATAGGAAGACAAAAAAGAATTGACAAATGGGATTATATAAAATTCAGAGGCTTCTAAGCAGCAAAGCAAATGATTATCATAGTGAAAAGACAACCTATAGAACGACAGAATATTTTATCTGGTATTCATATGGCAAAATATTAATATTCAGAATATATGATGAACTCAAAAGCTGACAAAATAAGTAATTCAATCAATAATGGGTAAGACATCCAAACAAACACAAATTTATGAAAAAAATGTACAGCAGCCATAGGCATGAAAGAAGTGCAAACCAAAGCTATGATGACAGTCTGTGTCACAACAATCAGAATGGTTATTATGAAAACAAATAAACAAGAATTCTGGCAAGAATGTGGAGAAAAAGAAACCTTCTACATTGTTGGCATGGATATAAGGTACCCCAACCACTTTGGAAAACAGTGTGGAGATTCCGCAAAAAACTAAAATAGAGCTATTGTACAATCTAGCTATCTCGTGTCTGAATATACAACCAAAGGAAAAGTAAGAATATAACAGACGCACCTGAACATCCATGTTTATTGCCACACTCCTTCACAATAGCCAAAATATGAACAGCCTAGGTGTCTGTCAATAGAGGAACTGACAGAAGAAATACAGTATATATACACGAGAGTGTTATTCATCTATAAAGAATATGATCATGTCATTTGCAGAAAAAAATAAATGGAAATAACTAAGTGAAGTAAGCCAGAATCACAAAAACAAGTATTGCATCAATTTTTAATGTGTTGAAGCTGCAAAAATATGACTTGAAAGCAAAAGAAGGACAATTAGGGAAGGGGGTAAAGGAGAAGGCAAGGAAAGTCGTATGGAGGATGAATATGAACAAATCATTACATTTATATGGAACTTTCAGTGAAGTCCATAATATAGTCAATATGACAGTAATTTATATATATATATATATATATGTGTGTGTGTGTGTGTGTGTGTGTGTGTGTGTATAAAATGAAGCATTGGACCATGTAGTAACATGGATATACCTTGAAAATCTTTGCTAAATAAAAGAAACTAGTCACCAAAAATCACTTCTTTTGTAATTCCATGTATATGAAATGACCAGAATAGGTAAATCCACAAAGGTACAAGGAAATTCCTGATGGCTAGCACTGTAAGGGATTGGGGAACTTGGAGTGATCAAATGCATGAACATTGATCATTGTCATGGACACATAAATGTGCTAATAATAGTAAGAGCCATTTATTGTGCACGTTATGAACTATGTAAAATTACAATTATGTCTCAATAAAGCAGTTTTGTAAACAGAATACTAAACAAAACTAACTTAGAGAAAAAATTCTGTATTATTGATATATCTGAGCCATTGGGAAAGAGGCCACAAGGCAGCACAGAGTGTGAGGGATCCTCTGGGTGAACCTCATGTTTGTATGAACAGAAAACTATCACATTTGGCAGATTTGTTTTTCTTTAGGTGTGAAACCAACAGCTGGAATGAACTCAAGTCATAAATGTCATTGTTATCTATCTAATTAAGATAGAAGAAACCTATTCTAATTAGTAATATGATGTGTATCTATTTTCAGAGTGGACATAACTGTAACATAGTGCCCACAGGAATTGTTCTAAGCTGTAAACAACAACAGTTGAAAGTATTCTTTCTGAACTGATGCATATTAACTGAACGAAAAATAAATCCTCCCAGATATATTGACTGGTTTATAACCTTTGGCCTTTTGTTCAAACTTCTAGCTAATTCCACTGTATATTTCTTCCCTGTAAGTATTATTTTTAAAATTAAAAACACACGGACTCGAGAGATGTCTCAGAGGTAAAGAGTCCTAGATGCTTTTCCAGAGGACCCAAGTTCTGTTCCCCGCACCTATGTCAAGTAGCTGACAATGCTCTCTAACTCCAGCTCCAGGGCACTCTATGCCTGTGACTTCTACAACCACCTGCGTATGTGCATATCTACACACACACACACACACACACACACACACACACACATACACACAAACACAATTAAAACCAATATATTAAAAAATACTCATAAGCCAATACTGTAAAGACTCAAAAACTGTTGCCTTATTGATTAATTCCACAGGTGATGTTGATATAAGGCAATATATGCTCCAGATGAGCAAATAATTTATAGTCCTTCAGGATGGTATGTGAATAGAAAGGAATATCTGATTAAAAACCGAAGTAGTGACTTTGTATCGAACTAGAAAATAATTCTGACATAACCAAGAACCCATTTAGTGGCAGGCCTGCTAAAGAGCTGATGATGCCCCTTAACAGTGCCATCCTGAAGGACTATAAATTATTTACTCATCTGGAGCATATATCACCTTATATCAACAGCACCTGTGGAATTCATCAATGAGGCAAATTCCCAGACCTCCTTCACACACTCAGAACTGGGATTTTCAGAGTGGGTATAATAGGATGGCAGCAGGCCCTTTATTTTCTCAAAGTTCATGGGTAAATCTGACATGGAAGTTGGAAAACATTTTGCTATGCTATACATCTGTGCCCCTCCATTCTGTCTTCACATGCAGCAATGAACAATTTATAGCTGAATTAGAATGTATAGCTGCATAAAATTTCCCAAAGTACCACAGGTATTTCAAACAGTCAGCAAAGAATAAGCACCATTATGATCACTTTTGTCTCATTTTTCTGTTTCCCATTAATTGCCTTCCTCCACCCAAGCCCCATCTGCATAACATGAGGAGTTACACTGAAAAGAATCCAGTAGTGATAACAATCTGTGTTTACTATAACACCCTGCATTTGCACAGTCCTTTAAAGATGTCCACAAGGTGATTTACTCATTATCTCCTTTCATTCTCAGAACAGCCATATGAAGCACCCTAAGATGTTATTATCCCATTCTACTGACTTAATGCAATTGAGTCTTAGAGAGGTGTTAAGTGACTTGCCCAAGGCAGAAAGCCATAAAAGCAAAGAAACAAAACCAATTGATCACCCAAATACTCACTGTTCTTTCTACTACTTTGTTTCTCTGTCTTATTACTGACTCATTTTGAGAGAGTACTAGATGACAGTGGAGGAACTTGGTCAAATTGATTCCTAAATTATATTTCTATGGAATCAAAGTACAATGGTGGGTAACTAGACAGGAAATAACCAGTGAATAAACTAAAACTGCCAAATACTTATAGTCCTCCTAACCAAAGAGGAGTTCAGGGAGTGTCTGGTGGAGCCATGCTTAAAACCACTTCCAGCCTTAGCATGTCACCATTTTATAACTCATAAGACAGAGCTGATTGTTTCACTAGGAAATTCCTCTTCAAGGTGCACTGTGAGGCCAATTAGCCAATAGGACTGAATGAAAAGTCAACCACTTATGGTCTAATTTTATGTCAACTTGGAGAGGAGGGAGCCTCAGTTGAGGCAGTGCCTCCATAAGATCCAGCTGTAGGGCATTTTCTCAATTAGTGATCAATGGTAGAAGGCCCAGCCCATGGTGGGTGATGTCATCCCTGGACTGGTGGTCCTGGGTTCTATAAAAAAGCAGACTGAGCAAGCCATGAGGACCAAGCAAGTAAACAGCACTCCTCCATGGCCTCTGCATCAGCTCCTGCCTCCAGATTCTTGCCCTGCTTGAGTTCCTGTCCTGACTTCCTTTGGTGATGAACTACAAACTGTAAGCTGAAATAAACCCTTTCCTCCTCAAGTTACTTTGGTCATGGTGCTTTATCCCAGCAATAGTAACCCTAACTAGGACAGATATTTGTTTGAAGTATAAATATGTTAGGACAGCTTAACTCCTAAACCAACTGCAAAATAACAGTAACTTGACTCAATACCAGGCCTAGAGCAGACTTGTCAGATTTTATTTCACGGAGTTAACATTTACAAATTCAGGATTCTTCTATCATTTAAAACTATCATCAAAAAAAGGATGAGAGAGGGGCTGGAGAGATAGTTCAGAGGTTAAGAACACTGGCTGCTCTTCCAGTGTAATGACTTAACCACCATTTGTAGCTCCAGTTCCAGAACATCTGTTGCTCTCTTCTAGCTTCCTTGGGTACTAGGCATGAACAAGACATACTTGCTTGCAAAACACTCATAGACATAAAATAATAATTTTTAAAAGAAAAAGGTAGAACATGGGAAGTTATGGGAAGATTTAGAAACTAGGATAGATGTAGCATACATCCCTTCTATTCATATTCCATTGGCTGTAATCCAATTGCTAGAAATCTTCAGAAATATCTAGTCACATGTCAAGGAGGAAGAGTATTACTTTAAAAAACCACTAAAGTCTTTTATTATGTCTAATATTTTTGTTTTGCTTATAATATCTAGCATCTTGTTCAGAAATAGTCACCTGAAAATTATATAGTTTTTATGTCTGATTATGGTCCTGCTTAAGCACAAGAAGTGTGAAACAATCATCATTTACCTTGGATTACATTTCATTTTATATAAAAGCTGCTTGAAATGGCCTTGTAGAGGCCCTATTTTTATACTCTGTCACCCAAACTCTGTATTCTTTTCTCCATGGATACTTTGGAACTTGTTAATCCTTGTGTTCTTCCCTAGTATTGAAGCTCTATGCTGTAAAAGATGCTCATCTAATATTTCATATTATGAGAATCTTCCCTTGTGCCATGAAAAGATTTGCTTTTAATGAAGTGAAGAAGCCCTAATTCCTTTGGATTTCTCAGGTCTACAGGTCGAACTAATTGTTTTATCTTTGATATTAATTACCACATATGGCATAATTTCATTGTGTCTTATGTTCTAACAAATTTTATGAAATATTTTCATAGTTTAGTGATTAAACCTAGGGCATAGTGAATGGTAAGCAAGAACTCTGCCACTGACCTATATTTCTAACCCACTATTGGAGAATTTTTGTTTGTTACTTTTTATTTTGAGACAGGGTTTCATTAAGTTGCCCAGGCTGGCTGAAAATATATGCATGTGATTCTGGGGCCAGGTAACTTCATACTTTTTTTTAGAAAGAAGTCAACATATCTTTATTTGGACATGATATGATAGTATACATAAATGACCCAAAATTTCCACCAGGAAACTCCTACAGTTGATAAACACTTTATTTGTTGCTTGGATTCTAATGGCTCCCTCAGAGGAGGGGGTGAGAAGGCATGGCATCAATGTCACAGATACCGGCAGTCTGTTGAAGGCAAACAATGAACTCATTTATTCAACAACAGGGAAGACCTTTTATACCCTCCTCCCAGCACCCAGTCTATGTGGTCATCCCTCATTGGCTGGGCATGATGAGGAACTCTGACAGCGACTAGGAACTCTGACAGCACCTGTTGTTAGGCCTTCAGGCAGACTCTGTATGATCAGGAACTCTGACAGCAACCAGGACCTCTGACAGGTCCTGTTGCTAGGCCCTCAGGCAGACTCCAGGTTGGCTCATAAGGAGTACATTATGTGCATGCCTTGGCAACTGGTCTGAGCCAATTTCCTCGACCCTTTGGGCCTGTCCTACTACTATTTATTCATTTATTTATTCTTATTATTGTTTTAATTTTATTTTATTTAATAAACTTTTTTCATTTATTTTATATAACGACTAGTTTCCCCTCCCTCTTTTCCTCCCAATCCCTCACCACTTCCCATCTATTCCCCTCCCCATTCACTCCTCCTCTGTCTCCATTTAGAAAGGGTAAGGCCTCCCATGGACATCAACAAAACATGACATATCAAGTTGAGGTAGGACCAAGCTCCTCCTGCTTCAAGGATGGATGAGGTAATCCAGCATGAGGAATAGATTCCCAAAAGCCAGCTAAGCACCAGGGACAGGTCCTGATCTCACTGCTAGGAGACTTACAAAAAGACCAAGCTACACAACTGTCACAAACATACAGAGGGCCCAGGTTAGTCCCATGCAGGCTCCATAACTGTTGGTCCAGAGTCCATGTGCTCCCACAAGCTGAGGTCAGCTATCTTTGTGGGTTTCCCCTCATGATATTGACCCCCTTGCTTATATAATCCCTCCTCCCTCTCTTCAACTAGACTCCCAGAGCTCAGCCTAGTGCTTGGCTGTAGATCTCTGCATCTGATTCCATCAGTTACTGGATAAAGGCTCTCTGATGACAGTTAGGGTAGTCATCAATCTGAATGCAATAGAAGGCCAGTTCAGTCACCCTCTCCACTATTGCTAGGAGTCTTAACTGAGGTCATCCTTGTGGATGTCCCTGGCACCAGGTTTCTCCCTAACCCCAAAATGCTCCCCCATACCCTTCCCATCAAGACATCTCTTTTGTTACTCTCTCCCTCCATCCCATCCCCAACCCACCTCCCATGCCCAGCCCACCCTACCTGCTCCCTCAAGTTCCCATTCTTTCATTGCCCCCAATCCTGCCCCCAGTTTACCCAGGAGATCTCTTCTATTTCCCCTTCCCAGGAAAATTCATCCATCCCTCTTTGGGCCCTCTTTATTATCTAGCCTCTCAGGGGCTGTGGATTGTAGATCCGTTATCCTGTACTTTATTTCTAATATCCACTTATGAGTGAGTACATACCGTGTTTGTCTTTCTGGGTTTGAGTTACCTCATTCAGAATGGTTTTTTCTAGTTCCATCTGTTGTGTGATATTTTGTTTGTGTTACGACAAATAAAGCTTGCCTGGAAATCAGAAGGCAGAGCTACCACTAATTAATCATAGAGGCCAGGCAGTGGTAGCTCATGCCTTTGATCCCAGGACTTGGGACACTCAAGCCTTTGATCCCAGCACTTGGGAGGCTCATGCCTTTGATCCCAGCACAATTGGGAGGTGGAGACAAGAATATAGAGCAGGTAGAGACAGAATCTCAGCCCCCATTCTGTCTGAGGATTCGTAGATGTAAGAAGTCTCTAGTGGCTGCTGCTCTGCTTCTCTGATCTTTCATGTTATTACCCCAATATATAACTCCTGGTTTTAATTGATAAGACTAATTAGATTCACACTTCATCCATCCATTTGACTATAAATTTCATGAGGTCATTTTTTTTTACNGCTGAGTAGTACTCCATTGTGTAAATGTACATTTTATTTTTTCTTTCTTTCTTTTTTTCCCCCACATTTTCTTAATCCATTCTTCAATTGAGGGGCATCTAGGATATCTCCAGCTTCCGGCTTTTAACAATAATGCTGCTATGAACATAGTTGAGCACGTGTCCTTGTGGTATGATTGAGCATTCTTTGGTTATATGCCAAATAGTGGTATAGCTAGGTCTTGAAGTAGATTGATTTCCGTTTCTCTAAGAAACTGCCGTATTGATTTCCAAAGTGGCTGTACAAGTTTGCTCTCCCACCAGCATTGAGGAGTGTTCCCTTTACTCTATCTACATCCTCTCCAACATAAGTGGCCATCAGTGTTTTTTGATCTTAGCCATTCTAACAGGTGTAAGATGGTGTCTCAGAGACATTTTGATTTGCATTTCCCTGATGGCTAAGGATGTTAAAGGATTCTTTATCTCTTGGCCATTTGAGATTCTTCTGTTGAGAATTCTCCGTTTAGATCTGTACCCCATTTTTTAATTGGATTATTTGGTATTTTGACATCTAGTTTCTTGAGTTCTTTATATATTTTGGCTATCAGCCCTCTGTCCGATGTGGGGTTGGTGAAGATCTTTTCCCATTCTGTAGGCTGCCATTTTGTCTTATTGACAGTGTCTTTTGCCTTACAGAAGCTTTTCAATTTCAGGAGGTCCCATTTATTAGTTGTTGCTCTCAGTGTCTGTGCTACTGGTGTTATATTCAGGAAGCAGTCTACTGTGCCAATGCATTCAAGGCTACTTCCAATTTTCTCTTCTACCAGGTTTAGTGTAACTGGATTTATATTGAGGTCTTTGATCCACTTGGACTTGAGTTTTGTGCAGGGCAATAGAAGTCAAACTTTCACTATTTGCAGATGATATGATTATACACATAATTCACCCCAAAAATTCTATCAGGGAACCCCTACAGCTGATAAATACCTTCAGTAATGTGGCAGGACACAAGATTAACTAAAAAAATTCAGTAGCCCTCCAATACAAAAATGGTAAATGGGCTGAGAAAGAAGTCAGATAAACATCACCCTTTACAATAGCCACAAATAATATAAAATATCTTGGGGTAACTCTAACCAAACAAGTGAAAGATCTGTATAAGAAGAACTTGAAGAAAGAAACTGAAGAAGATATCAGAAAATGGAAAGATCTACCTTGTTCATAGATAGGTTAGATTAATATAGTAAAATGGCAATTGTACCAAAAACAATCTACAGAGTCAATGCAACCCCCACAAAAATTCCAGCACAATTCTTCACAGACCTTGAAAGAACAATATTCAACTTCATATGGAAAAAAAAACCAAAAAATCCAGGAGAGCTAAAACAATACTGTATAATATAGGAACTTCTGGAAGTATCACCTTCCCTGACTTCAAGCTCTACTATAGAGCTATAGTAATAAAAGCAGCTTGGTATTGGCACAGAAATAGACACATGGATCAATGGAATGGAATTGAAGACCCTGATAGAAATCTACACACCTATGAACAACTGATTTTTGACAAAGAAGCCAAAATTATACAATGGAAAAAAGAAAGCCTCTTCAACAAATGGTGCTGGTCACACTGGATGTCGGCATGTTGAAGAATGCAAATAGATCCATATCTGTCACCATGCACAAAACTCAAAAATACTTTTTAAAAAAATTTCTTATTATTTATTTTTTGTCTTTTACACCATGCATCTCAATGCCACTTATTTCCCTGTCCCTTCATTTCCACCCTCTACCCTTTCAACCTCCAAAATAAAATAAAATAAAATTTAAGAGGAAAAAAGAAAAGAAAAGAAAAATCTCATGGAAGCTATAGTGTGACACAGTGAGTCACATGGTAAACCCTTCTATCCATATATCTTTACTTGCAAGTGTTTATTGCAAAGAGTCATTTGTCTGGTTCAAGGCCTCTGGTTTCTGCTACACCATAAATACTGGGCCTTCATTGGGGCTCCTCTTGGACACCCAGTTGTTGCCTTGTGTTGTGGAGATCTGCAGATTTGCTCCAGCAGATTGTAGATGGGGTGGATGTTGGAGTGGGCTAATTCATAACCCTGGTTCTGGGCCTGGGTAGTTGCATAGTTGTTCAAGCCGCCAGCTCTCCCACATCCTCTCCACCAGAGTGAGCTCTCCATCATTGCCCTAGCTAGATCCCCTTTGCAGGGATGAGCAAGGGGCAAGACCAGTTCTTTTGCTTTCATACCCTCAGGCTCAGCTCCCAGCACATACACCTTTAGAGCCAGCTCCACTGTGTTGCCCAGGTGAGGTGCAGGGGCCACTCTCCTGAGTGCTGCAGCTGGTGAGGGCAGGGACAGCTCTCCCTCTCTTATGACCTCAGGGCCAGCTCTCCCACCTGCTACAGGTAGTGAAAGATACCCTCCCCCCCAACCCACACCACCATATGGCCAATGAGGGGCAGTGCCAGATCTCCCACATTCATGTTAACTTCATACTTTTTTCATCTGGCAATGCTATCTTGAGAAAGTGATATTTAGTAGCTGTGATGGAACTATCATATTGTCAACTTGACAACTAAGAGACAGACCACCAAACATACCTGTGAGAGGTTTGGCTTTTGAAAATGTCTTCAATAATTGAGGTAGGAAGACTCATACACTGTGAGTGGCATCATTCCCTAGGCAGGTGATCTTGCAGTGTGGAAAAGTGGAAAAAGTAATTTGAGTACTAGCATGTATAGATTCATTTATTTCTCTCTGTGCTTAACTGTGATTGTAACATGACAATCTGATCCAACTTCCTGCTCCGTTAACTTCCCCACGTGTGAGTGTGAGCCAAACAAACCCTTTCAACCTTAAGGTTTTTTTTTTTGTCAGAGTATTTTAATACAGCAACAGGAAACAAAATTAAAATATTAACTAATAAGAAGAGTTATAAAACACACATAAGGATATTTATAAGTATTCATAAATACTGAAGAATTGAAAACAATAAAATACCTGAATGCCCTACAATAGTAAGATTTTTTTGGTCTTTAGATATTTTTTATTTCTTCAATTTTTATTATCAGGAGTGACTGAAATAAAAAATATAATTGAGTCCCATCATTATTGTCGTTATGGAAATGGCTTTAAGAGAAAACTGGTCAGATGAATATTATTGCCTCCCACTTTTCAACTGGTAAATAGTTGCCATTGATAAAACAGACAAGCGCAGAGAATCTGTCCAGAATGTTCAAGATATGGTGTATTGTACAACATGCTTGTTCTCGGGGAGCGCACCTAAGAGATAATTATGTGTATTTCTTGATCTCATCGTACAAGACAAGCACAAAGGCACCACCCATTCTCTTGAGAACGTTGGACCATGCACCCTTGAAAAAAGCCTTGCTTCCTTCATCGGGAGCAATCTTCTTCCAGCAGTCAATCATGCCTGTATACATGATGTCAGTTTCTTTGCATCCCGACTGCATCATCATACATGCCGTGTCAAAGAGATAGGAAGTCAGGCCGGTGACAGCAGTGACAGACTGTGCAATTATCCAGCTGATGAAGATGTGAGTATTCTTGGAATCTGGAAGCATTCCCTTTGCAGTGTCATAGATACCAAAGTAGGCAGCTCAGTAGATGCTAATGCCCTGTACTGACACATTAAAGCCTTAGTACAGGCCCCTAATCCCATCAGATTTGTAGATTTTAACCAGGCAGTTACCAAGGCCTTTGAATTCCCTTTCAGCTCCAGCTTTGCCCACATCAGCTTGTAGCTGTATATGGGCAAAATCAGGAGGGTACACAAAGCACAAGGAGGTGGTCCCAGCGGCACCACCTGATGCCAAGTTCCCAGCAAAAGTAGCGCCAAAACTGGGTCCTCTTGTCCACACCACCCAAAAAGATCTGCTTGTATTTATCTTTGAAGGCAAAGTTGAGAGCCTAGGTGGGGAAGTATCTGAAGACATTGGCCAGGTAACCACGCCAGAAGCACAGGACTCCCTGTTCCTTGGGGATGCAAACCACGCAGTCTATAATGCCCTTGTATTGCTTATCTGCCGTGATTTGCTTGCTGGCATGCTGCACCTGCAGCAGCAGCTTGACCCGCTCGATGGGCGCTACTGCCATCTTGGAGATGGCCGCGGCCACTCCACCTGCCAAGAAGTCCTTGGCGAAGGACACAGCGGCATCTGTCATGTTGAAAGAAAAAGAAAAGGCAGAGGACTGTGGGACAGGACTGGGCTGACAGCCGGCTTTGACTCCCGGACTCTGGGGCGTAAGTTGTTTTTAATACTTTTGTGGTACATATGTACAAAACATACACTCGATGAATTCATCGAAAATGATGACTCAAGTCCATACTTACCTAAATAAAAATATTCAAAATATAGAAATTAAAATGCTTATTAAAATGGTAATTGTAGTATGATTGTAGTTTTAAAACGAATGTTTCCATTGGAGAATCTTAGAAGGATCACACCAAAATATTAAGTGATTATTTTGAAACTATGGAATTTCATATTGTTATAACACTTTATTCAATTCTCTTATAAAAATCTTCCTCACATTTAGTGCTTGCATAACAGTAAAGTGGAAAGATGAAACATCATTTTAAAAGATAGCCTGCTTTGCAGAGTAATGACATTTCCCTGAAATGTTTTCTGAAAGCAGTCACTTTGCAGTGTAGCCCATTCACTCACCTATCTCTTCCACTTTAGAAATTATTAAAGGCAAATTCACATTTGATAATTTTACTTAAAGTGGAATTTAACGAAATAACATACAGCTATATTAACTAACACACTTTCCCAAAGGCATGCAATTAAAACTGTAAAATAGTGATTTATTTGTACTTTGCTAAATTGGTGCCTCTGATTTTCATATAATCTGAATAAAAGGAAACATGCAAATATTTCCCTCTTAACCAAATTTAAAGAAAATACCCACCATACTTTGAAAAAAACGATTGATAAGTTATTTTTATAATTCAAGAGGAAAAGTTACCAGCAACAAGAAGAAAAACAATGGGCTAATGAAGTGACATGGTGGCTGTCTTGGATAGTATTTTGCCAACTTGACACAAGTCTAAAGTTACCTGGGAAGAGGAACATCAATAATGGACAACTTCCCAGGAGTTATTACTTACATTCAGATTCTAAATGTTAAGGTGTTCAAATAGAAAAAAAAATAACTCTCTACAGAAAGACAGAAGAGTTCATGAGGATGCCTGGAAATGTTGAACAGCATAGGATACTCAAGACAGGTCCAAGAGGATCCATCCACATCAACAAAAGATGATGGACCCATGCAGAGGTATATCTTTAGAAGTTAGGTCGGCCTCCATGTGACACAGTCTGGATTTCTTTCCTATGAAGTAGAGAGTCATTCATGAAGGCATTAGAACTGGAAAAAAGCCTTAACAAGGATGTCTTCTAGAAATAATTCCTAGCAATATCATGGAATATAAGCAAGGTATTGGAAAGATAAAAGAAAGAAAAGGATCACATTAAGGAAAACCTTAAATGTAGACCCAGCAATGAAGAGAGCCATACAAACCCAAATAGAAGATGAAAGAAGTGAACATTTTCAAAGGAAGGTAAGTTTGTTCTTTTATTTATACTTAATTTCGCAAAGGTAGTAAAGTGGCTTGCAGGAAAATGAAAGTGGCAAAGTAAACAAAAAGCTCTAGAGAATACAAATTATGTTAGAAAATATGCACTAGTTTAAAATAAGACAGAATATAGACCAACTTTTGTAATTTGAGCATGTATTATCCTAGAAGCCAAAGTGAAAAAATAATTGTGTATATAATTTATCAACTATGTTATAGGTCAGTTTTCTCATGAATACTCTCAAAGGCAGCAGCTACTGAGAGTAATTTCAATGTTGTCTCTGGGTACCTGCGGAATATTTAACTAGAAATGTCAATAACATCCCCATGGCTGCCTCATATTCCAGAGCTAGATCTAGGCTGGAGAAGTGTGTGAGTGAGAGACCTCATCATTCATATGGCAATCAGACAATGGACTGAGCTCAACAAGCAAAATTGTTAAGTAAATTCTTAGCAAAGCAGACTACTAATATGGAGCAAGATGATGTCTAATGACACTTATCTCTACCACTTCACAGTCTTGCCTTTCCTAAGTAGTATGCTGGATCTTCCAAGGAAAGTAGTATGGAGGATCTTCCAAGGAAAGGAGAATAGAATATATAGTTAAGGAGAGATGGATGGGGAGAAAGGAGTGGAAGGGAGGAAGATGAAAGAGAGTGGTAAGGAAAGGAATATAGGGAGGGACAGCTAAAACTAAGGGCTATTTGAAGAGTCATATGGAAACCTCATAAAGTAGAAACTTCTTTAAAACACACACACACACACACACACACACACACACACACACACAAGCGTGCGAAAAACCTAATGGAATCACCAAATAGAGAGACAAAGTCCCAACTAGACATCTCTCACCACCAAATAAAATCTCCAATGCCAGAAATGGTTAACATCTAATTGAGTTGTTGGCCAAATGGGACCTGTGGGAATTCCCAAACAACCTAGGCTGTTGCCAAGACTATAGGTTGCTTTCCACAAACTGATATTAAGGTCCTATTGCTGAAGAAAACACCTACATAACTCATTGAACACAGAAAAATGGTAGCTGGTGTCTACCTAGACCTTTTACCCCTACTGACTATTGTACTCTTTGTGTTACCAGAGGAGAAAGATAAACACCAACCCATCTACAAACCCTTTGATCTACAGTGGTGACCTGCTTGCATCATATGCTGGTGCAATAATAGTGGCACAAAATTTGTTGAAGTAACCAGCCAATATCTGGTTGGATTTAAGGCCAACTCCATGAGATGGAACCTATGCCTGACACTACTTGAATGGCCAATAACCTGAGACTAGATAGCCCAGAGACCTAGGGGAAAACCGAATGCTACTGTTATGCTAAAAAAAGATAGCAATAAAATGACTTCTAATGACATTCTGTTATACTCACAGATCAGTGTCTCATTCAGCCATCATCAGAGAAGCTTCCTCTTGCAATAGATGGGGACTAACACAGAGACCCATAGCAATATGCATAAAGTGAGAGATTTTGGAACATATTCCTAAATGAGATGTCTTCATCAACCCCCCACCCCACCCCGCAGTGGCCAAGGCTCACAGAACGATGCTGAGAAAGGCCAGAAAGATTTCAGGAGCCAAAGTGGAGGTATAACACCAAAGAAATAGGGTCTTCAAGACACAAAAGGACTGCACATTTGAACTCACAGAGACTGTGACAACATGCACAGGGTCAAGCCATATGGGGTGCAAGCACTGAGAGGGGAAAGTGGATAGAGACTACCACCCCAAACCAAGAATCTATCTACACTTAGCAGCTGCCTGCAAAGGAATAATTTTTTTTTCCCGTGGAGTCTCATTGGGTATATTAACCACACTTCAGGGTAGCCTTATGCACAGCAGTAGATGGCCAACATAAATGAACTCAATGGTATTTTTGTAGACTTTTGGTATCATATTGCTTTGTTTGGCATTTTTTGTCTTTTGCTTGTATATTATGTTTTCTGTTTTGTGGGGTGTGTGTATATATGTGTGTTTCATATGTGGTTTTTTTCTTGATTGTCTGTTTTCTAAAGAGAGAGTGGAAAAAAGGGAGAGGAGTGGTAGGTACAGAAAAGCAAGATAAGAATGTATTGTATGAAAGATGTTTTTCAATACAAAAAAAAGAAAAAATACAAGAAAAACAAATAAAATGTATGGATTCATGCATTTCAAATTCTGAACACAAATTTCAGTCACAGTGGTTGTATTTCTAAAACAGCAACAGAAATAAATGTGTTCTACCCTCTCCCACAAAAAAAAAATACCAGAAGCCTTAACAAAGTAAGAAATTGGCTTTGGAGATTCTGCTTTGAGAAAGAATCAATTGTTTAACCTTTAACTGCATCATTCCATCAGTTAGCCTTTTTGTGAAACATACCTCTTGTACAAGTGGCCCTCAAATTCACATTCATGTACTGTCTTAGTTAGGGTTTCTGTTGCTGTGATGAGACACCATGACCATGGCAACTCTTCTTTTTTTAATTAAGAAATTTTCTGTTCATTTTACATACCAACCACAGATCCTTCCTCCCTCTTCCCGTCTCCCAGCCTTCCCCCCAAAACCTTCCCCCATTCCCACCTCTTCCAAGTCAAGGTCTCCCATGGAGAGTCAGCAGAGCCTGGTACATTTAGTTGAGGCAGGTCCAAGCCCCTCCCACCTGCATCAAAGCTGTGCAAGGTGTCTCACCTTAAGCACTAGGCTCCAAAGAGCCTGTTCATGCACCAGGGATGGATGCCGATCCCCCTGCCTGAGGGCCCCCAAACAGTTCAAGATAAACAACTGTCTCGAGTATCCAGAGGGCCTAGTCCAGTCCCATGGGGGCTCCACAGCTATTAGTCCACAGTTCATGGGTTTCCACTAGTTTGCCTGGCCATCTCTGTATGTTTTCCCATCATGATCTCAATGTCCCTTGCTTATAGAATCCCTCCTTTCTCTCATTGATTGGACTCTTGGAGCTCAGCCTGGCCCCCGGCCGTGGATCTCTGCATCTGCTTCCATCAGTAACTGGATAAAGGATCTATCCTGACAGGGTATTCACCAATCAGGTTACTGGAGCAGACCAGTTCAGGCACCCTTTCCACTATTGCTAGTAGTCTAAGGTGGGGCCATCCTTGTGGATTCCTGGGAACTTCCCTAGCATTCTGTTTCTCCCTATTTCCATGATGTCTTCATTTATCATGGTATCTCTTTCCTTGCTCTCCCACTCTGTCCCTGTTCCTACTCGAACCTCCCATTTCCTTATGTTCTCATCCCCCATCCCTTGCCCTCCATTACTCCCCTCACCCCCAGTTTGCTCATGTAGATCTCATCATTTTCTCCTTCGCTGGGCTATCTATGTGTCCCTCTTAGGGTTCTCCTTGTTAGCTAGCTTCTCTGGAGCTATGGGTTGTAGTCTGGTTATCCTTTGCTTTACATCTAGTATCCACTTATGAGTGAGTACATACCATGTTTGTCCTTCTGAGTCTGGGTTACCAAACTCAGGATGACATTTTCTAGTTCCATCCATTTGCCTGCAAATTTCATGATATCATTGTTTTTTACTGCTAAGTAGTACTCCATTGTGTATATGTGCCACATTTTCTTTATCCATTCTTTGGTTGAGGAGCATCTAGGTTGTTTCCAGGTTCTGGCTATTACCAATAATGGTGCTATGAACATAGTTGAGCATTTGTCCTTGTGGTATGATTGAGCATTCCTTGGGTATATGCCCAAGAGTGCTATAGCTAGGTCTCAAGGTAGATTGATTCCCAACTTTCTGAGAAACTGCCATACTAATTTCCAAAGTGGCTGTACAAGTTTGCATTCCCACCAATAGTGGAGGAGTGTTCCCCTTGCTTCACATCCTCTTCAACATAACCTGTCTTCAGTGTTTTTGATCATAGCCATTCTGACAGGTGTAAGATGGTATCTCAGAGTCATTTTGGTTTGCATTTCCCTGATGACTAAGGATGTTGAACAATTCCTTAAATGTCTTTCAGCCATTTGAGATTCTTCTGTTGAGAATTCTGGTTAGCTCTGTAGACCATTTTTTAAATTGGATTGTTCAGTATTTTGATGTCTAGTTTCTTAAATTCTTTATATATTTTAGAGATCAGCCCTCTGTCCGATGTGGGGTTGGTGAAGATCTTTTCCCATTCTGTAGGCTGTTGTTTTGTCTTATTGACCGCGTCCTTTGCCCTACAAAAGCTTCTTATAAAGGAAAACATTTAATTGGGGTGGCAGATTACAGTTCAGAGTTTTAGTGGTGGATTATAGTTTAGAGGTTTAGTCCATTATCATCATGGCAGGGAGCATGATGGCATGCAGGCAGACATGGTGTTGAAAAAGGAGCTGAGAATTTTATATCTTGATATGCAGGTAACTGAGACATTTTTGTGGTATTTTAAGCATATATGAGACCTCAAAGCCTGCCTCCACAGTGACACACTTCTTCCAACAAAAACACACCTACTTCAACAAAGCCACACCTCCTAATAGTGCCACTCACTTTGGAAACCATTTTCTTTCAAACCACCACATGTAACTAATGAGCTAAATAATATATAAAAATAATACAAACAAACAAATGAACAATTACAAAATGCTTTCCTCCTTTGGAATAATTTAGAATCCTTTTTTGGGGGCATGGAACTCCTGAAGTTATGACAACAGTTATTTGTTAAAATTATCTGACAATACACTGCACAGTTTCCCCAGAACAACAAAAATAAATCTAGCAATAAGAAAGATGGTGTGATTTTCCTTTATTTTGAGGTACAATTATTTTCATCACAAATATTCTGTACATTATCCCTATATATTTGCTTTGTCTATTTATAAGAAGATTAATTTATTTATTGAGTAAACATAATCCAAGTGTCATTCAGTTACCATCTCCAGTCATCATTTTAAGGCTCATCATAGCTTAAAAGAAGCACTGAGTAGAAAGCTTATTCCCCCATAAAGGATATTCTATTGCTTTCCAAAGACCTCACTAGTACCATATAAAATAATGCTCAGTACGTATTACTGCTCAACAAATTTTATGGAGCAATCTAAGCATCTCTTCTAGGAATTTTGGTCATGAAAAATAAGAAATAATAAGAAAAAGTGACAGAAAACATAAAAAAAGATGATGTAGTTATACTGATAGCAGACAAAGCAGATTTTCCAAAACAAAGCAGACTTTAAGTTTTCACCAGAGATAAAAGAGATATTTTATTGTAAGAGGGAAAAGGCCTATGTACTCACAGCTTACTCCATTTTCCAGTGTCTGGGATTGAACCCAGGACTATGTTAGGCAAGTACTCTACCACTAAGCTACATTTTTCAGCTTTCTTTTCTCTTTTAAATATAGTTGTGTGTGTGTGTGTGTGTGTGTGTGTGTGTGTGTGTGTGTGTGTGTGTACACATGCACATGCATGTGTGTTTGCATGTGTTTAGGTGCATGTGCCTGCATGTGTGTGGAGGCCTAAGGTTGATGTTGTATAGCTTCTTTGATTGCACTCCATATTATATACTAAGGCAGGGTTTCTTTCTCAACTTGGAAATCATAGTTTCAGTTTGTCTAGCCAGTTTGGTCCATGAATTCCTTTCTCTGTCTTGTGTGAGCTAGGATTATATGCAGGCCACTACTATCACCCAGCTTTTATGCAGGTTTTTAAGGACCCAAACTCTAGTCTTCCTACTTGCAAAACAAAGGCTTTACCAATTTAGCTATCTCTCCAGTCCCATCCCCAGCTTTCTATGTATTTAGAAAACATAATCCAAAACATATAGCTATCTAATATAGAGTGTATAACAAATAGAGGAATAACAAAACTTACAAACTAAAGAGAAGAGTACCAAAATACATAATTAGATTTTAAAATTTTAACATGATTATTTAAAATAACTGGACTAGAAAAGATAAATTAAAATGCAGAAAGTCTGAAAAATACTCAGTGAAGACACCTGAATATACTTAAAAATCTTTGTCTATTTGAGCTACTATAAGCAAATGCCTTAAACTGGATAATGTGCACATATATATGCATGTGTGTGTACACATGCACACACATACACACACACACACACAATTTTGTTGCAATTCTGGAGGTTAGATATCCCAATATCAGCAAATGCAGTATATGTTGACAATTTAATGCTTCACAGATGATCACATTTTTCTGTGTGTTTGTGTAGCAGAAGGGCAAAGAAACCACCAAGATCTTTCAAATATCTTTTTATGGTAGTATTACAGCATTCATAAAAGTTGAGCTTTCATGATTTTATCACCTCCAAAAAGCCTCACTTTTGAATCATTTTGGTGATGAGGTTTCAATATGTAAACTTAGGACTAGGGCAATAACATACTACAGCACTTAGTCTAACACTACACCTAAAAACAAAAAAATCTGAAAATTATATATAGGTAACAGTAGATAAATTATATTAGTAATAAACAATGCCTACTGCCTTGGTGAGATGGCTGGTAAAAGGGTCTGTACACAAGCAAAAGGACTTGTACACAAACTAGACTCCCTAAGGTCAATCACTGGAACCTACAGTGGATGAAAAGAACCAACTACTGAAAATTGTCTTTATACCACATGTGCACTGTGACATGTGTGCATGCCCCCCTTCATACATGCACAATAATAATAATAATAACAATAATAAATAAATAAATAAATAAATAAATAAATAAATAAATAAAACATTCCCTGGGAACCCTCTAGGCAAGCTTATCGGAGAAGCAACTAGGCAGTAAAGCAAGTAGGCAAGCTTCAGATCTTCATTCTGCCTCCTCTCCTCCAAATCAGTTCCCCAGCCTCATCCTCAGCTCTGTGTCAGCCACCAAGACCTAGAAAGGCATTTTACCTGGAACCCCCAATGGCCAAACCTATCATAAGCCCAGAAGAATTCCCTACCAGGCAACACACACCTACCACACCCTCCTAAGAACCAGGGAGAGCAACAGAAACCAAGGAACAAAAAAATACCCATCCAACAAGATAAGACCAGATATCAGCACCTAAAATTACAGTCTTCCCAAACTCAGATGCCTAGAAACCAGTGTAAAAACACAACCAATAACAGCCAGGACAATGTCTCCACTAAAGGCCAACTGTCCTATCACAGCAGGCCCTGAGAATTGACACATAACTAAAGAACAAGAAAAAGACCTTAAGACAGCCTTTATGAATATGATAGAGATCCTTAAAGAAGAAATGAATAAATACCTCAAAGAAAGCTATGAAATAAAAACAAAAAGTATAAGGAAATGAATAAAACTATTCAAGACAAGAAACTGTAAAGAGAATCAAAGAAAATTCAAATTGAGGGAATCTGGAAATAAAAATTTAGGAATTTGAGCAGGAACCTGTGGTGATATTTTATCTATGTCTCCCAATAAAATTTGTCTGAGGATCAGAGGAACAAGGTCAGCTGCTAGCCTTGCAATGTTAGCACACACCCTTAATCCTATCACCTAGCAGGCAGGGTCTGTCTGGATCTCTGTGAGTTCCAGGTCACACTAGGAACAGAGTCAAACGTCTAGACACACGCCTTTAATCCCAACATCAACCATAGAATTCTAGAGGTTTATACAGACAGACAGGAAGTGATGTAGCTAGGCTGAGAGAGCCAATGGGAGAACAGAACAGAAAGGAATATAGACATGGAAGTATAGGAAATCGGGCACTCTTTTGGAAGCAGCGGCATTGTTAAGGTGAGGCTGGTGCTGTTCCTTATTCCTCTGATCTCTGTCAGATTTTTCACCCTATTTCTGGCCCTGTGTTTTTATTTAACAAGACCGTTTAGAAATTCATCTTACAGGAAACTCAGAGGCAAGCCTTCCCAACAGTATACAAGAGATGGAAAAGAGAATCATAGGCATTTTAGACACAATAAAAAAAAATGGATACCTCAGTCAAAGAAAATGTTAAATCTAAAAAAAACTCTTGCCACAAAATATACAGACTATCTGGGACACTCTAAAAGACCAAATATAAGAATAATAGGAATAGAGGAAGGAGAAGAAATCCAGGTCAAAGGCACAGAAAATATTTTCAACAAAATCAGAAAAGGAAACTTTCCCAACCTAAAGAAGGTGATGCCTATCAAGGTACAAGAGGCAGACAGAACGCCAAATAAACAGAACCAGAGAAGAACCCTCGTGACATAATAATCAAAACACTAAGTATACAGAACAAAGAATGGGTATGAAAAGCTACAAGGAAAAAAACCAGGTAACATATAAAGTCAGGTATATTAGAATTATACCTGATTTCTCAATGGAGACTCTAAAAGCCAGAAGGGCCCAGACAGATGTACTGTAGACTCTAAGAGACCCAGATGCCAGGCAATCAGTAAACATTGCTTGTTGACATCTCTCAACATCAATGGTCTCAATTTCTCAATAAGAAGACACAGACTAACATAATAGATGTGAAAACAGGATCCATCCTTCTGTTGCATCCAAGAAACACATTTTAACACCCTAAATAGACATAACCTCAGGGTAAAAAGTTGGAAAAAGATATTCCAAGCAAATGAACCTAAGAAGCAAGCTGGTGTAGCCATTTTAATGTCTGACAAAATAGACTTTAAATCAAAACTAATCAGAAGAGTTAGGGAAGGACATTACACACTCATCAAAGGAAAAATCCACTAAGAAGATATTGAAATTCTTAACATCAGTGCCCCAAATACAAGGACATCCAAGTTTGTAAAAGAAACACTACTGCAGGTTAAATCACATATTAACCGTCACATACCGATAGTGGGAGACTTCAATACCCCATTCTTATCAATAGACAGGTCATTTAGACAAAAAAAATATTTATTTTACATCCTCACCACAGAGCCCCCCCCAGTTCTCTCTCCCATTCCCTCCACTCACCTCCCCTCTGCCCCCTCCCAATCCACTCCTCTTCTGTTTCTGTTCCAAAAAGGGCAGGCCTGCCATGGACATCAACAAAACACATAGAAGAATGCAAATAGGTCCATCCCTATCACCCTGCAGATATCTCAACTCCAAATGTATCAAATACCTCAACATAAAACCAGATACACTGAACTGATTAGAAGAGAAAGTGGGGAATAGCCTTGAATCCATTGGTACAGGAGACAACTTCCTGAATAGAACACTGATAGTGCAGGTACTAAGATCAACAATTAATAAATGGGACCGCATAAAACCGAGAAGCTTCTGCACAGCAAAGAATACCACCATTCAGACAAGCAGCAGCCTACAGAGTGAGAAAGGACTTTACTGACTCCATATCCAATAAGTGTCTAATATCCAAAATATATAAAGAAATAGAAAATAGAAGATAAAAACTGGGCATCAAGAAAGCAAATAATGGAATACAGATCTAAACAGACAATTCTCAAAAGAGGAAAATCAAATGGATGAGAAACAAAGAAATGTTCAACATCCTTAGGTCATCAGGTAAATCAAAACTACTTTGAGATTTCATCTTATACCTATCAGAATGCTTAAGATCAATAAAACAATGACAACTCATGCTGGTGAGAATGTGGAGTAAGGGGAACACTCACCCATTGCTGGTGGGAGTGAAAACTTGTACAGCCACTGTGGAAATCAGTGTGCTGGTTCCTCAGGAAGATGGGAATCTGTCTACCTCAAGATTCAGCTATACCACTCTTGAGAATATCCCCAAAGAACTCTACATCTTACCACAGGGATGCTTGTCCAACCATGTTCTTTCCTGCTCTATTTATAATAGCCAAAAACTGGAAACAACCTAGATGTTCCTCAACAGATTAATGGATAAAGAAAACATGGTAAATTTATGCAATGGGGTATTACTCAGCCATAAATGAAACCATGAAATTTGTAATTAAATGGATGGAACTAGAAAAAAAAACATAAGCACCAACCCAGCTACAAATCCTTTGATGTACAATGTTGTTCTGCCTACAACCTATGCTAGTGCAATGGTGGCACAAATCTTATGGAAATAAGAACTAATATCTGATTTGACTGCATGGAACCCATAACCATCACTGCTTCGGTGACCAAGAACCTGAGACTGGATATCCCAGGGACCTGAGGTAAAACCAAATACCACTGCTCTCTGAAAATAATAATAATGTAGCCATAAAATGACTCCTCATAACATTCTTCTATACTCAAATCAGTACCTTGCTCAGCTGTCATCAGGGAAGCTTCCTCCTAAAGCAGAGGGAAACAAATAGAAATCCACATCCAGACATTATGCTGAGAGTGAGAGGCCTGGAACACTCAGTCCTAAACAAGATGTCCCCATAAACCCACTCCTCTCAAGGAACCCTGTGGAAAAGGAAGAAGAAATAGTATAAAAGCAAGAGGGGATGGAGGGCACCAAGGAAACAAGACCCTTTAAATCAACAGGATTAATGCATATATGAACTCACAGAGTGTGAGGCAGCATGCACAGGGCCTACACTGTTTTGCAGCTGATGGGGTCCTAGGGCTGAAAGGAGAAGTAGACACATTCCTAACCCAGAAATTGTCTCCATTGATACCTACTTACAAATGAATATTTAGTTTTTTTTTTTCCAAGCAAGTCTCACTGGGGAAAGAAATGACTCTAAGGGTAGGCTGTGTGCCCAGCAGTAGACAACCAACAGAAAATGAACTCAATGGCATCTTTGGAGGTTCTTTATCTCATAATGTCATGTCGGGGCTTTTTAAAATATAAACATTCTTGAGAGCTTGTTTGGAGGTTCTAGCAAGGGAGCGCAGCTATACCCTTGACAGAAGACCAGTCCTCCTCTATTCAGGGAAGGTTGTCCTCTTCCACCAAGCATGCAGCTTCAAGAGTGGTGAGGGAGGAAGGGGACACCTGCCTAGCCAGCCAGATCAGCTGAATCAATCAACCCTGGCGATCAATGGGATGACAGATGTTGCAGCCAGATCGCCCTCAAGGAGGGAATAG
>LZPO01034338.1:740364-751159 GCA_001675575.1 Neotoma lepida
GGCTGGCCTCGAACTCACAGAGATCTGCCTGCCTCTGCCTCCCGAGTGCTGGGATTAAAGGCTTGCGCCACCACCACCCGGCTACATGGAACATTCTTAATAGGTTTGGAGAATAAATGTTCTTTGAATATATTCTTTTTGGAGGCTGGAGAGATGGTTATGTGGTTAAAAGCACTCTTGCACAGGACCAAGGTTCAGTTACTAGCACCCACATAGTGACTCACAACTGGCTCAAACTCCAGTTTTAGGGGATACAATGCCTTCTTTTGGCTTCTGCAGGTACCAGGTTGCACATGGTGCACCTTCTTGCATATAGGCAAGATAGTCATATACATAAAATAAAAATAAATAAATCTTTATTTTAAAAAGGCAAAAAAAACAATATAAAATGATTTATAAACAGTATTATACCATTAATGCATCTAGATATGAAGTACTTTCCCAAGAGGGAAGAAACAGTAATAACTTCCCCTTACACATCCCAAGATTCATGGCTGATGTCCCTATAATAAGAGACAGTTAACAAGAGAAAAGTACAAGTTTATTTAACCTTTTTATGCTGCACAAACAAATTAAGACAACCCTCCAATAAAAGCAAAGGGAATGAAGGTGAGAAAGGGATACATTAGGGGAGTGTGCCTGGGAAAGTTGGAGGGGTGGATATGGTCCAAAAATAATGTGTAAATGTATGAATTTCTCAGAGTAAATAAATATTATGTAATGGAGGGAAGGGGATGGGGGATGACAACATGGTGGAACAGGATGGTCGAGCTGTGGGAGGGACAGATTGGGAGAGCAATGAAAGAGGTATCTTGAGGGAACCGTTATGGGGTTAGGGAGAAACCTGGTGCTAGCGAAATTCCCAGGAATCCACAAGGATGACCCCAGATTACACTACTAACAATAGTGAAGAGGGAGCCTGAACTGCCCTACCCCAGTAATCAGACTGGTGAGTACCCTAACTGTCATCATAGAGCTTTCATCCAGTAACTGATGGAAGCAGATGCAGAGATCCACAGCCAAGCACCAGGCTAAGCTCTGGGAGTCCAATCGAAGAGAGGGAAGAGGGATTATATGAGCAAGGGGGTTCAAGATCATGGTGGGGAAATCTACAGAGACAACTGAACCAAGCTCAAAGGAATTCATGAACTTTAGTCCAACAGCTGTGAAACCTGCATGGGACTGGAGTAGGCCCTCTGCATACTGGAGACAGTTGTGTAGCTTGGTCTATTTGAGGGGCCCCTGATAGTGAGATCAAGATCTATCCCTGGTGCATGAGCCGATTTTCTGGATCCCATTACCTATGGTCAGATGCCTTGCTCAACCTTGATGCAGCGGGGGGCGGTCTCTTATACACATCTAGATGTGTATAAGAGACAGGCCTCACACTCACTAGAAATCTCCCTGTCTCTGCCTCCCAAGTGCTGGGATTAAAGGCGTGTGCCATCACCATCCAGCCAGAAAAATTTCTTAAATAAAAAAAAGAAATTAAGAACAAAGAACATAGAGAAAATCACCTTTAGTTAGGTTTGAAAGAAAACAGAACAGTTGTGTAGAACTGATTGAACAAAAAGTTACTTAGACTCTGTTGGGTATCTCTTATGGGTACCTTCCTCCTGAACATGGAGTATGACACCTGTTAGTTGTGGATTGTTGACTTACTTTCAAGAAATTCTTTTATCACCCTACTTCATAGGGAAAAGCTTGAAGGTCAGAGCTATTTCAGTCTTTGGTTTTCTCAGTCACTGAAGTGCTATATTTTAGAGTTTCATATTCTAAACCCTGATGTGTCTATTTTCCTAAGGGTAGTAGAAAGTTACTGATAGTTTCTAATCAAGACAATAACAAAAACATCAGTGAAAGTGGCAAGCCACATCTTTTCTAGGCAGGGTAGAACTTCTCTGATTTAATTCTTCAGTTGTCCACACAGAAGTCCCCTTTGTATTACAGGTTGTTGCCATCCTGTCTGTGCACCTCTCTTCTGGACACTCCACAGTAGCCCTTTCCTGGACTTTGGACAGCATTTTCTAATGGACTGCACCACAGAGAATAGGGCAGTTACTTCCTCTGTTTTGTCAAGTGTTAGAGGCTTAAAGGCTATGCACATATTAGAATTCCCTGTATGGTTGAGAGTTATAGTGGAGAAGGAAAGGGAAACAATCTCAAAAACAAAACAAACAAACAAAAACCATAGCAAAATGTTTCTCCCCAAATGAAAAGGACCCAGTATATGGGAAGGAATATTCAAATTGCATACTAATGCTTATGAAAACCTTTACCCACCTTTCAAGGTAGTGTTCCACATAGGTCTTGTTTCAGCCCAGGGTATATCTCTCTGCTTTCTCATTTATTTCTAACTTTGAAATTGTGGCTTAAGGTACAAAAAGACATGATATTTTCTCATGGAAGCATCCTAGTCTACAGTGGAACTGCTCTTATACTTTAATCTGAGCTTCTATTTCTGGTATGAGTTGTGATTAAGTCTTCTCTTCTGATTGTCCAATGGTTAACTATCCTAACACATACCTTTGTGTGGACACATTCAGTCACTCACAGTGTTCAGAGGACAAACTGGATTTGACAGAGACAATACAAATGATCCTAGTAAGGGGAAAAAGGCAAATAATTCCCCAATGTTCTATAATTTACAAGGTCACCCTTCTTACAATGGAGTTAGTACCGCATATGATTTTGCAAAGCAGTGTTACTTCCTTTCTCTTGTCCCCTTTCTCTCAAATTGGACCTCTTTGAGCCTGCCAAGAATAAGAAATGGCCCATTACCAAGCCATATCCCTCTTAATGACCACTCTGTTAGCTACACAAAGACCTAGTTAAAGCTTGAAATTACCTCTTAAAATTTTCCAATTAGCTATCAGACAAAGGGCATCCTTCTCCTTGGTCTCAGTCTAAGAAGAGACTTCAGTGCTCACAACTAAAAGTGAGTGTGGTCAGATTCAGCTATTAGAATATCCTTAGTATTATCATCTCTGAATATCCTTAGAACCAACTAAAAAGTGGATGAGGAAGACTGCCAAAGAGACAGGAAAGATGGATGTGCATACTGTTTAAATTCTAAAGCCAAATAGTTCATAAGAAATGGAAATTGCATCGAGAAGGTATATCCTAGAAGATGTACAGGTCCTATGAGTATGGTAGGCACTACCTTATAGAAGAAAAAATATTAAGATCGAATGACACTTCCCAGAAAGTTACGAAAGAGTGGAAAGATATAAAATCGAGAAAAATGAAGAATACACTTTTTTTTCATAACTTTCCAAAGGTAGCTACTTAGGCTGTTTGTGTGTGGATTACAGACAGCGAACTGGACTGCCATACCTAAGGATCTTAGTTCGAGCCTGCTTCCTCTCGCAACCTCCTACATCCGGACAGTCTATCCCTTCCCAGGGGAAATGTCCAAGGAAGGCAGTAAAAGTAACTTCGCCTCTCTCTCAACCAAAGGTAGCTACTATGGAAAAAAAGTATTCCCCAAATTTTGTCTGTGATCCATGACCATTTCAAAAACATTTAGATCGAACTGATAGATATATCTGTGTGGCTTTGGTTTTCAAATTAAATCTAACAAATGACAGTTTTGAATGCATAGCCCCACACCCTAGATACTATTCCTAACTAATGAGACTTCAACTTTCCTGACACTAAATTTGGGCAGAAGTGTCAAATCATTATAATAACTACAAGCTGGCCCCAGCTAAAATAGCATCTCAGCAGCCTGCCACTGGCAGATAATCAACTGCACACCCACTGCTGGAATTGATACACAGTTGCAGCACCAAAAAATGATTAGACTATACCTCTTGGTGCCAAACATTGCAGTACAACAAATTAACCTTTGGCCAGAATGATTATTTTTCCACTTTCTGGATGTCTAAGTCAGTTAAGCATTTTCAGATCAATGCAACCATATGTCCACCTGTAACACTTGAGAAATTATTCTTCATTTGCTAAATAACCCTTCTGTCTCACAAAAGGCATGCCATGTCTTCTAGCTCAGAAGAGTGGGTGACCTGATATTTCAAAGTCCATAACACACTGAATAGTCCAGAAGTGTTGGTCTATTTACATCATATTAAGATATCACTTTTAAACATTTGACACAGTTGATTGAAACCTATAGTCCTTTACAAAGTCAGTTCAATTTCCTTAGGACTGTCACTATCAATAAAATTTTCTGTATCATATATCTTTGTGGTAGTAATTGGCTCTGTAGAATTGCTGTTAGAGAAAAGTAGGTTTCCATGGAGAAGAATAAAAATCTATGAGTTCTTATGTATGGGTAACAATTTCGGGAGGAAAATGGCAGAGAGTGGGCAGCTACTCCAAATAGTCTAGATTTATTCCTTTACTTAACTCTTAGTTTTTCTTAGTTTGTATTTCTAGATTTTTAAGCCAAAGTACAATGATAGTAATATTAAATTGCTCATTAGAGTAATATTATGTAGAAACTTAATTTATATCTAAGGTGGCAATGTTCAACCTTACAACTTCTCCAGTTTATTGACAGCTTATTCCTTCTATAAAATCTCTGGGGAAGTCTTATTGCTGTGCATCTCCTCACAAATGTACCATATTTTCCATCAACTAAATGTAATAATGCAAATGTGCTCCTCTTAAAGGAGATATAGAGGATGAAACCAAGTCACAAGCAAAAACGAAAGTCTTGCTGGGTATGGTGGCTCATGTCTATAAAACCAGTTACGTAGGAGGCCAATGCAGGAAGAGTACAAATTCAAGGTCTGTCTGGGCCACACAATGAATTCAGCTTTGCCTCAGCATTGCATCAAGTCCTTGTCTCAAAAAAGAATTAAAATAAAATATAATAAAAGGGGCCAAGAATGTTGCTTAGTGTTAGAGTACTTGCCTACTGCTTATTAGAAATGCTTATTATTCAAGGCCCACTGCTGCTATTTTTATTATAACACTTTATTATATGAAATACAGTCTAATGTGAATTCTGGATTAAGATATAATGGTTGATAATTTATCTTTCTGAATTTTAACTAATACACAGAAACATAAAAGTTTTATACACATTAATAGAATACTATGTAATGTTCAGTGGACACACATGATTGATGCATGTGTATATTTAAATTTTATCTCATTAAACATATTTATCTCCTCAAGAATATAAGCTTTATTTGTGATGAACAAGTTCCAGACCCCTTTCTTCTAGCTTTAGGGTGTATAATACATAATTATTCACTATAAGTGTAATAGTTAGTCTCCAGTCCACCCATGTTGTCTCATATGATAAGATTTCATTCCTTTTATAATGGCTGAATAAAATTGTATATCTTTACCACAGTTTATTTTATTATTCATATGCCAATTGATGCACAAAGGTTTCTACATTTGGCTGTTGTGATTAGGGCTTCAATGAATGTGGAAGGCAGATGTCTCATCAAGACACTGGTTTCATTCATTTGGATTTATACTGATCAGTAGAATTGCTAGATCATATCCATTTTAAAAATTTTGAATACCCACCATACAATTTTCCATAATGAATGTACTAATTTAGAATGGTTTCTCCTCAGGAGCTTTGTTCCATAAATTCTTAACTCATGTGGAAAAGATCATTAGAATATAATCTCCTGAAAAACATTCAAGGTATTTATTGAAAAAAAAAAAAGTCCTGTTGACTTTTAATGTGTATATATATATACACACAGTATATATCTCATCAGGATGAGTTTTATTCCAGTCTTCGGAATCTTGGAGGCAGACACCAGGAATGGCCCTGAGAAAGACTGGGAAGCTGCATCTCCAATGGCAGCTAGAATGGGCAAGACCTCGACAGAATTTTTTTTTTTTGGAGAGTTCCTCCTGCAGTGGGGCCTAGCTCCTGGCTTAGTGGCTGGGGTGGCAGGGTTGAAAGTCAGGAAGGTTGATGCTTTGGATGAAGCCCATCTTCTTTGTTGGGGGACACTGAGGAGGAGGAGCTGGTGGGCTGGCCAGGGATGGAGACAACAGTCTTGCTTGGCCAGGTCAGCTTCAGGGCCACAGCTATGCAGATCCAAGGAGAGCAGAGGAGTCCAGGCCAGTGTTGGCAGAGGGTCAAGGGACAGCAGTAACAATCAATCTGTTTGGTAGCCTGCAAGACTGTTTTTGCTACTATAACAAATAAAAATTATAAAATTTTCTCATTAAGGAACATGGTTCGAGTTATTTTCATTTTAACACATTTCCTACATTAGTCTGTTTTGTTTTTTCCTCTCCTAACTGATCTTTTTGTATTTTCTATGCCAGCACTGAACTAAAGCTTCAGAAAAATGCTTTACACTCCCCACAGACTTTATAGGGGTCTGCAATAGTAGCCAAAGAGCCAGATAGAACGTGTGTGGACACTGAGAACATTGAACTGTACTTGAGGCAACAGTATGCCAAAAAAAAGGCTCTTTAAAGCAAGTGCCTGAGCTGTCCATGGTGCTGAGTGGTCCCACTGACCATCTTCAGAGACTCACAGAACCAGAGATGGTTCCTCTAACTGCAATGATAGGCAGTGAATTTTGAGGTCAAAATGTACAAATGGACACTGTTGTTCATTATGCTTTTGAATTTTTCACAGACTTTGTGACAGTGCAAGAAAGGAGTAAACTGAAATATTTCTCTGCAGACTTATCTTCCGTTCTGCTTTGCAGAATGTGTATTTGAGGGGAATTTTAATATTCATGTCTTGGATTTGTGTCTCTGATTGCACACAATTCATCAAGATCTTGCTCTTCACAGGCTATTTAATACTCAGGAAGTCATTTAAATCATTTTAGAACCTTCCCAAAATCTAGCAGGGAGTTATGTTTATAAATGACATACAAACCTGGAATACTTGCATATTTCATTTAGATCTAAATGAAGAAACCATAAGAATTTTGAAATGTGAAAGAAACTCATTGTATCTCCTCTCTGTAACAATGAAGAGCCTAAATCAATATCATGGAAGGATGCCGCCTAATAGTCTCATCTGGACATGATATGTGGAATCGTGTGTGTGTGTGTGTGTGTGTGTGTGTGTGTGTGTTTTGTACAAGTATGGGTGCACATGTGTTTGTGTGCATATGGTTGCCAGAGCTTTTTTCTGGTAAAAAAGCATTTATCAGAAGCTTTCTATATTGTTTCTTGAGATAAAGTCTCTCACTGCAACTGGGGCTCAACAGTTAAGCTGGGCTGGCTAGCCAGCGAGCCCTGGAGATATGGCTGTGTCTATCTCCCCAGTATAAGGATTACCGGATTGCTACAAAAAGCCTTACATTTTATGTAGGTATTGGGACACACATTTTACCAACTGCGATATCTCCATATAACCTAGAATCTTATGTCATAAGATTATACATGCTGTTCATTGTTTATGACCCTATTTTCTCTTCTGTGTTGTCTTCCACATTAATGGGAAAATTGAATATAAGAGAAAGAAAATTAGACATAAGCTCCAATGACCAAGGTCTGAGTGCTGATTTCCTCATCTACGTGATCTTGGAGAAGTCATTGTACAACACATATTATGCATACCTCACAAATTTAAAATGCATCCAAAGTGATAATGAGCCTGAACATATTTTATAATCTCCTAATCGTTAGCCCCAGGTAATTGTCATTTTCTAATAAATCTACAGTTGGTGCTCATTTATAGAGTTACAGCTTCAACGGGATTTTATATTTATTGCATTAATACTGTTTGTTAGGTACACATCCAGAAACATGAAGAAAATGGGAGGTGGGTTGAAGTTTTATTCAAAACAGACATTTATTTCTTTTGATACCAAGATGGAATGTCAGTACCATAATTTTGTCTGTTAAATACTCTATCGTGGTCAGTTCTTATTAAAAAAAGGGAGAAACCTAAAAAGTCCTTAGAAACTCATTTTTATAATGCTTCAATGTCATAAATTTTAGCATATTTTATGTCAAATTGGTCCAAACTATCGTATTTTTCAAAGAATGTACTACTTATTTTTCTTTCAAGTATATCTTACTGGTACTATGCGGTATGGTATATACACATAGCATACAAGATACACTTTGAAGTAGACTCTTTATTTTACATTATATTTTGCTTAAAATATTAGATGCCAACTGTGGTGGTTTGAATAAGAATGGCCCCCATAAGCCCATATATTTAAACATTTGGTTCCCAGTTAGAAGACTGTTTAGGAAGGATTAGGAGGTGTGGCCTTCTTGGAGGATGTATGTCACTGTGGGGGTGGGTTCTGAGGTTTCAAAAGCCAATGCCAGGCCCAGTCTCCTTTTCTCTCTGTATCCTTCCTATGGATAATGATGTGAGCTCTCAGCTACTGCTCTAGGGCCATCCCTGCCTGCCTGCTGCTATGTTTCCCACCATGATGATCACAGACTCACCCTCTGAAACTGTAAGCAAGTCCTCAATTAAATGCTTTTAAGAGCTGTCTTGGTCATGGTGTCTCTTCTTCACAACAATACAACAATAACTAAGACACCAACATATTTAAAAATAATTTTCTTTTGTATTTTCCCACATGTCAAGAGGAAATATGTGTGTTTATCAACATGTGTGAAGGTGCATTTTATTCTGGATGTCAAATTTAAGTGGAGGAATATAACATTGTGCAGACATACCAAGAACACCATCTTGGTAGCTGATGTTTTTCCCTCTAGTATGTGATAAAACTCCAATTCCAAGACTATTCTGAAACAACGCATAGAGTAAACTCATTCATTTTCCAGTCCCAGTATTAAACTGATAGTAGTTCAAGTCAGAAGTTTATCTCTGGAAAGTTGAGAGCAAAATAATTTCAAATTGGCAGAAAGTATAAAACAGCTTCTTTGATATTTACACCAAAATATTCAGGAAATGGAGAGGCATTCAGGGAGAAATTGCACACCTAATTCACTGTAATTCTCTACTCGATTTACTGTGATTTTCTCCCTCTGTATGTGAAAGAATCAAAGGATCCATGAAAATGGGATCATTTATGTGATATAGTTCCTGTTATCAAGTACAGATAAGTGGAATAGTGTTATGATTGGAATGTGATGCATACAGACATGGGAGTAGAAAAACAGGTAGGCAGAAATTTCTTGGAAGATCTAGAGGGTGAAACAATTCTCTAGAAAAAATTGTGAAGAATAATATGTGAAAAAAATTAAGGGCAAAGGGGAGATATCTGATGACAAAGTGTATCATAAATAATTGAGTCCATTCAGCCAAAGCCATTGAGTGACCTGAAGCTTATAAGAAGGAACTGAAAAGATAAAGATGAAAGGAACAAGGCAGGTTGCACTTATGTACAAACGAGAGTACAGATGAAATGCAAGCCTTGCTGGGCAAAGGGCATGAATTTGCTGGAATTTAGGACTAGAATTTACTTTAAAATGTGTAATAAACTTTTTTCACTGGAAGATAGTAATAGCTTTTACATGCAGCACATATAAAACTCAAGAACATTGTGCTGAGTAAAAGAAGTCTTATACCAAGGAAGACATACAATGCTTCATTTCACATATATAATGATCTACATGAGACAGAACCAATTTAACATAAAGAAATACATCAGTGATTGTCTCTTAGGGTTTAGATTCAGACCTATTGACTTGGAAGGGGCAAGTTGTAAGACTTTCCCTTGAGGTATATAATCCAGAAAGGGCACTCATGATAAACAAAAGAAATTATTTTATCTCAGGATAGTCTGATAAACCAACATGTTTATTCCGGTTATTTACAGGAGCATGGGTGGTTCAAAAGCAGACACTTCACTTAAGAGCCAACCTTGACACGGCCAATGACACATGAGTGGTGTATTATGACAGCTCCTTGCCCAATTTGGAGACATCTCTCCTGGAAAATCTCCATCTAGAAATTGTTTACTGGTTATATAATATTTGAGAAGGATCTTGGAAATCCTTTAACTTTCTGATCCTCTGGTTCCTGGTAGATTTCATGAGCTTCCTGAGTTTTACGAGCATCTCTCTCCACTATAGGAGGCAGTGCTTCAATTTGAAGGTCATAGCTATACAACCAGGTGTGATTTCCTAAAGAGAGGGTTATATTCTCTGTACTTTATCTTAAGTCTTGAGGCTATACATTTGCATATATACAAAAGCTAACCAGATTTATGAATTCCATTGTATGTAAATTTTACACCAAAAGAGCTATAAATAAATTTACTTAGTACTTCACTACAGAAGAATTTGGACAAGTACACTGATATCTCCACCTTACTTTAATAATAGATCAAAACATTAAGGAATTTTGTAGATTAAAAATAAAGAGATGGATATACATGTTATAAAATAAGTTTAAGAAAGATTAATTTTAGAATCAACATTTTGGGTTGTCATTTGGTCATGTCATAGTTGTTCAACTTTTCTATATATTTAAAACATGTTATAATAAAAATATTGGGGGAAACATGAAAAGTGGAGAAAGGAAATACATCCAGCTTTGTAACCCTTATGTCTCACCTTTTTTCCTGGTTTCTAGGGTGTTTCGAGTTATTTGATTTTTTTAAACCCTGTGATAGTTTGAATATAATTGGCTCCCATAAGCTCATAGGGAGTGGCACTATTAGGAGGCGTGGCTTTGTTGCAACAGGTCTGGCCTTGTTGGAGGAAGTGTGTCACTGTAGGGGCAGACTTTGAGGTCTCCTATGCTCAAGATATGCCTAGTATCTCAGTTCACTTCCTATTGGCTGCAGGATAAAGATGTAGCTCCTTCTCCAGCACCGTGTCTGCCTGCATGCTGTTTTGTAATTTGTTGACATTATAACGTCTATGCTTTTAAAACATATTTGTGTGTGTGCGT
>LZPO01034338.1:751195-767111 GCA_001675575.1 Neotoma lepida
CTTCCTGCTTCACTTCCAGTGTGAAGCTGGTGCCACAGAGGTCAGAAGAGGATGTCATATGCCCTGGAGTTGGAATTACATGCTGCTGTATCCTGATATGGGTGCTGGGAACAACTGAGCTCAAATCCTCTGGAGGAGCAGCATACTCTTAACTGCTGAACCATCTCTCCATCCCTTTTCATTTTTTTTAAATGAGAATATCTAAATTGTTATAAACTGCTGTATATTTGGAGGTAGGGAATATATGATAAATAATTTATCTAAAACCTCCAATGTTGTTAATTAATTATGTTACTCTAAATCAAATATTCATGAAATTGTTACATGTTGTTACAAATGAGGAGTTTAGTCTACATCTTTGAAGAGAAAATCAAGATGTTAGGAAGTCATCTTGAAGCAACTAAGAAGAAACTGTGGTGTTAGGTGGTTTTACTTTAAGAAACCAAGGCTAACTTCCAATATACTGTATTCTCCATTCACTCCCTAGAATGTCCACATGTAAATTTTCATCACAATGGTCAGTGAGCAGTGATGTGGAAACAGATGTCATGCCTCTCAACTGGCTTTTGTCAGACACAAAATGAATCTAGGTCATCTCTCTTGGAGATAGGGCTATATCTCTTAGGATTAGAGAAAAAAGCTCAACAGTATGATAAAACTTTCAACTGTCAAAGTTAAACTAAATACCTTTTTACATATTATAGTTTCATAAGTTCCCAATGACACAAGAAAGGAATAGCTATCTAATATGGTTCACTCATCTGGGGTAATTATTTCTTTCTAAACACAACTAAATAAGTAGGATATGATTAACTCTCTAATCATATATTCAGAAGCAAGAAAATGTTAATTAAAATGTATAAAAAAAGGAAAAATATATATGAATGGCCTTGTGTTCTCTGTGTAAAGAAAAATTTCCAAAATGGAAAGCAATGAAAAAATGAAAGGAAAATTTCAATAGGTATATCTACATAACATTGTAAAATGTGTTTATCAAAATTAGAAATCAAGCAGGGCTACTACATGCAAGAAATATAAATGACAATGATTAAAATCCTTAATCTATAAAGAGCTCATGAAAATTAAAATGTTATGATAAGTGAAGGAAATAACATGATTAGAAAATTCCTCCAATATGAAAATGAAAAGTAATACTAAACACTTAAATTGATCAACTTTTAAGGGCAATAAAATTTTAAAACAAAATAATTTGTTTCAAAATGCCCTCAACATTAGTTAACTCCAGTATTCCCACCTTTCCCCTGTCCTTCCACCCCTACTCCTTTATACCAGTGTTCTCTCTTCTCTTTGAAGCTCCTACCTCCATGGTCCCTTATTAAATTATTAATGTCTATGGGTATTCAAAATGGAAAATACATAACTGATGATTCAAGGCTAACATGCAGAAATGAGAAAAACATATGATATTTGTCTTTCTGTATCTGGGTTACTTCACTCAGAATGTTTTTTTTCATACTATCCATTTACCTCTGCATTCCATAATTACATTTTTAACAGCCAAATAATATTCCATTATGTAAATATACCACATTGTCATTATCTGTTCATCAGTTGGTGGACAACCAAGCTATTTCCTGTTCTTGATAATTGCAAATAAGGCAGCAGTGGACATGGATGACAAGTATCTCTGTAGTAGGATGTAGAGTCCTTTAGGTATATGCCCATGAGTTGTATGGCTGGATCATGTAGTAGATCTAGTTCTAGTTTTTTGAGAAACCTCGATTATGATTTCTACAGTGATTGTACTAATTTTCCGTCTCACCAGCAATAAATAAGTGTTCCCCTTGTTTCTTTGATCTTGGCCATTCTTATTTGGATAAGATAAAATCTCAAAAGTAGTTTTAATTTTCATTGCTCTGATGGCTATAGATTTTGAACATTTTCAAAAAAATGTTTCTCAGTCAGCCATTCATTTTTTTGAGAATTCTTTGTTTAGAATCATGCCTCGTTTTTTTGTCTGTGTGTATGTGTGTGTGTGTGTGTGTGTGTGTGTGTGTGTGTGTGTATGTGGGTGTGTTTGAGACAGGGTTTCTCTGTGAAACAGCCCTGGCTGTCCTGGAACTTGCTTTGTAGACCAGACTGGTTTTGAACTCACAGAGATCTGCCTGCCTCTCCCTCCTGAGTGCTGAGATTAAAGGTGTGCCCCACCACTGCCCAGTCCAGGCCTCATTTTTAATTAGGTTTTTTTGTTTTCTTGGTGTTTAAGTTTTTTGTTTGTTTTGTTTTGCTGATTATTCTACATACTAACTTTCTGTCTGATGTATAATTGGTAAATATTTTTTTTCCGTTCTGTGGGCTGCTTAATTTACTCAAACAATGGTGTCCTTTGGTATACAGAAGCTTTTGAGTTTCATGGGGTCCCATTTGTCAATTGTTGGTATTAAGGCCTGAGCTATGAGTATCCTCTTTAGAAAGTACCTGTGGTCATAAGTTGAAATGACTCTCCTACCTTCTCTATCCGATTCAGGATCCTTGATTCATTTAGGGTTGAGTTTGTACAAGGTGAGAAATAAGGAAAATGCCTTTTGAAGTCATAAAGAAACTTATTACTGTAGAAGCTTCCTAAAATTATGTGCATATGCATATACATATATAAAAACAGGTTTACTGAAGTTGCCCTATAACGGAGATCATTATCCCAACTAGATACCTCATGCTAAATAAAAACCCCAGTACCAGGAATAGGTTACTTCTTTTTGAGCTGTTGGACAATGGAGTCCCATAGATTGGCCCCACATAAAAACGTTACATATTTTGCCAATACTTTTGGATAATCTCCAGAACTTGATGATAAGACCCTCTTACTGAAGATACCACATGCTCAAGTAACAAAACATGGAGAAATCAAGCTGATACTCACCTGGAAGCATCATACCTACTGGTGAGCTTTCCTGGTGCTGGAAGAGGCTATGTAAAATATTGGAAGGGACAAATAATAATCCATGTCACCCTGCTGTGTATGCTGCAAACTATAAAAATGACTTGCCAGCAAGGTATGCCTACTGGTGCAATAGGATCAGGAATGTTATGGGGGTAACCTTCTGATTGGGTTCTAATGCTTACTCCATTAGATAGAACCCATACCTGGCACTGTTATAGGGACCAAGGAACTTGTGATTACATTGGTCATATACCCTGGAGCAGAACATAGTACTATTATTCTGATAAGTGGACATAATATTTATACAACTCCCAAAGACTTATTGCTACACTCACACATCAGAGCATCACAACCCTTACCAGAGAAGTTTCTCCTTTCAATAGATAGCAACTAATACAGAGACACTCAACTACTCAGCATGCAGAGAGTCAGAGACTTTGGAGTGTTCAGCCATAAATGGAACATACATATCACACTCTTCCCCCAAAGACTCAGGGGTCTTTATATAAGAAAGAGGATAGAAAAATTGCAAGATCCAGAGGTGATGGATAACATCAAGAAAGTGGTATTTTTCTGGATACAACAGAGCAGTTGCATTGATGAACTCACAGCAATTGTGACAGAATGCACAAGGCCTGTGCAAGCTCAGGTCAGACAAAATCCTAGCACAGTGGAGAGAAAGTAGGCATCAAGTCGTACTCCCAGCTGAGGATCTGTAGGTATTTGATTGCTGCTGGGAGAGGGACAGTTTTCTTTCACGATGTGTCTTCAGATACGTTGATCACATGCTAGAGCACATACCACCCCCAAAACTAGTTGAGCAACACAAACTGAGTTCAATAGGGAAGAAAGAAGAGGATGAAGAGTGTGATTATGGGAAGTACTGGGAGAAGGCAGGTAAATACATTCAAAATACATTGAATGAGATGCTCAAAGAATTAATAAAAATATTATAAAATAGTGTGAATTTTATTTGTTTATTTATTTTTGAGACAGGGTTTCTGTATATATTCATATTTCTAAAACAAATCTTAATAAAGAAAATGCCTAGAAATGTGCACATATCCATATTTATATCCCCAAATGGTCAATATATTGTAGATCAATAGATTAATTTAAGTAAATGGGAACTTAAATTATTCATGATTCTATTGAAATAAAACCTAAAGTTAAGAATATGTACATATCCTTGTGGGTTCCTGGGAATTTCCCTAGCACCAGGTTTTTCCCTAACCCCATAATCATTCCCTCTATCAAGATATCTCTTTCCTTGTTCTCCCTCTGTCCCTCCCCCAACTCTACCATCCTGTTCCTCATGTTCTCTTGCCACCTCCACTTGCCTTCTCCCACTCCCCCCACCACGCTCCCAATTTACTCAGGAGATCTTATGTATTTCCCCTTCCTAGGGAGATCCATGCATGTCTCTCTTAGAGCCAGCTTAGACTACCAGCAATAGTGGAGAGGGTCCCTGAACTGGCCTTCTCCTGTAATCAGATTGGTGACTACCCTAATTGTCATCATAGAGCCTTCACTAGTAACTGATAGAAGCAGATGCAGAGATCCACAGCTAAGCGTGGGTGGAGCGCCTGGAATCCAGTTGAAGAGAGGGAAGAGGGATTATATGAGCAAGGGGAGTCAAGGTCATATTGGGGAAACCACAAAGACAGCTAACCTGAGCTAGTTGGAGCTCACTGACTCTGAACTGACAGCTGGGGAACCTGCATGGGACTGAACTAGGCCCTCTGAATATGCGTGACAGTTGTGAGGCTTGGGCAGTTTGTGGGGTCATTGGCAGTGGGACCAGGATTTACCCCTTGTGCATCAACTGGCTTTTTGGAGCTCATTCCCTATGGAGGGATGCCTTGCTCAGCCTTGATGCAGAGGGGTGGAGTTTGGTCCTGTCTCAACTTGATATGCCAGACTTTGTTGACTCCCCATGGGAGGCCCCTCTCTGAAGAGTGGATGGGTAGCAAGGGATGGAGGATGAGAGTGTAAGGGAGCAGAAGGTTCAAGCTGGAACAGGGACAGAGAGAGAGAGCAAGGAAGGAGATAACATGATAAATGGGGAAATCATGGGAATAGGGAGAAACAGAGTGCTAGGGAAGTCCCGGGGAGTCCACAGGGATGAACCCACCGTAGAACACTGGAAATAATTGATAGGGTGATCCCAGTGATCACATGGATGAATACCCTAACTGCCACCAGGGAGCCCTCATCCAGTGACTGATGGAGACAGATGTGGAGATCCATGGCTGGGCACCAGGCAGAGCTCCAGGAGCCCAATTGGTGGGAGATAGAGGGCTCTCTATGAGCAAGGGACTACGAGATCATGATGGGAGGGTGTGCAGACACAGGCAGCCCAACTAGAGGAGATGCATGAACTATGGACCCATAGCTGAGAAGCCCCCATGAGCCCTCATCCAGAGACAGATGGAAGCAGATGCAGAGATTCACAGCCAGGCACCAGGCAGAGCTCCAGGAGTCCAACTGATAAGAGAGAGCACAGATTCTATGAACAAGGGACATTGAGATCATGAAGCCAGCCAGGCTGGTGGAAATACATGAACTGTGGACCAATAACTGTGGAGCCCCCATGGTGCTGGACTGGGCCCTCTGGAAGCTTGAGACAGTTGTTTGGCTTGAAGTGTTTGAGGGCCCCCAGGCAGTGGGATCGGGATCCGTCCCTGGTGCAGGGGCTGACTTTTTGGAGCCCAGTGCCTACGGTTGGACACCTGGGGCAGTCTTGGAGCTGTCTCTTATACACATCTAGATGTGTATAAGAGACAGGTGCTGGACTGGGCCCTCTGGAAGCTTGAGACAGTTGTTTGGCTTGAAGTGTTTGAGGGCCCCCAGGCAGTGGGATCGGGATCCGTCCCTGGTGCAGGGGCTGACTTTTTGGAGCCCAGTGCCTACGGTTGGACACCTGGGGCAGTCTTGGAGCAGGGAGGAAGTTCTTGTTCTGTCTTGGCTGAGAGTGCCAGGCTCCAGAGACTCTCCATGGGCTGTCTCTTATACACATCTAGATGTGTATAAGAGACAGATAGAACATTATATAATAATTAAAATGACTATTAAAAATAAAATATAGCATAGGGCACATTGTAAAATGACTTGGGGAGATGGCTCTGTTGGTAAAGTCCTCATTGTACAAGTATGAGGACCTGACTTTGAGCCCTAGTAACCATGTAAAAAGCTAGCATGATGTTGTGTACCTGTGACCTCTGAACTTGCAGCAAGGGATGTGGATCTGAAGGATTCACTAGCCAACCAGTCTAGCTGAAACTACTACGTCTATATTCAGTGAGATACCTTGTTTCAAATATAATAAGTTAGGGGGTGTTAGAGGAAAGTACCCCATGTCAGCCTTTGGCCTCCACATGTACAAGTGGACGTGGACACACACACACAAACACAAACACACAAACACACACGAAAGATTGAAAACCCAAGTAAAATTATAGAAATTAATAAATGGAAGAAATATGCTAAAATGTTAACTATAACTGACCATTTTGTTGTTTAGACTTTTCTAGGCATTTGATAATTTTCGTAACCAAACAGAAGTACTAAAAAGTACTGAAGAAACTTCTATTACCCCAATCTAAGTCTTCCTCATATCATAGTCTTTCTTTTTTTTTTAGTGGCCACAGAAATAAGAAAAAACTTCTCAAAATCCTATTAATTGCATAGCACTGTAGTGTGTATCAAAACAATTTATATCATCTTAATTCCTATTTCTTTAATACGAGTTTTCATTCTAGGAAGTCAAACTGAATAGTGGGAAGATAGAAAAAAGCATTATAATATATTCAATGATAAATTTTCTAGGAATACTTAAAAGCATGCAACCACAAGTGAAATATTAATAACAAAGTACTCCAAGAGGCAAATGACATTTTGCTTTATAAATTTGAATTTGGGAAGCCAGGAGAGCTCTTTATTTTCACTAAAGTGCATGGTTTGTAATTATAATATGGTAGTGTGTTTGCAAATTGGTTAGCTTTTGCTTTCAACAAACCACTCCAAAACCAAATGGCTTGGATCAGTAACCATTTATTTAGTTAATAATTAACAATTTGGGCTGGTCTCAGCTGAGTAATGCTTCTGATCTCATACTTATGTGTCTATGATCTTCTACCAGGCAGCCAGAGAAAATCTGGTCTAGGATGGCCTGAGCTGGTATAACTTGTCTCTATTCTATGTGGCTTCTCATTCCTCAGCAGAATAGCTCTGGCTTATTCTCACGGCACGTGCTGAAGTTCATCTGGGAGAAATGTGATCATTTGTGTATTAAGCTCAGAAGTAACAAACTTTCATTTCTGCTTCTTCCTAGTTATCAGAGAAAGTCCCAAAGTTAGGTTATATTAAAAAAAGACAGGGATTGGCATTTTAAAGAAAATACAAGACAATTTGTGCACAGATAAGGCCACCAAACACTCATAGGTTATTGGTTATGACAGAAACTAAGAACTTAAAAGAACTTGTGCCATTAGTTATTAGGGGTTTCCAGTTTATCTATCCCTTGATAGAGGTATTCAGTTCAGCTTATGGTCCTCTATTATGATCTCACGTTGCGTAATCAATTGCTTCAACTTTCCCTTCAGCTCCTGGTCTAGCCCTGTGCTAAGATTGTGTTAGCTCTGAGAATGAAAACATAATTTGGATAATTCTGGCAGAAAGGGAATTTAGTCAAAGAGTATTAGAACTTTCAGAAAATCAAGTCTGGAGTTAAGAATAATACTCAGAGTCATGTTTCAGATTTTCTTTGTGAAGATGGATGGCTATTGCTCTTACAAAACTCAGAAACAGCAGACTGTACACCCAACACTAACAGTCCTGGATGCTGAATTACTGCTAGTGGTTATGATCACAGACATTCCTGGAAAACAGAATGCTGTTTCTGCACATTAATGAATTCCTTGTAATCTTTTTCTATATTGATTTCAAAGTCTAGAGAGAACTAATTGAAAAGCACACAGCTATTCTTTAGCAACAAAAGAGGTTGAGAAAGTTAATATTTGGTATTTTTAGTTTTGACAGTGATAGGAAGACAACAGTAGGCAACATAATGGTAGGTCTTGTGTGTAGGGAATTTCTCATATATGAAAAGGAATTTCTAGTCTCATCTGGAAAAATAAAATGATGCACAGTTATTAATACTCTTCCCCTCGCTGCCTGAGTATTCCTCCATACAAGATTCTGTGCAATTATTTTCCTAAAACCACACGGCATGAATAAGCACTCTTTTCTTCATTTATTCAAAACTCATTTTACACCCATTTTCCACCACTTCTTTTTTTGTTTCCATATTAAGCTATGATTATAACACCTTATAATTCTTCACTGGCCTTATTTATATGGGAAATTGTATCTATCATATAAACTTCATATTCCGCACTATGGAATGAAACCGAATCAATGTGCCAGACTTTATTTCAATGCATTGACTTGTTGATAGATTCTCCAGTCACAAGTAGTCAGTCTGAAATACATGTACACATGAGCAAAACTAGACTCAGTAGGTTATGTGTAAACAATAATAATAAATAATAATTAAAAAGTGGCCATGAATTTGAGAGGGAGTGGGTGGCCTGGGAGAAACTGGAGAGGAAGGGGAGGAAACAATGCAAAGACAGTACTCATGTATGAAATTCTCAAAAAATTTAAAGAAAAAAGGAAGCATTGATTTCATGATCAACAATATTTGGATTCTTATCAAGACTTCAGTTTAGTCTTTGATGAGAATATTTGTCACTATTTGTCCTGATCCTGCACCCATCCTGTGTCCAGTTTCTTTGCCATGTGATTTTGTGATATCTCCCACTAAAGGAACAGGTTATGGTCCCCTTTCCAACTTAAATTTGGACATATACATGTGACTTGATTTGGCCAATAAATAGGGCAAATGAATCAGAGTTGAGCTTAGGCCTCTTATACAGAGAGATAATATATATTTCCATTTGACCTCCTGAGCCTCTACCATCACTATAAGAACTACATTACCACAATTAGCCCACTGGTTAGAGAGGGTAGAAGAGAGAATTAGACAAAAATCAATTCAGTGAAATGTGGATCTCTGAGTTTGGAGTGGTTTGCTGTATACAACTTTTATGGCTCAAGATAACTGATAAATTTTGATAATAATGAGCTAATAGAAAACCTTAAGATGAGGGTACCAGTATTTTTATACCCTTGTACAAGTACAAAATAATGTTTATTGTTTAAGCTAAATGGTCTTTTGGATGTTTTTTGGTAGATAACTTGGGCCCTAAATCTTGTTCTTACAATTTTGAATATGAACTTAAGAAAAATATGCCAAGACACGAGGAACAGATAAAACTATTACAGAAAACTATGACCAGTCAAATTGGAGAGTTGTGGGGCCCATTCCCAATGGATACATCTACAAAGTACCTCCCTTATCTAAGGCTCAGAGAACAATACAAAAGAGAGAGAAAGGGGGAGATTTAAGAGCCAAAGGATCAGAATTTGCTGTGAGATTGTATCTCCTAGTAATTTCAGAAACTACACCCATAAAGTTTCACCAGCATGGCTGTCCAAACAGGAACTGAACAAAGACAACAACAATAGACATGTCAAAGTGGATGGAGGAAAAATCATAAGGCTTTAATCCTATACAAAGAACCACAGACAACTAAGGAATACTGAGAGTGGGCAAAGTAGTCTTCTCCAGGGAAGAGCACATCAATTGGTTATATGATACTAAATGGTCAGTCTTGAAAATATACATGCAGGTAACCTTATATGGACTTAACAAGTCATATTTAATATAGATATGTATACATATATATGCATATAACAACAATTAATGGAAAACAATGCTGTGAATTTGAAAGAGAGCAAGAGAGGTGTATAGAAGAGTTTGGAGGGGGAAAGAGAAGAAAAAATTGATTTAATTATATCATAATTTCAAAAATAAAGAAAAAATTAGTGAAATACACAAAATGCCTCTAAATTGCAACAGATCACTATTGTGATAATCATTCTTATATCATTTACTAGTTGGATACCTTCTATATTCCCAGAATAACATGTTTTATTTTTTTAATAGAAGTTGGCTATGTAGCCTATGCTGACCTCAAGTTTCTGGTTCTCCAGCTTTAACTTCCTAAAGCCTTGGGATTATAGTTTTTTGACACCATACCTAACTGAGAGTAGCATTATTATCCCCATAGGTGAAGGAATATTAAATATATTTCCAAAAGATCACAGACTAATACACAGAAGAAACAGGATTTTGCTCAGGATTGTAAGATCTATAGAATATCCCATTCAGGGACAAATGTTAATCTATAATCAAACACTTCATGCTAATAATTATGTGGCACTTTATGAAATATTTATACACACACTGTTTCCAAAAATTCACACAATATTTTTTTACAAGAACATGTATCCACTTTTATTTATTTGCTTTTCATTGGGGTAAATCCATGAGGGTTACAGCATTACACATATTCTGTGTCCAATGGCCTTAGCAGGAAGGTTGCTTCAGAATTTGGAATTTAGCATGAATAATGCCACTGTTTCCATGGGCCTGGATTACCTTTCTCCAGATTACTCTGGCTTTGTTCAGTTTGCCTCCAGGATTCACTGTGTTGTTTTTTGCTTTACTCACATAAGCACAACTCTTGCCTGATTAGAATTCAGTTTCATCTTGGGCACAAACTCGTTCAATTTTAAGAAGAGCTGTGTGCTCTCTTTGGTTCTGGAGACCTTGTTTACAGCCAGCAAAAATGGCCTTGTATCACAGCCTTCCAGACATATTTGCCTTTTAGAAGTCCTATTCCCAGGACACCACAGGAATCTGTCCCCATAGTTCAACAGCAGGAACTTACCTGACCTTCATAGGTGCCAAGATGGTAGAAGGAGCCACACAGTATCTTTATAAAATGGTAATAATTATTATATGGTCATTTAAAAGATAAATTCCAAAGTTTTGAGGCATTGTATAATTTTATCCATATAAAATTACTAGTAAGCCCTAGTACTAAAAAAAAAGGAAACATTTACCCTAGTGCCATATTGAAATATTTTAAAAAGCCTTAGCACAAATAATTAGACATTGTTCAAATGAGTGAATATCCCTGGATAGTTGGTTAAAATATCTGAATTAATACATAGTCTAATAGAACAATCAAGTGAAACAACTGAATCATTCATTCCCACTGAAGATTTTAATTCACTTTCCCTATTCAAACAATGTGCAAAACAAACAATTCTATAAACATTCTGTTGATACTCCTGGGATATATCCTAAATTAGTTATTTCTTCTCATGTTTGATTTCTAATTATTTAGCTCTGGCTCAATTTCAGTTTTATTTAATAAAGGTACTTTCTTCCTCTTCTCTTACTCTGTACATCACTGTAGGCCACCACTGTGAATTTCAGTTTGCCTTTGTTGCCTTCTCTCCCAATATTGTTGTACAATATCATTTATAAAGACAAGCTTTTAATGTTAGGGTACAACAACAACAGGTGTGTTTCTCTTTCTGAACATTACAATGCAAGTGTTCTGTTTTTAAAAAGAAAGGTTTGTACTTTGGTGAATATCCCATTTGCATTTGTGTCTTTCAACTTTTCTAAAATGGAAATAAAATTGTCAATCAAAACAACAATCTTATAGGTGAATTCTAGGCAAATCATCTGCAAATTCAGAAACATTAACAGAAGACAAAGATAAAACACCATTGTTATGCTTTTTAAAAGAGTAAGCCACCTAATGACATACCTATTACTTGAAATTTGGGCATAATTATATTGTTTATTTCATAAACTTGTCCTCATATAAAGCTATCTAAATATAAAATTCTATCTTTTTCCCCAGGAATATAACAGTGGAGAGACACCCAGCCCCAAACCCTAAAAGAAGAATGTGAATTCAAGTTTGAACTATTAATGAACTATCGAGTGGTCTTTTCAATTTGTCCATGCAGCAGATTCTCAAATGTTTGGTCTGGGAACACATTTTTTATTGTAGTCTCCACTTTTCAAAATCCTTCAATGTAATAGTAGTCTTTGTTTAAATTTGGAGTCATAAGAAACTGACTCCAAGACAAAATTTCAAGGTATAGGAGGCAAACTTGGGACATAATCAAAGGAATATTGGGAGCATAACAAACAAGTGAGACAGAGGAAACAAAAATATATTATGGGCTTTGTTATCAATTAACAATGTAGGAAACTAGATTTTAATCTTTCCTGGGATCTCTGGTAATAGTATGAAATGTGCTACAAGGTTATGTTAGCTAAGGTACAGTTCCAAGTCTGTTCTCATGTCAAAGCGTGCTCTATAGCACATCTAGTTTGCTGCTGGGCAGGCCAGGTGCTACCACAGCCATTCAATCAGTCTTTGAGTAGAGCTATAGTTTTTGCCAAAAACTGCCTTTGGTGGTATGTAAAGCTGTAAGCAAAGGGAATAAGGGAAAGTGACCATAAAGTATGTTATAGCTCACAATAAAGATTTATTTTAATAGTAGGCTATCACTAGTCTATTTTTTAAAAGTTTTTTATTATCCAAGATCTTACCTATGCCTCTATATTTGAGCAATTCTGTGTCACGCTTCTTTGGAGACAAAGCAGAGCCTAGTCTCTACCCCATCAGTGAAAAGGATTATTCATTGTCCAAGCCACCCTTGAAATTGGGGTTCCCCCAGTCAGATGCTACCACTTATGTTCATTCTAGACAAGTGACCAAAAGAAGGCAGAGTAATAAAACTAAATCTTGTGCCACTCCACTGCCAGCACCCATTCCCAAAGCAGCTCTGGCAAAGGGAGTTAGTTACTTGAGCTTCCTTGTGTTTAAGACTTTCAGAACAGTGTCCAACAGTGACCATAGCTGTGTCCTTACCAGATACTTAGTAAGCCTCTCCCTGCAAAATGGTCATTTTTGTGCCTTACTCCATCTTCCTGTAGATAATCTACTACTTTGACTTACCAATACATTTGATATTTGCATATATCAGTCAAGGTCAATTTTCATTGCTTATAACTGAAAATATTAACTATGGTTAACAAATCTGGGGTATAGCCCTGACACTATTATTTTTTAACAGCTCCTCAAACTAAAGTAAATTTGAAGAACCACTGCTCTAGTTCTATTTTCTAAAAGGGAAAATAAGTATAATAACATATGAGTAGCATGCCTGTGATGCTCAAATAAACTAATTACCTGCAAGAGCTTCAAAAGCATGAATGAGATGATTTCACAATTGAAGGCAGCAACTAAATGATAATTTTGGAGTAATTTTCCACTCAAAATGAATGGATTTCATTAAAGCATTTCAACAACCTTGCAAAAAAATCTATTTAAATATCAATATCTTAAAGCAAACTACCTGGCTATTCTGAGGCCAAAACTTATATTGATTACAAAAATAGCCTCACTTCTTCACTCTCTCCTGTATTCCAACCTTTTATAATGTGACTTTATAGCTCCAATAATCATGAGTTAGAATCTAGATTTTTATCTTTTGCTCTGGGCTACACAATAATAGAATGTGGTGGAAATAACAATGTGACCAGTTTTGAGTTTAATCATTAAGAGTTTTTTCAATCACTCCTTTGTTTATTTATTTTTAATTGAGATTTTCATGCAATATATTCTGAGCATGCTGTTCCCTTCCCCCAACCTCTAAATCCTTTCCACCTCCCACCCACACAAATCTCATGCCCCTTCTTTCTCTCTCTTTCAAAAACAAACAAAAACAAGCAACACACACAAATCAGAAACACACCAAATCAGAAACCATAATATACAAACAAAAGATCAATAAGACAAAAAAAAAGTCCGAATCAAGCAATTTGAGACAAAAAGTCTACAAGATTGTCACTGAATTTGTTTTATGTTGGCCATCTACTCCTGGGAATGGGGCCTATCCTTAAATGTAGTTAATATACCCAGTGAGACCTCATTGAAGAAAACTAATTTTCCTTTTCACACTGGTATCAGTTGCCCATAGGATCTTGGTTACAGACTGGATTCTATGTCCACTTCCACTCTCAGTACTGGGATCCAGTCTGGCTTGAACCTGTGAAGGCCCTGTGAGTTTTTGTATCTTTTCTTACTTGCTCTTAGAACTCTACTAGCTAACCAGTGAACAAACACAAGCTAGACTACAGGATCATGAGAGGACACTCACAAAAGAACTGAGATGTCCCAACTAATAGCCAACCAACCATTAAAAGAACAAAGCCTCCGTGTAAATCCACACACCTTTGAACATCTGATTTTCAATAAAGAAGCCAAAAACACACAGTGGAAAAAAAGAAATTGTCTTCAACAATGGTGCTGATCTAATTGGATGTTGACATGTAGAGGAATGCAAATAGATCCTTATCTGTCACCATGCACAAAACAAGTCCAAGTGGATCAAAGACCTCAACATAAAACCAGATACACTGAACCTAATAGAAGAGAAAGTAGGAAGTAGCCTTGAACACATTGACACAGGAGACCACTTCCTAAATATAGCACCAGTAGCACAGACACTGAGAGCAACAATTAATAAATGGGACCTCATGAAACTGAAAAGCTTCTGTAAGGCAAAGGACACCATCAACAGGACAAAATGGCAGCCTACAGAATGGGGAAAGATCTTCACCAACCCGACATCTGACAGAGGGCTTTACCCAGAGAGGCTAAATAACGAGGAGGACTTAAGGGAGAATGCAAGGATCTCCCTGGGAAGGAGAAATAGAATAGATTTCCAAGTAAACTGGGGGCATAGGGGGTTGGGAACAGGAGGGATGAAGTTGGGGAGGAGAAAATACTGGGAGAAATCACTAGAATTGGAGGGCATTTCAGGGGAGAGATGGAAGCCTAGTGCAATGGAAGCTCCATGGAATCTACGAGAGTAACCCTAGCAAAGACTCTTAGTAATGGGGAACATGGAGCCTGAACCAATCTTCTGTAACCAGGCAAGGCCTGAAGTAGAGGGATTGGGGCACCATCAACCCAGCCACAAAACCTTTGACCTACAGTGTGTCCTACCTGCAGAGTGTTCTGGGACCAGAGCCTAGAAGAATCCTCATCAGAGAGACTTCACCCAGCAACTGATGGTAGCAGACGCAGAGTCCCACAGTCAAACATTAGGTGAAGCTCCTGGAGTCCTGTGGAGGAAGGGGAGGAAGGATTGGAGAAACCAGAGTGGTCAGGGATTCCATGAGAACACGGCCCAAAGAGTCAACTGAAGAGAACTCATGGGGGTTTGCAGAGATCAGGGAGCTTATAGGGGTCTGACTTAGGTACTCTGCATATATGTTATGCCTGAGTGATTGTGGGAGTGGGGGCTTTCTGACTCTTTTGCCTGCTTGTGAGACCATTTTCCTCCTATTGGATTGCCTAATCCAGCCTTGATGTGATGGTATGTGTCTGGTCTTATTGTAGCATATTATATTGTGTTTGGTTGATGTCCCTGGGAGGCCTGCTTTTTTTCTGAGGGGAGACACAGGAGGGGTGGATCTGGGAGAGAGGGGGACAAGGGAGAGACTGAAGGGACGGGAGGGAGGGGAAACTGTGGTAGGGATGTAATGTATGAGAAAATAATAATAATTATAAAAGAATAGATCCTTAGCTGACTCAGATTAAATTGTTTACCCATTGAATTTTGAATTACCAATTAAATGGTTGTTGTTTTAGGCTACTTCATTTGAATACCATTTATTAAGTAATAACAGATAATATACAGTCTCTCATATACTTCCTGGTTTCTATTCAAATTTTGAAACCACCTGAGCTTATAAGAGGATTCATTAAGAAAATTCTTGGCATGACTGTAGATGAAAGTTTGTCCAGTTCCCCCACCCGGCTCCCACAGCCCGCTTAGACCCAAATAAACACACAGAGGCTTACATCATTTTTAAACTATGGCCCTGGCAGGCTTCTCACTAGCTAGCTCTTACATCTTAAATTAACCCATTTTATAAATTTATGTCGCCACATATTCCACGTGGCTTTACCTGTGTGCTGTTACATGTTGCTTTTTAGGTGG
>LZPO01034338.1:790700-887870 GCA_001675575.1 Neotoma lepida
AAAACATTTATTACCTCTAAAGTTGTATTTGCTTCTGACCCTCCACCCAAATGAGGACTGTAATGAAAGACTTGTGGTTTACTAATTTCTATTTATAATTTCTATAAAAATGCTCTCTGCTGACCAATACAATTAAGCTTAAGAATAAGAATTGAAAGCTGCTCATCAAATCTCATCCCTCCTCTTCTTACGCATCAAACTAGAATGAACTCTTCCTAGCCTCCCATGGAACCACGTGTGTTTTAAGCAATGGAGTGTGAACAGAATTGAAGTACTGTAGTAGACTGATTTGTGAATAAGACAGAATTGGTACGATATTACAGCTTGAATGTTCATTTGTTATAGCAACTAGCTTTATCCCAATTGTTACAAATGACAAAGAGAAGCCCTTTCTCCCCATTTTGCACATTATCTTCTCTGTGCTGTGTCATTGAGTCTCCCCAATGTCCAGGCGTCTCTTCAGAGACACTTAGCAGTATCTACACTTCTTTGGTTTCACAACGGGAAAGTGTTACTGACATTCTATGGGTTGAGATCATAAATGCAACCAAATATCCTACAATACACAGGACAGCCCTCTCCCCCACAGCAAGGAATTACTGAGTTTGAAGCCTCAGGCAAGGAGCCCTGCTCTATACTTTGATGAGGCCATGAACTCTTCTCATCACTACAGTTCTACAAATGATTTGTCCTTCTTCTTTCCTCTCTAAGCTGTCCTGATTTTATAAATAATGAACAAATAGGTTTTTATTTTTGGCTTCCTATAACAAAATGAAAATATGTACAGAGATATGGCTTGTTTCCCAGCCTCTATGCAACCCCCTTCAGTCACAGCTGTCACACACTTGCGAACTCCACAGGAAAGTAGGAGCTTTGTTTTCTTGTTTGTCGCTGTGTCTTCAGACCATAGAACAATGCCTGGTACATATGAGGAATCGAATCAATACTTGTTGAGTGAATAATTGCATTTTGGAAACCACAGGGAGGAGCAGGAGCTGGGACATCTGCGGAGTACCTGCCCCATTTCGATTGGCCAGAAACACCTCAAATCTTTTAACTAGTGCCTGGGGAAGGAAACCTGGGTGAGTTGGTTCCATATATGGTCTCCAAATTTTCAAATTGTGCTCGATAACTTGAAAAAAAAAACTATGCAGGAAGTTAAAAAACTGTGCAGGGTGTTGGCCATAAGAACACTTGCTGCTTGTCCAGTGGACCTGTGTTTGGTTCCCAGAACCCACATGATAGCTCATAGCCATCCAAAACTTCAGTTCCAGGCAATACAGCACCCTCTTCTGGCCCCCATGGGCACCAGGCACACATGGGGTGCACACATACATTGCAGGCAAAACATTCAAATGCAAAAATTAAAAATAAATAAATCTTTCTGGGGAGGAAGCCCCCCACAACACTGTATAGTCTGTTTGAAGCAGACAATATACATCTATCTATCAGTCCCATTTGGCTCCAGATCCCATTCACTAAGTTAATATTATTGATAATAGTATTGCCATCATTGGACTTTTCCTCTCTGTCAAACATTATGTAAGTGAGTTTTCATGGCACCCTGATAGCTTAAAACAATGAGTTAAACTTTATCTCATAATTAGGATTGGCAGCAGAAGCTTGGCTTACATGAGAATTTCTAGCCTTGGTTGGCTACAGTCAACTTTCTGTCTGCTATGTGGTTAGTCCTAGTAGGTTGTTTGGCTAACCTCTAGATATGTGGGGCTAGTGAAGCATAAGATTGCCTTCTTCCAGGAGGCTGGATTGAGCTAGTTTTAGTGGCAGCCAGAGTCTCCAAGGGAGCCCAAACTGAAGTACAGGTCCTCTTGAGGCCTGAAGGCAAAATAGTTCAACTGTCCCCTAACTGTCCAAAGCAAATACTAAATTCAGCAGACTGAGAGTCTTGCTACCTGCCTAGAGGTTGAGTCAATGGTAACTGCTGTCCTGCCTGGATTTCAGAAGGTTGCTGGTGCTCGATTCCTCTTTGCTGTACCTCATATGTCTACTAGCTCCCCTTTTCCTCCATGGTCATCATATCAGGCAGGAAATACCACCTGCTGCCTCTTAGACTCCTTACAGCTATGGGGTTTACCTGTCAGAGCACTTGCTTCTGGCATCCTTACCACTAGACAGTAGGCAGATCTAGATCTAATGTTCTGTCTCAAACCCTCACCATGCACCATCCTCCATAGCTAAGCAGGAATTACCCAACTCTGTTCAAAATAGAGCCAAACTGAGCTCCCTTGGGAAAGTTTGGGAGGCAAATGACTATAAAATATTTCTAAATGGGGCCACAATCTACTGTGTAGAGATATGAAAATATTCTAAATTTTCATTTATAAGTACTGTGGAAGCCCTATCCTATGAACTCCAGAAGCTGAAAATCCCAAATGTCCTCAAAGGCTGCAAACATATTTGCTGAACGCCTAGGGAACTAGTTTCATGAGTCCCAGATTGCTGAATGCTAGCCCTGCATATGTTGGAAAAGCATGACTGGTTTGCAAACTGTTGCGGACAAATGCCTTGTTTTTCTTCTGGCTTGGTTTTGAATAGAGAGTAGGATGCTAGGCGGGACAGAGTGGGTGTAGAGCTAGAACAGGCATTGTTGTGCAGGGCTCTGGATGCCCCTGCACGAAGTCTGAAACAAAAAGCAGAGATTCATTTGGCAAACAGCTTTCAGGATGAGTCATGTGAGGGAAGTGGGGCTGGGTGTCCACTCTTTGTGCTTCCTGGAGATCATGGCAAATATTTAAATTGTTGGGAAAATAGAGTGGGTGGGAAGCAAGAAGAAAAGGCTAAGGAGAGAGAGAGAGAGAAACTTGAAGTTAGAGGCTTCACTAACTTTAAAGCAAGAAATAAAAGAGCCCTTCATTTAACAGTATCAATTCTAACAAGAGAAATGGCCTTCTCTGATTTTAGAAAGCTCATAAAATTCTGGTGTTTTGGAAAGCTTAAGAAGCTTTAACTGGGCTGTGCATGTTTTTATGTGCCTATAACCTCAGCTCTCAGGAGCATGAGGCAGGAGAACCATAAGTTCAAGACCACCCTGGTCTATATAGAGACCCTATCTCAATTTTTAAAGTCAGTAAAGAAAAGAAAAAGGAACAGAAGAAGCTTAAATTGCACACTCCAGTTCAGGGTTTCTCAGACTTTTCTCTGAGATGCAATGAGTTGAGAAGGAAGAACCTACATGATTATGATGCTTTCTGGGCCAGGTATATCCAAATTTGGGGGTTGAGTAATCTCAGACATGGGTATTTCCTAAAATATTACAAGTGGTTTTGATGTAAAATTGGACAAATTGTTGCATGTATGGAGATCCACACTTAGTATGAAAACTTCAAAGTAGCGTAATTCCATGAGAAAGTGCAATAGTACAGAATTCGACCCGTTCCCCTTCTAACAAAGTATCCGATTCATTGTGGTTTAATACATAAGGCCATTTTCAAGTTTAAATTGCTGATATTTTAAATTCACTTATGCCAAGCACACATAATAGAGATCCAGTACTAGGCATGATGTTTTAGATTATGTTTTTGAGACAATACATTCAGACAAAAGAAAGAAGAGAAACCAAAAAGTTCCACGGCCATTTCTTGTTTTGTTGAGGCCTTCTCTTAAAGTATACCAGTTTGGGCAGGTTCTGTATTTAAAATGCACAGATTAAAACACAATCTTCTAATTCTTCATTTATAAGCACTATGAAAGCCCTATCCCACAATTAGTCTATTCCAGAAGCCGAAAACCTCAAATGTCCTCTTGTTATGATTGCCTTCATCATAACAAAATTTGACTTAGAACTCAAATAAATGAATTGATGAGTTATACTGAAAACTACTGCATCATTCAGTGGGACTTTGTGTACAATAATATTGTCAGGTCCCAAAGAAACTCAGGACAAATGGCTAACTGTGGTACCTATTAACATACCAAAGTGTCTGCTTGGCCTCTAGACTTCCTCAGTACCTGTGGCTCCTCTCAGCAATTCTCACCCTGCCCCCTACCCTAAACCTCTCCAGCTCAGGGGCTTCATTTCCCATCCCCCAGCTTCTCTTTGCTATATAACCCCGCCATTTGGGCCATGTGCTCTCTTGGTTCTCAATCTCTTGGCTCCTCTCTTGGTTCTCCCTCTCTTAGTTCTCCCTCTCTCTCTCTCGGTTCTCCCTCTCTCTCTTGGTTCTCCCTCTCTCTTGGTTCTCTCTCTTGGTTCTCCCTATCTCTTGGTTCTCCATATCTCTTGGTTCTCCCTATCTCTTGGTTCTCCCTCTCTCTCTCGGTTCTCCCTCTCTCTCTTGGTTCCCTCTCTCTCTTGGTTCTCCCTCTCTTGATTCTCCCTCTCTCTTGGTTCTCTTTGCCCTCTTTGTCTCCTTTTATCTTCCTCTCTTCTCTTCCTCTCTAGCTCTCCTCTCCTCTCATGAGTGGGTTCAGTCTGTTGGCCATGTTTGTGTACTTTCTTTCCCTGCTCTGGACTCTTCCAGATGCCTCTTGCTGTTCTCTCCCTCATATCTATGATAAAAACCTTCTCCTCAACCATACCTAGGAGTGTTCATGTCCTCATTTTCACTCAAATATCAAATAACAAAACATACTTGTTATTCTTACAAGAGGATGATGAATGTATGGCCTGTGTTTTATCTGTTATTTATCATATATTCAAATTTAATTCAATCTCAAATATGTGTAAGCTGAACTTGTGGATTAATTTGGTAGAATTTTTACTATTATTCATACTACACCATCATAGCTTAAATATTAAAAATTATTATTATTTAATATTAAAAATATTAAAAATTCTGTTTTCCTTTGGCAAATTTTAGGGCAAGTGTTACAATTAGTTGTTATTATTGTTACCAGAAATCATGGTAATGAGCTACCTCAGGCCACCTTCATCTCAAATGAAAAGGGAAATTTAGAAACCTATAGCTAATAAGAAATTTGAGTATGATTCAAATATTCGATCTTGTATTAGAACTCTGACTTATAACAGTAGTGTCTTAGTTGTAGCTGTACCTATTTTATATATTTCATTGATATTTATACATATATATGCATTTCACATTTTTCTCGTGTTTTCATTTTTATTTATTTTTTAAAATTTATTTATTTATTATGTATACAGCATTCTGCCTGCACGCCAGAAGAGGGCACCAGATCTCATTTCAGATGGTTGTGAGCCACCATGTGGTTGCTGGGAATTGAACTCAGGACCTCTGGGACAGCAGCCAGGGCTCTTAACCTCTGAGCCATCTCTCCAGCCCCTCATTTGGTTTTTAAATGTATTATTTGAGAGAATTTCATACATGAATACACTACTTTGATCAAATCTACCCTACTTTTTTGCCTCCAACTCTTCCCCCATCCCCCACATTTCCCTCACAACTTCATGTACTCTCTTCTCAAATGCAGAGTTTTCTTAGTACTGCCTATATGTGCATGGGTTTAGGGCCGTCCATTGGAGTATAGGCAATTTATCAAGGCTTGCACCCTTAAAGATACTGGCTCTCCCTCCCCCAGCAGCCATCAATTACCAATACTCCCTCATCTAATCATTGGACTTCATGAGCCCCTCCCCTGTTGTATAGCAGCTTCCTCCAAATTAACGCATTCCCCTGGGGAGAGAGGGGAGGCTCATGAGATTCAGGAGGCAAACAAAATGTTAGGTCTGCGAGATCAGAAACACAGAAATTCCCCAAGGCTTCTCCCCAGCTTTATAGGAGCCAAGAACTTCTGGGGAAGGAGAGTGGCTAGCTGAGTTTCAGACAGATCTGCAGGACCTGGTGAGCTCCCTGCAAACAATGCAGAAGCTTCAGGGTTGTGACTTTCATGAGGAATTACCCCTGTTGGGATGGGCTTTCTGCTGATGCAGCTGCTTTGGGGTCAACTCTGCTCTTGGAAATAAACCCTTCAATCACATTCCTGTTAGTAACTTCAGTAAAAACTTATTGGTTCACCAAGTTGGAGTTTGGTCGGTCATGAGTTCCCTTTCTGGGGTAAATAGAGATTTTCTTGTGTGTCACATCTCCCCAGGAAAAGTCACTCACATAACACTCCCACATCCATGCTAGCTGGCTTGATCTTATGCAGGTCTTCTGCATGAAGTCACAGTTGCTTTTAGTTCCTGTGTGCCGCTTCCATGTTGGACCTGGAAAACTCCGTTTCCTTGTAGTTATTCACCACCTTTGGCTCTTATAATTTTTCTGACTCCTCTTCCATCATGATCCCTGACTTTGAGGAGAGGAAATGTGATGTAGATGTGCTAGCACCGCACATTCTCTTATTCCTTGCACTTTGACCAGATGTGAGTCTGTATTAATTGCCATCTACTACAAATAAGAAGCTTTTCCAATGAAGGTTGAGAATTGTACTAATCTATTGGTATAAAGATAAGTATTTAAGGTGTAGTCTAATACTATGCCGATTTAATTGAGTAATGATAATATGTTATCCCCTAGGACTAATGATCTAGCAAGCCAGGGGGTCTTGGCTCAATTAACAGTACAAAGCATGAGATCTGTCTTAAGAGTGGGCCTTAAATCTAATCAGAAAGTGGTTGGTTACTCCCATTTCTTCTGTTATTGTACCAGTGGTCATATTTTGCCAGGTTGATCATTATTTAATTCCCAGAATTCACAGCTAGGCAAAACTCTTGATTACTTTCTTCCCCTGAGTGTGCATAACACCTTCTAGCACTATGAAAGTTAGCCAGTATGGATAAAGCTCCAAGGTGAGTACCACCTTGAGATTGCTCCATGTTCTAGGACTCACATATGTGATATCTTAAGCAATGTGGTCTCATCATCAAGTTCTGAAAGGTGACCAATAACAATGACCATAGCCCTGTATTGTTTGGAGAAGATCTATGCAAACTCATGGACCAACAACTGGAAGGGAGGTAATCCACATCTGAAACTGGGCTTTTTGTTTGATAGCCTATGACATCTGAGAGAGATTTATCCTCTTGTAAAAGTTAACTCCATTTAAACTCTTTTTATATGCATATATTTTTGGAAGCTTCTACAATAATCAGCTTCTGTGTGGCTTTTGCAAATCTCTTTAATATTAGTTATCCCTCCCTGTTCCCCTTCTTTACCCTGCCCTCCCACTCCACTTAACCCTCTCTGTCCCATTATCTCCCCTTCTCCCTTCATAGCACCTGTATTGTACTTGCTTGAAGTCTCTCTGCTCCATGTCATAAATTTAGTTTTCCTCTTCTACTAGCTTATAACTTATACATTTTTATCTCAGTACCTTAATGTTTAAACATCTACCAGTGACAAAAACTCAATTTAATATTTTTCTGTAGCATGAACATTCTAATTCCAGTTGGTCATTTTCTTCTTTCTTTTTCCATGTGTGTGGATGGGTGGGTATGGTGTCAAAGATCGAACCCAGGTCCTCATGAGGGCTAAGCACATGCTTTACTACTAAACTCTTACTGCCTCTCTTTCTGCATGTTATTTTACATGCATTTTAGTTCTATATTGTCTTAATTTCCAAATTAGAGATGTCTAATTGGCTGTGTACCATTGCATTTTAATGTTATCAATACTATAGATGTAGATGGCTTATAGAGCCAACAAACACTCTGACACTTCTTGAGAAAAAAAATAGCTGTATGTTGGTTGCCCCATGCCTCTCTATCATTTTTCTGAATACCAGATGGAACAACTCTCAATGATGCTGGATTGTTCTCTTGAATTTACTGCCATAATTGTAAACAGTATTCTTATACCAATGCTTCTTGATTTCTGGGTTTAGAAAATGTATGTTGTCTTTCCAGTATGGAGGGTCAATTGCCATATCAAGTGCCACCATGATGGTTTCATGGCTAGACATTTCCAGCTCATCTGAACCAGAGAGTACACCATGGTTACACGATCTTTCCTAGAAAGTTAGTTTTCTGTTTTGCCTTTTGCTTAGTTTTCTACATTCTTATCAAGAATACAACTTCAGGATTTTTTGTTGTTAAGCAAATCTCTGAATATGTTTAAATGCATTTGAAGATAATCAAGCTGAGTTATTTCCTTGAAGAATCCCATGAACAATGATCTTTTTGTCTTTTCTCAAGATGGGTCAGATTAGCAAACTAGTGGTGAATTCTCTCAGAGGACAATAAAGCTATTTAACATTGTGAGTACAGGGCATAAGATAAAGCAGAGAGCCTTAGTATTTTATATGGAAACGGGCTCAGTCCTCCTTTTTCATACAGCACCTTGTTTTTAGTTCAGAACTTGTCTATCATACTCTTTCCAAAATAAGAAAGACTCATGTATTTTTACTGTCTTTCTAAAATAAGAAAGGCACAAGTCTGGCTTGGAAAGAAAGTGGTCTTCCAGTACAGTAGAGGAAGTAAGATACAGTTATTTCTTAAGTAGGCCTTCAAAAGGCAGAGGACCAGGAAGTCTGCTGTGAGATAGTGTCTTCTAGATATGACAGGGAAGCGACACCCCTGGAATCACGAAAATATGGCTGCCTAAATACGACCCAAACAATGCCAACAACCATTGACACCCCAGTGTGGATAGGGGAAATGTCACAGAGCCCCACTCCTGGATGAAGAGCTATAGTCAATTAAGTACTACTGAGAGAGGGAGAATTAGTATTCCCCAGGACGAACCCTTAACGGGCTTATCTCACATCAAGTGATCAGCCCTAAAAACATACATACAAGCAACACTAAACTGACTCAGCAGGTTGTAATTTATATATTTGCTCAAATATACAATTTTTCTTTAAATATACATTTATATGTTATAATATATTGATATATTATATTATTATAATATTTTCTAATATAATTATAAATATATATAACTAAAGAAAAAGATGACATGAATTTGAGAGGGAGCAGGGCCTGGGGAGATATGGGAGGGATTGGATGGATGAGAGGGAGGATGGGAAATGATGTAATATTTTAATTAAAAATTGTGTGTGTGTGTGTGTGTGTGTGTGTGTGTGTGTGTGTGTGTGTGAAATTCTCTTACTTTGAATTACACCTTCCCCATTCCGTTTCAAGGTAACACATGCCTCTAATTCAGGGTTTTCTGATAAAATTCCAAGTTACTCTAGACTTCAAACTCAGTTCACTCAGGCTTGATAAGTCACTTAATATTTATTCTTTTGCTTTCTGTCTTCTCTAACTGCTATCTTTATTTCTGCTTTTTTTTGTAGTTATCCTTTCGAGTTTGTGCCCCCAAAAATCTCTTTATATTTGCTCCAGTGGGTTTTCTGGAGGTGGTAGAAATGAGTTTGCTCAATTTAGGCAAGGTAGGCTTTGCTTAAGTTAGTTATTGTTATTCAGCCATTATTTTTTGGTTTCGATACCTATTATGTCTTTCTGTTCCTTTGCCCACCACTCTTTTTTTCTTCACATTCAGTCCTTCCTTTAAGGTGATAAAATTTGAAATGTATCTATAGTTACTAGTGTATGCATATATGTGTGTGTGCTCACTTGAATGCCATGGTTCACATGTGGAAGTCAGAGGAGTACTTTTGGGAGTCTGCATCCATTTTTTCCTTCTACCATGGGATCTGGGGGCAAATTCAAGTTCTCAATTTTGCACAGCAAACACTCTTACTTGCTAGTCCATTTTGGTAACTGATTTTTCCTTCGAAAGTATATTCTTTAGTTCTTTCAGTAAAAGTTTGCTATTGCTTTGTCTGCAAAGTATTTCACCCTTTGTCTTGAATAATAATGTATCATGGTACACTCTCCACATTGATGGTTATTTTTCTTTTAGTACTTGTAAAGATATGTAATTAATCTGTTGTTATTGCAGAGAAATATTCATTTTTAGTCTATTCTTCATGTCTCAGTGCTTTATATTTCCATTGTCTCTATCTCTGTTGTGAGACCTCAATAATTTTTCATTATGTCTCTTCTCACCTGAATCTGTTCTCCTGCTTTAACCACTGAATTATGTTTCCTTTAGTAATTATATTTCTACTTCTAAAAATACTTTTTAGTTGTGTTAATCTTTCCGGAACTATTTTGGACTGGGCTACGTGTCACTTCTGTAATCATTTTAAACATATTTATTTTGTTGTAAATAGCCAATAGTTCTCTCATCTGAATTTTGGAGGATGTAATTCTGCTGATTCTTCACCCTAGTACTCCCCACCCCTCACACACGCAATGCATCTTCTAACCTTGGATTATTTGTGCCTAGTCAATTTGTCTTTATCTAGGAGAACTTGGTAAGGAGTAGAGCATAAATTTTTGGAAATGTTGGAATTTCCTTTTATTGGAAAAATTCAAAATGAGTTTAATTTCTTCCATTGATTTAGTGCCTCCTTAGAGACATAACTGGCATGAATTTGAGCACTATCTCCCCCAAAAAGCCTATGCTCTTAAATTTGCAAGATAGAAATTTGTCAGAGACCGTATCAGTTTGTCACTGCAAATTTCTTTGTCATCTTTCCTGGCTCTTCATTTCCTCCGTTAACCATGTAGCTCTCTTAGAAACAATTCAGGAATCAGATAGCCCGAGCTTCAAGTTCAGTTTCAGCTTCCCATCTAAGTTTTCAACTCTCAGTGTATTTGTATCTTTTCCAGATACCTAAGTTGGTCATTTAAAATAACATGGTGAGACCCTATTGCCAAAGATACCACATACACATACTTTGAAGACAAGACTTGGAAGGATCAAACTAGGACTGACTTGGAAGCCTCCTTTCTGAGAACTAGCTCTCATAGTATCAAAAGTTGCTATACAGGCTGCCAAGGAAGAAAAGCAGTCAATAGCCCTATCCTGTTGTAAAGCTTTGAACCACAACAACTAGTTTGGCAAGTGTCTCAGTTAGGGTTTTTTTTTTTTTTCCTGACCATGGCAATTCTTATCAAGGAAATATTTAATTGGAAATGGCTTACAGTTCAGAGGTTTAGTCCATTATCATCATGGCAGGAAGTATGGTGTAGTGCAGGCAGACATGACGTTAGAGAAGGAGCCAAGAGTTTTACATCTTGATCTACAGGCAATAGGAAATTAATTGTCACAGTGTGCATAGCTTGATCATATATGAGACCTCAAAGTCCACCTCCATGGTAACATACTTCCTCCAACGAGGCCATACCTCTTAATAATGCCACTCCCTATGGGCCAAGCATTCAAATATATGAGTCTATGGGGGCCATACCTATTCAACAACCACAGCAAGGTATCTTCAATGGTGCAATAGTGGCACGAATATCTTGGAGGTAAGCAACACCTCTTTAATTGAACTTAAAGTTTGCTCAATAGGAGGGAACTCATACCTGGTACTGTAAGTTTAGGCAAGAACCACGGCTGGAACAGTGCTAGAGCCTAAAGGAAAACCTACTACTGTAATTTTCCTAATTCAATACAGCTTCCAACTGTATCTTTCAACTGTATTCTAAATACTTATCTTTATACCCACAGATAAGTATAGCTCTCACCTCTCAGCAAAGAAGTTTCTTTTTGCAGCAGACAGAAATCCATAGTTGGTCAAAATGCAGAGAATAAGTGACTGTGGGGTGCCCAGCCCCAATTGGTACATCTATAATATAGTTTCTACATCTAAGGTTCAGTTTCTACATCTAATGGAGGGAAATAACTTGTAAGAGCCAGAGGAACAGAATGCCTGCTCTGAGGTAGTGTTTTCTAAACATAAAAGTGTGACTGCATCCATGAAATCTCAACAATATGGTTGCCTAAACAAGACCTGCATGATGACCACAACAGCTGACATGCTACAGAAAGGGGAAAACCCATGATGGCATTTTCAGAATCAGGAAATATTTCAGAACAGAGAGAGTCTTCACGTGCCTGCAAACAAATGTTACACTCATTTGTGAATTGCCTAGACCAGTGGTCCTCAACCTCTGGATTGTGACAGGTATATCAAATATCCTGCATATCAGATGTTTATATTATGATTCAGAACAGTAGCAAAATTACACTTATGAAGTAGCAACAAAAAGAATTTTATGGTCGGGGGCTACCACAATATGAGGAACTGTATTAAAGGGGTGAAGCATTAGGAAGGTTGAGAACCACTGACCTAAACTAAGTGGTATAATTATTTACTGACTCACTTGTCAAATAAATCATCTTTCTTTAAAAAATAGCTTCTGATTTTGCCATACGAAATTATTATCTGTGGAATATAGATGCACTCAGAAGAGCAGGATCCAGCAGTTCTCCTTTTGAAAGCACAGACAAGAATTGTGAAGTTTTACCTGGACTAGTTTGTGGTTACTGTACAAATTTTGTAATTATTTTCTATTAATAAAATTATGCTCTCTTGTAAAATTTGAGGTTTTCAACTTTAAGGCATAGTCTCTATATCAAACTTCATGTTGAGTTATGATAAAATTATGAAATACATCATTTAAATTGATGAAATCATACACAAGATACTTTATTGGACAATTAGAGGAGAAATGGTGATACATCCCTATTTAGTGCTATAATTAAGATACTTAAGTCACCAGCACTCTCTGCTGCTTTAGAATAAAAAATGACAACTTAGATTTAAAAAATAAACTCTCCCAAGTAACTTAAGAATGTAAAGCAATAATAATTATCATATATGCACTGTATATTAATTATATATCTGTAAAATAATTTTATAAAATGTATACATTTAAAATTAGTTGACTCTTACTTATGTATTGGTAAACTTTTTCTATAAGTACCATATAGTATTTTCATATTCAATTCAATTCATATTTCATATTTCGTCTATGAAGTGTTCATTGCAGCTAGTTAAGTCTGCTGTTACAGCACAACATGAAATCAGCTAAGGATAATATTTAAATGAGTGGGCATAGCCATGTGCCAATAAATTTTATTTATAAAATCAGACTGTAGGCTGGATTTGGCCTGTGAGTTGTAATTTGTCCCTGTTTTAACTTTCATGTTGGAATTAGGTTTCTCTTAAGGGAGTGTTCAACACTTAAAAGCGAAAAATTGGCAAAAAGTCTCCAGTTTGGAGAAAATTGTATTAGTTACTCCTGTTCCCCACATACTGTGTCAAAGAAAAGATCAGAGGAGCTAACTGTCAAAACTCAAGTAATAAATCCAGTCTACTTCTGTCAATTGAGAAATCCAAAATAAAGTTTCAAGCAAGGGAAAATCAGAAACCTAGTTTCCCCAAACAAACTGGCACAGTGGCACACACCTATAATCCCAGCATTCAAGTGGCTGAAACAGGAAGCTCAGAAGCCCAAGGCTAGCCTATGCTACAAAGTAAGTTACAGGACAACCTAAACCACATAATTAGATTCTGTCTTAAAATAAAAGTAGAACCAGAAATTAATCCTCTCATTATGTTATATCTTTTAGTTGCTCCAGGCTTCCATGTTGTTCCTTTACATGCTATGAGGTAGGTGGTTAAAGAAATCAGTCCTATGACATAGGCAGTGCACTTATGAAGCAGTTATGGCTGCCTGCTATGACATAGGCAGTGCACTTATGAAGCAGTTATGGCTGCCTGCACAAGAGAAAACCAGTTGACATTCCAGAATAGATGAGGAAACGATTCATAAGGTCCCATCCCTAGCAGGGGAGCTATTGGCATTTGATGGTTGCTAGTGAAGGAAGAGTAAATTTTCTTCAGGAGTGTAGCCCCAGGTAGGTTGTCCCTGCTCCAATGGATGGCCCTATACCTATGTGCATGTGGGCAGCATGAACTGGATTCAGTGGGTTATGTATTTTTAAATACTCTTTTTTGAAGTAGGGAGAGGGAAATGGTGGAAAGGAGATTCAGGAGGAGTTGAACAGGGAAGTGTAAGTGGGTGGCTAGGGTAAAAATACATTGTACACATGTATTAAATTATCAATGAATAAGTTTAAATTAAAAGAAGAAAACTAGTCTTTAGTGCAGGGTCTTAGATCATCTACTCAGAAGGTTAAGATAGTAGTATCTCAACTTCAAGGCCTATATAAGTTCAAGGCCAGCCTGGGTAACCCACGGAGACCCCATCTTGAAATACAAGTATGAAATAAAGGGCTGGAGGTGCTGCTAAGTGGTGGAATATGTGCCTAGCATGTGTGAGGTCCTGAGTTCCAAATCATGCACTGCAAATTAAGAAAAGACAAAAAATTCAGCTCTTATACCTCGAGTTCATTTTTGATTGAATAATTTATTACTGAATTGATCAATTTATATCTTTGGTAGGTATAGTGTCTAATTCCAAATATCATACTCACAGACTGTGAACTTGCTATCTAACATTTTAATTCTCCTTAAATAAAAGTACTTTTAGCCAAATTCCACACAAGCTTGTTCACTTGGCTGGTACATATAGCATGACAAGACATTCCAGCACATTTTGTAAAGGAAAACAGCTGTGTTAATATTGCCCCCATACCATACTTTTACTGTGCAACATCCCAGTAATGGTTGGTAATTTTAGTTGATAAAATATTAAACACCCCTTCAGAACTTAATCTAAAACATTAACTTAAACATATTTATTGTGACAGTTGAGCCATTGGAATTTTTGATTTCCTTATATTAAGGGCATTTTCCAGTTTCAATCAGAGTAGTCTTCTAACCTTGGAAGACTGTTCAAGTAACTTTCTTAGCAATATCTCTGTTGATCTAATAGCAATATGCTTCTATGTGTCAATGTAAAATGTATTTTGAGTTATTCTTTGAATGTCCAATACATTTAAACAATGTATTTTGATCATTTCTATCCAACATTACCTCTCTCCAACTCCACCTGTGCTGCCCTTGTATCCTCCCAACCTCATGTCCTCATTTTTTATTAACTGTTTCTTTATTAACAATATATATACACATTTCATTTAGAAAACTAAGCTTTACTGGAGCAAGGATGATACCTTATTCACTGTTGAATAACGCACCTAGAGCAACTACAGATACTTAATAGCATGGCATAAATCTTTATTGAACACATAAATGAATGAACAAAACAGCAAGATACTTATTAAAGTTTTTACTATAGAGCTGAGGAAGTAAAAATTCAGAGCTATCCAATGATTTGTTTAATGCTAAAATATCTGGGAAGTAGAATAGAACTGAAGTCCATCCAGATGAAGGGAAATAATATGAACAATGTGTTTTTCACAGTACTTGGGGTGCACTAAGACTGTAACAAGTATACCTTTTATTTTATTGCAAACAAAAACACTTAGTGTTCTTTCTGCCATATGAAAGATGTATGATAGTCACAGAAATGAATCCAATATTTCAAGTTTCTTATCTATTACACAGTATCTACTGAAGGGTAAACACAGTTAGCATAGCTACTATAGTGTACCTCTTCTCATTTTCACTCATTTCCAGTGACTCCATTCAAATCATACAGAAAATTACATTGGACTTATGCAAGAATGTAAAAATTCAGTCTGTCAGCTCTTGTATGCCAATTTTCCCATGTCAAAGAGAAAAAATTCCATTTAGCCCCCTGAAATTTATGCAGGCTGTTGCTTCCCTTGGCAAATTCTGAGCCATTTACTCTGTAAATTACTGTGAATTGCAAACAAAAGTCCAGAAATAGGTCTGTGCAGATTCACACCAGTCAGGCAGCTCTGTAAATAGCCTTGCCCGAGTTCTGTTTTAAATACTTTCATTATTAACGATGTCATGTTATCTTTAAAGCTGATTACCAGGCAGCAGCCCCCAATGATAGTGCAAATATTTCAAAACCAGAATTACCAGAGCTGCGGGCTTTATAGAAAACATTTAGCCATATTGCTGCTAAACCAAGCAATCTATTGACAAAAAAGAACCATTTACTTTCATATGCTAGCCATTTGGAAAGTGTCACATTTTAGTAAGGGCAGAGAGCTGTCGGTTTTTAAACTAAAGCTAATATTATTTTTTCAAACACAGAAAAAAATTTTCTTTTTTAAATTTTTTTCTTGAAGATTTTTAAAGGAAATCTTTAGAGGAATTGTTTGCATATTATTACCAAATGATTGTTTTCTTGAAACAATCAGAACTCACAAAATGAGTTTTCTACATTTTCCTTATTCTAAAGTATTTCTCCAGCATCTTACCTCCTCAAACGTTAATAGGTATAATTACTGCAAATAATTAGTGTACAGAATTTGGTAAGTTTGGATGTATATTCACCATTACAATCCAACATATTGTGGGGTTTTGTTTTGTTTTGTTTTGTTTTTGAGACAGTCTCATGTATCCCAGGGTGGCCTTGAGTTTGCCATGGAGCCAAGGATGTTCTTAAACTCCCAGTCCTCCTGCCTTCAGCTCTCAAGTGCTGGGATTAAAGGTGTGCACTCACTATACCTGGTTTATGTGATGCTGGACATCAAACCCAGGGCTTCACGGAGGTTTTCCTTGGTTATAATAATTATGCTTTGCTGGAATTTTTCCCCATCTTCCATACTTTGCTTCAAAATTTGTAAAAACCAAAACCTGAGGTTGTGTGTATCTGGTCTGTTTTTGCATCCTTAGTGGTGCATGGCACATGCTTATTAATTTATTTAATGGATTTTATTTAAGTACATGCTGTATGCCAGTGAATATACCTTTGTCAAAAAGTCCAAGGGACATGCTCTTCCCATGAAGCTTTAATCGCAGAGAAGACAGATATGCTAGGAATGGAGGGAGGAAAAGAGGGATAAAGAAATGTTTATTTAATACTTGTAAGAATGATTTTTTCCCAGGGACAAGACAGAGAAATCACTTTGTTCTTATTTCATGTGCTAAATCAAGTTCCTTTAAGGAAATTTATTCTATCTAATATACATCTTTCTATTTCTCAATGCCAAATAATGCCTCGACAGGGTAAATCTCACACAATAAATAACCACTTACCTAATTTGAGTTTGGAAAACCCAGAAAGTTTTTCCTCATAAAAGTTTGAAATTCTGTCCTTCCATATGTTACTTGATACTAAAATATCTTTCAAATACAAATAATACAGGAAGTCCCCAATGCCATTCAAGCTTACTTTGGACACTGTCCTTATGTTTGGGAAAAGATGACATTTCTCAGACTCTAGTCCATTGTGTAAACAACAACCTAGTGTGACCCCTGTGCCATATTGGGATGAGCCTGCTTTTTGTTTTGCTAACGCTTTTTCTTTATTCTTTTGAAGGAAAGGTTGAGGGGAGAAGGGAAAAATTAGATAAGAAATCCTAATCATATATTTTGTAGGATGAGAAAATATCTCAGAAGGAAGAAAATGAGAATCAGAGGATACTGACAATAGCCTTCATTATTTTCCATTTTAGTTAGCAAATGCCTGCCAAATACTAATGGGAAAGAGGAACTGTAGGAGGGAATGTATGGCAACAATGCCTTCTAAATAATACCTGGAGAATTAATGTACACAGTATGTATTCCAAAAATGCTACCCGGTCCTGTTTCTGATAATGCTCCCAATGCACTTGGTCAATATGAGCAGCTTCACACAGCATTTTTCATTGCTTTGATCCATAGAAATATATTTTGTCTTCATCTAGCATGTCTCTGGATCATCACTTATTCACACTTGAGTATCACATGCATTGAAAACACTCCTTTGGAAATTTACCTTAATGCATTTCTGATTTATAGTCCCACAGACTAACTCTCAAACCCTTCCTGAAAGTTAAATCGATAGAGACATTATGTATCTATATGTATCTACTAGTTACTAAAAACAAACAGTTTCTCAATTAAAACTATTAAACACGGAAAGGCAACACTAATTAATTTAAAAACACTGTAGCAAATACTGAGAGTCCCTGGAACATCAGAAGTTAAATATATATAAGCTCTATCTCAATTTCAGATGAAGAAAAGATGATTCTTATGTAATCAAGCATGTCTTCCTCCAGGTGTTAGCATTCTATATTCTCTCTCTTCAATTTCCCCCAGTTTACACAGAAGAACATTTCAGATGACTATGAACTTCAGCTCTTGATTGTCGTATAGATCAGTCTTGGCATTTGCATTTTACAATAACATTTCTTGGTTCCACCAACTATGGCTTTATTTTTCAGAGCGGACTTCTTAGGCCACGTGAAGAGATCTTGTGACTAGTACATAATGTTGTAAGTATTTTAAACAACAATTTGCATGATTGAAAATGCGTCTTGACAAACAGCTGCTTTCAATATAAATTAGTGTCTGTTAGCATCTTCTTACACAAAGACACGGCCGTTCTTAATTCTAGTGTTTGGGCTTATAGAATCTGTTTATTGCTGTATTCACTCAAAGAAGAGATACTAGAAACAAGATGTAGCTTTGCTCTTTCCTATAATCATCAGTTTAAGACAGAAAATAATTTTCATTTTCTTGACCCTAAATACTATATAGGAAAAGTAAGCACCATCTTGGGAGTGTCAAGGGACAACATTAATTGATTTGGGAACAAAATGCTCTTAGTGCTTCATAATGAATATTGCACAAATCTGGAAATACAGAATTAACAATGCAGTTCTGAAAAGCACCTTCATTTAGACAGAAAATAACACTTGGTAATCAATATAAAACCAGTCCACTGAGACCCAGATGCAACCCTAACCAGAAAGCACACACACATTAGGCCCTCTGAGGAGATGAATTACAGGTCTGACTTTGCCAATGCAATCTAATGCTCCTTATTTGCCTTCAAAGAAATGTAGTCAAAATGTTTTTCCTCTCCAGGCCCCATGCTAGGCACATGCTGTGCAGACACTCTCAAACGTGGATGTCATTGCAGCTAAACTCATTTCCTGCCTAAGTCACTCTTGTATTCCCATTTCTCTCTTCCTAATATTTATCCTCCCCACTATCACCTTGGAGTAACCTCACTATTCATCTCTCATAGAAGAGAAACAATTGTATTTATCAATTATTAATAAATAGTAACCAATACTGCTGGCCTTTGTTTGCCTTTCTATTACCAGCCATTTGCTACTCTGGTGACATAAGGACATCTCATTTGCCTTGAATCATATGTATAAACATTCAGAAGATGAAGAACCACATACAGCCATCTGAAGAAATTAGGACAGAAAGATTCAAGATAAAGTGTAATTTTATGGAGCTAAATTCAACATTTATGTAACTGGATTGATGGGTGACTTATCCATTTACCTTTTGTCTGCAAGTTGCCTCCCATTTCGAAGTTAATGTCTACTGAACCTATGTAATGGATAGCTACTGTTGATAACTTAAAACTTAAGAAAGGGAAATGCCAATGGGACCTTCTAATTTAGATAAATATGCTCCTAAAATATATCAAAAGACATATTCATAGTGCATTATGAACTGCTAATATAGCAGAGAGTATTGACATACTTTGGGGAAATACTTTGAATATCTGTAGGTAATAAACATATTATTGTTTAACCAGTCAGTTGGTAATAATTTATTGAGTGTCTATGTGTCCAACAAGTCCCAGTGTTCAAGAGGTGGGAGATAAGGAACAACAGTAGGTTCACAGGCTACATGGAAATCCAAAGTTTCTTTTGAAGGATACTTCAAGTGGAGTTCTAAGCCAAAAAAATAATTGTTTTATTTAAACTATACCCAATACAGGTAATAATGAAAACTATTGACAAAATTAAGGCACATGGAAATGTAACAAGATGCTCAAAACCATAGAGTGAGCATAGCTTAGACTGTAAACCCATTTTAGGCATTTAAAAAGCTGAGAGCATTTGCTCTATCCAAAATTTGGATTAAAAGTTCTTAGGAAATTCAATTTGCTACCTGGGTTTCCTCATACATGAAACAAAGACTTAAATGCGCTAATAAATAAGTAGCACTTAGTGGCATAAATAGCACATGGTAAGCCTGTGGAATTGGTGGTCTCCTCTGCAGGAGAATGGTTTGCTGCAGGCATAGCACAGCTCTTGGAGTTTTTGTAACAGAGAATGATCACACATTGTGGGATAATATGAGAAAAGCTTTCACACAAAAAAACACTAAGTTGAGGAATTGTCTCAATGATCTCTCTAAGTCAGTGGTTCTCAGTTAGGGGCAATGTTGCCCTCCAGGAACATTTGAGACTATTTTGGATTGTTTAAAGTTGGAGATGATGAAACTGCTCAGTGCAGTCCTACAGTGCTCAGGAAAGTCCCCTACAGCAAAATGCTCTCTAGCCTAAAATTTAAACTGAGATCTGAGGTAAGATGTGCATAAATTAGAATGCTAATTTTGTTCATGTTGCAATAGAACCACTGACAGTATCAGACACAGATGGAGATTTTCTTTAACATAGATTTGCTTGACAGAAAAATGAAAAACAATCAGGTACCTATCTCATGCTTCTCTCATATAGTGTTTCCATAAAAATATTAGGGGTAACATCAAAAACCAGAAATGATTCCAGAGCAGAGTTTTGTAGAGAGAAAATGAAAGATTTTAACAAAAACCAAAACATTAAACATTTTCAAGATCTGAACTTAGGCAATGCGGTCATGCTAACATTAGGCTCTTCTAAGGGGATTGAATTCAATGAGTATTTCCACAAAACTACCTCTTGTTCTTTTAAAATTCAAAAAAAGTTAAAATTCCATAAGCTTGAATAAAGTGATATTTTATTAATTAAATTTAATTTATTAATTAAAATCAGAGAATAGTGGCAATTTTGCCTCAAGAAAACTTAACTTATTTATAGAGATACACATATACAAAGAACAAACTTGGAACGAGCATGATAATGTGACCCAAGTAGTAAATAAATACTGTGACTTTGTGGTTTTCAATATGGCAATTAGGGACATCAGCTTTGTGGACAAATGGAGATTATTTTTATCTTTACCATTCTGAAATACAAAAAAAAAAGATGAAAAGTAAAAACAAGATAATTGTGACATGCTTCTGGTAGCAGTTTTGCAATTTACAAAGTACTCTGACATTATTTCCCTTATTTATAGAATAATGTGGGAAATCTTATTTTCTTCATAATGACTGTTTACTCTCAGGTGTTCAAGTACTTGGCCTCCGATACTAGAGCTCCACCAAACTATTGAGTTAAATGTGTGTATTCTAGGAGCCCAAGTAGCAATAATTACAGTCTAAAAACATCTAACTTATTAATGACAGAGAGAAGTAGATGGAAGATACAAACTACATTGAAGACAGCCTATCATACCACCAAGCTAATGTACTGGGAAATCCTAAGTGGATAACTCTAGCTGCTGAAATTCACAGGGAGCCATGGAAACTCAATAAATCACTTGTACAGGCTGTAAACTTGCCAGCAAATCAATTACAATATCTTTACAATTCCTTTTGGTTTGTAACTAAAATAAGAACACTAGGGATCTCAAAAATAAGCTATCATTGATTGCTTAAAAATCAGTTCTTGAGGTAATGAAAGGCACCCCAGTCACCAATCATTAGCAAGGCCTTCATTATATCATTTACAGTATGCATTTTCTGAATGGGAAAATGGATTCTCTACATATAAGCATGATAACACAAACCCATTATCACTAACACATGCATTTTCAGCCGTTTTTCTAGTATTTAATGAATTTGCTGGCTGAGGGTATAGATCAGTGGTAGAGTGCTTGTCTTGTATGTACTAGTCCTTGGGATCAATCCCTAGCACTTCAAAATAATAAAAAAAATTACATTGAGGTAGCCACATATCCTTCCCTATCTTTAAGACAATAACTGGACTAAGAATGCACTGAATCTATGGTATAGCTTATGTCATTATACATAATAGCAGAGGGTAAGTAATTATCTAGTTTTTATTCAAGTAACTGGTAGAACCCTACATTTGATTTTAGCAACTGTGATGTGCTTAGAACCAACAGAGAAGAGTTAACATTGTTAAATAGTTGTTTCCTGTATCATAGAATTGTACTGCATGACAAAGCTTTAACATTTTTAATAACAGCTTATGTTTTATAGGAGAAAAAGCTTAGATTCAGAGAGGTTATGAGAATCATCCAAATACATAAAGCCAACGTGGTGGCTCACCTAGATCAATAATTGAGGATTCTGAACTTTCAGTTCACCGATCTTTTCATCATAGCACATAGTACATAGTCCTGAGGTCGGGCTTAGTGTTACTGCTCCCTGAGCTACATTAAAAACAAAAATGCAACAAAACAAAAAATTTCAGGCCAATGTATCAGGAGAGTTAGTGCTGCTAACTTGCTTGAATCAGCTTGAAATAGACAATATTAATATTTCCAGTTCATGTCAACTGTGTACATCCTCTAATAATTACCACTCTTTTATCACTACCCAATGAAAGAGTGTATATCACCTTTCAAATGAATTCCATCTTTTAAATTTCTGTATTTCCTCATGTGCCCTGAGCACATTCACATTCTCAAAGCTGACTCAAAGACATAGACTTGTATACTTGTCATTTATTAATCAAACAGCATACTAACTTATTTTTAAAATTCAAAATAGATTATCCATCACTGATTCTCTAATATTTCCATAAATATTTTTCTAGTCCAGAAGCAACTTTGCATGTATTGACTATGGCTACCTGAAATCAAACTGTTTTGAGATTTCATCTTATGGAAGTCAGAATGAGTAGAATCAATAAAACAAGGGACAGCTCCCACTGGAGAGGATGTGGAGTAAGGAGAACACTCATTCATTGCTTGTGGGAGTGCAAACTTTTACAGCCACTGTGAAAATCAGTGTGGCAGTTCCTCAGGAAGATGGGAATTAATCTACATCGAGATTCAGCTATATCCAAAGGATGATTCATCATAACACAAAGAAACTTGTTCAACCATGTTTATTGCTGCTCTATTCATAATAGCCAGAAATTGGACACAACCTAGATGTTTCTCAACAGAAGAATGGATACAGAAAATGTGGTACATTTACACAATGGATTATTACTCAGTTGTTAAAAATATGACATCATGAAAATTGCAGGCAAATGGATGGAACTAGAAAAAAAGTCATCCTGAGTGAAGTAACCCACATTCAAAGAGACAATAGCTGTTAGGTCAATAATAACTAAGTGTCAATCTGTGGCACCACAGAGGTTAGGTATAAAGTAAGGGAGTGGGGTGGGGGTAGGGGGCCAGATAGATTTCCATAGAAAGGGGAAATAGAATAGATAGTTATAGATGGATGGAAGAGGTTATTGAATCAAGTGGGGAGGGGAAGGCGAGAAGGGGAACTAGGGAGAGAATATGAGGAGAAACAGCTAAAATTAAGAGCCATTTGAGGGCTAGTATAGTAATACAGGAGAAGCTTCCTAAATATATATAAATACAGGAAGGTGATCTAAATGAAATCACCAAATAATGGGGGAGACAGAGTCCCAACTGGTCATCTGTTGTCATCAAATGAAGCTTCCAGTACTGTGTCTGGGTTACATCTAATTGAGTTGTTGGTCAAAAAGGCCCCATGGGAATCTCCAAAGAATGCAATCTATTCGCAAGACAATAGATTGCTCTCTACAAACTGATAGCAAGACTTCATTACTGAAGACAATGCCTACACAACTCATTGAACATGGAGAAGTAAAGCTAGTGTGTACATAAAACCTTCACCCTTACGTGCTAGTATTTTTAGTACAGGGAGGTAGTCTGCATATTATCAAAAGGGAAATGTAAACATCAACCCAGCCACAAAATATTTGATCTACAATACTCTCCTGCTACAAGATGTGCTAGTGAAATGATGGCACAAAACTTGTGGGAGTAACCAATCAATATCTAATTTGACTTAAGATTCACTTCATGAGAAGAAACCCATACTTGACACTGCTTGGATGACCGAGAACCTAAGACTATGTGGCTGAGGGACCTAGGGGAAATCTAAATACTACTATTCTAAAAATAGGAAAAAATGTAGCAATAAAAGGGGCAGGAAGAGGGAGGATGGAGATCTTTGATTGGTGTATAAAATGAATGAAAATTTTTTCATAATAAAAAACTTAAAAAAAAATAATTCCTAATGACATTCTGCTATACTCATAGATCAGTGCCTTGCTCAGTTGTCATCAGAGAAGCTTCTTCCCACAGCAGATAGGAAGAAATAAAGAGATCTACAACTGGACAATATGTAGAGAGTGAGAGATCTGAAATACTCAGCCCTAAACAGGATGTTCCCATCAAACCCCTTCTCTCATGGAACCCTGCAGAAGAAAAGGAGGAAAAAGTATAAAAGCAAGAGGGGATGGAGGACATCAAGGAAACAAGACCCTCTAAATCAACATGATCAAATCCCTGATGAACTCACAGAGACTGAGACAGCATACACAGGGCCTGCAGGGGTCTGTACCAGGTATATGTTATGTCTTCCAGTTTATTGTTTTTATGGGATTCCTGAGTGTGTGAATGAATGGGTCTCTGATTCTTGTGCCTTCTCTTGGGCTATTTTCCTGTGTTTGCTTTATGTGACTTTAATATGATGGTTTTTGCTTCGTGTTATTATATTTTATTTTGTCACATTTGCTTGTTATCTCTTAGAAACCTGTTCTTTTCTAATAAGAGACAGAAAAGGAGTGGATCCAGATGGAAGGGGAGGTGGGGGAGGAATTGGGAGGAGTAGAGGGAGGGGAAACTGCTGTGGGATGTCAGTGCTATGGGATGTCTTTCTGTATGCTGTGAATATGTGTTGCTCTGATTGGTTGATAAATAAAGCTGTTTGACCAATGGTGAGGCAGAATAAGGTTAGGCGGTACATTCCAACTGGAGAGAGAGGAGAAGAAAGGAGAGTGGGACAGATGCTGGGAACCACTGCCAGGAGAAGCAAGATGTGAAAGTACCGGTAAGCCACGAAGCTATGTGACAATGCATAGATGAATAGAAATGGGCTGAGTTAAGTTGTAAGAGCTAGCCAGTGAGAAGCCTGAGCCATAGGCCACACAGTCTGTAAATAATAATAAGCTTCTGTATTTTTACTTGGGATCAAGTGGCTGCGGGACACAGGTGGGAGAGATTTGTTCCAATCACGGGGCTGGGCAGGACTGGAGAAACTTCTGGCTATAGGAAACCATAATAAGGATATATTATGTGAGAAAAATGCATTTCCAATAAAAGGGAAAATTTTAAAAAGACTATTCCTGGGGGGTAAGTAATACAACTCAGTTATGAAGGATTTGTCTAGTGTGGGCAAGGCTCTAAGTTCAAACTCCAGGACAAGTACAACATTAAAAGAAGAAGAAAGGGAGAGATGGAGAGAGAAAGGAAAGTATGCCTATATTAGATCTTAGTATTCCAATTACATTGGACAATGATGTGAATATTATTGTGAAGTCAACAGGCTAAATTTAAGTGAAAATGAAAAGGAAAGTTACTCATTGAAAGCCATGTTTCATAATGTCCAACAATATGCCAATCTGAAGATGGTTCAGGCCAACATATACATAGGACCAATGATAACAGCAAAAAATCGAGCTGGGGAAGCTGTTGAGAAGTACAAAAGTCTGTTTCCATGAGCAAAAGTTTCCACTTCTTCCTTTACTCAGACCTTTTGCCAAATAACTGCAGTCTTTTCTCACATGAATAGAATGTGATTCCTCACTCTTGAACTTAGCCATGTTAAATTCTTAGGACAATAAAATCTAGTAAATGGGACACAAAATCTTAAAACAAAAACAAAACAAACAAGAACAAAAAGTATTTGCACAATTAAGCTTACATTTTTTCCCCATTAGACCTTCTCTATGAGAAGCACATGTCTAGCATAGCACCTGCTACCCATTACAAGCAGGATGAGAGATGTGGAGAGCACACCAATCTGCCTTAGCGAAGGCACTCCAAACTGCCCAGCCAAGAATAAAGCTCAGCCAAGATGAATAGACATGGAGTAATAAGTAATGATTGATGTCAGAGCTACTGGGTTTTAGGGTTATTTTGTGACTCATCAGTAGCTACCTAGTATGGAATTATTCCTTATGATTTGGAGTTATTTAAGCAGTCATAGAAGAAAAGTGATTGGAGATCTTGAAAAGAAAGATTAACCCTCAGCACAAGAAAATCCATAGCCTCTATGTAGGACTTTGCTAGGTTTATTGATGGGGAGTACAGAAGGGTGTCCCAGGAGTGGCATTAATGTAATTGGATAGGGTTTTTTTGGGGGGGAGAAGTAAGGTTGGAATATAGAATTTTTGTCTTGATATCACAAGGATTGACACAGTGGATTTAGCAGAGCTAGGAAGGCTTTGCACACAGAAGACGCTTAACGTTTTTGTGTGAATAAATGAATGATTGATTCAACACAAGAAAACAAAATTCTAAAGCAATATCAGAGTAGCAGTTGGTCAAGACAGAGAATTGGAGCAAGAAGCTGCAGAAGATAAGATGTAAAACAATGGTGTGGAGGGAAATTCTGGAAGCTCCTAACCAGTGGCCACAAGCAAATTTAGGTGTGTTCAGGAGGATATAGTTAGTTTTTTGTAAGAAAAGTATTGTTCCCAGTTATGGTTGCATATGTCTATAATCTCAGCACTCGGGAGGCCAAAACAAGAGGGGCATGAGTTTCAGTCTAGACTGGGCTCCATTGGGAGGTCCTGTCTTTTTAAAAAAGAAGAAAGAAAACAAAATGAAAAAGAAATAAAAGATAAGATTTGTGTGACAGAGTGACCCATAAAACTCTTCAAGACTTTGTTCTGTCTAGAGATTATAGAACACAAAGGAAATTATACATGATGTTTCAAAGACACAATATTCAAGACCAAATTCAACAGAGACTTACTTCTTTGTTCATATAGTCGACGCCCATAAAGTAAAAGAACAGGACTGCTGAGAGGGAGGAGAGCTATCTTCTTGAGGGCATGTTTAGGGTCAATTTGGAATTGGTCATATCATTGTAAGCCTTTTCCTATACGAGGGGTTCAATATTCTTATGTCCTCCTGTCTTCCTAAACAGGGATTAACCCTTCACCTCTCCTTCCTGAGTAAAGAAAGATAGTGCCCTGTACAGATTACTTCAGCAATATTGAGAATAGTCAATATTTGAACAGGTGCAAAGGTGTAAGATGTCTTTGTCATTATGCATATTGCTCCACGTCTGAAGGTACTGGGGGAGAGTTGGGAGACAGAAGAGCCAATATCACTCACAACAATGCCTGATTCAAGTTCTCAGTTTACACTCAGGAGGATATAGAAACCTGGATCCCACGGAGAGCCAGGGGTGCAAAATTGTTAGCCTTCTACTCACTCTGACAGAGGATCTCAGTAAGAAGTAGATATGGACATGGTGGGAGGCTCCCACTAAGTCAACTAGGAGATTGAGTCTTCCGGAAGAGCCACAAGGAAGTGATTTCTTCATCAGTGGAGCTATTGAAATCAATGCCTGCTCACACTGAGATCATGATGACTGCTCAGTAAAATCCGAAGCAGTGGGCTCACCCAGCTTGTCATTGCTGATAATATAAGGAGCTAACCTTCCCTCTCCACATTCCTGATCACAACACTTGAGGACATATGACTTGGTGAAAAAATGGAAGTGGAGTCAAAATGTACTTCAGGCACATTTCCTGTTCCCACTGTCCTCTTAATCCCCCTCCTGTTTTGCTAAATCTTTTCTCCTTCCCAACAAACCCCCTCCTATTTTCATGTTTTTTGTGTGTGCATTCCACTGAACTATGATTGCTTGTATGAGAATGGGTGAGAGTTGTGTAGTTGAGCAAGGGCAAGTTATCAACGTCTACAACACAAAAGAATACAATTTCTCTTCTTCCATCAATCATTAGCTATTTATAGCTTTCCAGGAGGAGATTGTGCCTCATGAGCCCCTCTCCAATCCATGATATAATATCAGTAGGTCCAGTCTTCTGCAGGTCTTGTGCATGTTACTATAGTTGCTATGGAGGTCATGACTGCTGTGGGAGCCCACAGAGGTTTCCTAGTGAGATCTGAGCTTGCTTTCGCCAGCAGGACTTCATGAGAGGATGATTGGACTGTGGGCCTGGGTACCAGGTGTTTGCTGTATCTAGCAGGGGGGGTCTTTTGCCTTGCCCCTTGGCATTTTTATTTAAAAAACTCTTGAATAAAGTTCTGGGCTATTGGGTATTGACCCAGGTCCCCCCGAAGCTATCCTGTGTTTCTGTCTTTCTTCTTCTTGGCTAGGCCTGTTATTCTGTCTATGAGTTTCTTATTCTTCTCTCCGCCTCACAGGAACACTGTAAAATGTGGGGGCTGGTCCCCCACAGGATGCAACAGCCACATCATATCCAGAAGATAGCATTTATCAGTACTCCTTCTGATCTCCAGTCCTTGCATTCTTTCCACCTCATCTTCCATGATGTTACTTGAGCTGTAGAGGAGAGTGATAGAAATGTTCTATGCAGAGCACTCAGTGATCGCTCTTTCTCAGCACTTTGACCAGTTATGTGTCTCTGCATTAAGTATTGTTCACTTCAAGTGGAAGTTTCTCTGACTCAAGCTAAGAGCAGTCCTAATTTATGTGTATAAACATGAATATGTAGAAGACAATTTGACACCATGCCCATTTAGCAAAATAATAGCAGTGAGTTCCCCCATAGGGTCTATGAATTCTACAACAATGGCATGTTGACCAGATATGATTTCTTTTTCCTGTAGATTAGTCCTCAAATCCAATCAGAATGCCATTAGTTACCCTCATAACAGCCATGCCACCAGTGGACACATGTTGCCAGGCAGGTGCTATTTGTAGCTCACAGGATTCACAGCTGGGTAAGACCACTGATGTTTTTATTCCCCCAGTAGCCTGAAGAGCACATTTAAGCACTATGAAAATTAGTCAGAAGGGAGGAAGCTTCTAAAACTCTTCTCATCTTGCAAAACTGAAAACTTATATACATTAGGCAACACCTCATTTTCCTCTTCTACTGGTCCCTGGCACCTCCAAATACATTTCTGTCTTTGTTGATTACTCAGGATGCATTATATATATGTAACACACAGAATTTGTCCTTTAGTACATGACATCTTATTTAGCATAATGTCCTCAAGATTCCCCTATATTATAGCATGTCACAGAATTTCCTTTCTTCTAAAAGTTAGAGATTCTGCTGGTGTTTATAGATTCTCCTCCAAGATCCACAACTTCACTAACCTTGGGGTGTTGACTAGGTTTCCAGTAGCAGGCATGGTTTCCCTCTTGTTGAGTGAGTCTTAGTTCCCAATTAGAGAGGTTTTGGTTACCACCAAGGTATGCATTCTATTATACCTATAGGGTTATCATGCCATGTTGGTCATTGTTGTGGCTCATAGCTGTCATAGTGGGATAGTACTGTTGGTTGTTTCCTTTTTTTGAAAGTTTACATGGTACCTACTCCTCAAGGAGCAGGCTTTCAAATCAATTCCAGCACAGGGGTCTCTGGGCCCTGTGTCTGAAGTGCATGGTGTCTTCAGTAATAGGGATTTGCATTCCATCTCAGAGGGGCAACAAAGGTTTTGGGAATCTCTTTGGAAACCCTGACCAACAACTCAAAAGAGGGCTTCTCATGCCTTCTGATGGAGTTTTTGTTACACGGTCTTTTGCTCTTGGAGGGAGTATTGTCAGACCAGATGGGAAAGTTGGAGAAATAGAAATATCATATAACTAACAGAAATTAGTTATACGATTATCAAATAGCCAGCCTCAAAAATATGCATTGAAGTAACATTATATGGACTGAACAGGTTGTACTTATATATTTAGGTATACACATGTATATACAAATATATGTAAAACAATTAACGAAAAGAAGGCATGAGTTTGAAAGATAGCAATGAGTAAGTGTGAAAGTTTAGAGGGAGGAAAGGGAAGAGAATGATGTAATAATATCATAATCTCAAAAAATAAAAAGAAATAATATACAACATTGTGGCTCCTGCATTACACAACATGTGGTGCTTGGTCAACAGGAGGAACTGTAAAACAAAAACTCCTGAAAAGAAGCTGTGTCTGCAAAGACTGATTAGAATTCCAATTCTGAGGAGAGATTGGAGTTGTTGAAAGCCCAAAAGCTAGTTGTCTTATCTTGGGCTCGTTCTAACTCTCCAGAACAGGCATTCCTTTCCCACCTCTGTGCCAGAATTAACATCTTATGACTAATAGAATCCTTTTGGAATCTATTAACTTAGCAGACCACTAGCTTCCACCAACTCAAAAGCTAAGACTGTCATAAGACAGCATCTTGGACCTCTAGAAAAGCTTCCCCCTTCTTGCTATAACCACCTTTGATGTACTTGCCTTTATTTATGACATTCTCTGTTCCTTGAAACTATAAAACTTCATAAAATTGCTTCCACATTGGAATATGGCATTTGGAGTAACCAAAATCTATGTTGCTGGGCCATGGTCACTCAAAATGAATCCAGAAAAAAACGCTCTCCCATTCATTTAAAAAATGTTTTGCAAAAATAAAGTTAAATAGTATTCTATTCCATGGTATCATTATATCACATTTTCATTATTTTTCCATTGATGAGTGTTTGTGTCACTGCCACCTTTTGTCCATTGTGAATAATACTTCTGTGAACATTCCTGTACAAATACCTCTTCAACATCATGCTTTCAAATTGGGGAGCATATACTGAGAATGAGAATTTCTGGAATCATGATAATTCTACTTTTAATTTCTTTAAAAGAAATATCCACCTTTTTTAAGAAAAATTTTATGACATCTCTTTTTCTATACTAAAATGAAATTCATAAATAAAATAACCTCTCATCAAAGATAATTTTTAAATTTTGTATAGTATCATGTGATGGGACACTAAAAGGAAATTGTTCATAATATAAACTATATTTCAAATGCAAACATTTTGGCATGACCACAAGAGTTACTTAATTTATCATAATAAATAAATTTGAATTTTAAAGAATAAGAAACCTTAAATGCATGTCACATAATGAAAGACATTTATCTGGTGTGTGTGTGTGTGTGTGTGTGTGTGTGTGTGTGTTAGACAGGATTCTGATTTCAACTTCATAACATTCTCAAACAGTCAAAACCATGGAGACAGTAAAAAGATCATTAGCTGCCAGGGTTTGAAAAGGGAAGGAATAAACACAAGAGATTTTTAATGTAGTAAAATATTCTGTATGGTAGTATAAGGGTGAATATATGTCATTATAAATTTTCCAAACTTGTAGAATATACAGCACCATGGACTCTAATGTAAACTATAGTCTTCAGGGAATAATAATGAGCCAATGTTCATTCCTTATAATAAATGTACCATTCTGGTGTAGGATTTTAAAGTTAGGAAAGACTAAGGCTGGGGTGGGGTGTATGGAAATTCTTTGCACTTTCTGCTCCCTTTTGCTGGGAAGCTAATGCTATTCAAAAACTAAATTATATATCATTAACAATTACTTAAGCAGTCAAGAGCCAAATCTAGATACATTTCAATAGAAAAGAAAGAAAGCAGACTGATGAGGCAGGTTAGTGGTAGAGCATTTGCTCATCAGAATGTACTTGAGCTCTGGGTCTAATCTCTGGCACTGAAATAAATAAATCAGCATGATTGACTATTATTAGAATCTAAATTTTAATATTTTGTAATAAAGACTAAATAACCACATAAACACACACACAGAGACCCACATACACGTAAAGGACAGACAGATACATATGTAACTCAGTTCAAGAGCATTGTGTTGGCTACACAAATGATGTAACTGATGTTGCCAATAATCACAAAATCTTCTAGATTGGTAAATAAGTCCAAGTAAACTTCCAAAGGAAGTACATTGAAGCTTTCTTTAGTGTGGATAGATAGATAGATAGATAGATAGATAGATAGATAGATAGATAGATAGATAGATAGACAGAGATAGATAGATAGATAGATAGACAGAGATAGATAGATAGACAGATAGATAGACAGAGATAGATATATATATAGATAGATAAAAGGATGTATATATATAAAATACATATATGCATATGTACATGCACACACATATATACATAGATGCAAATGAAGAGATAAGCAGATAGATATAGAAATATTTTTCTGTATTATTTGAGGGTAAATTGTGGACTGTTTTTCCTGTTGTTCCCCAATACATTAAAGTGTGTCTTATATTAAGAATAATCTCTTACATAACTATATTATTAAAAGCAAAAAATTAAATATGATATAATGTTGTTATTCAATGTATAACCATATTTCCATTTTTGCCAATTGGCTAATTTTCTTTACAGTAGTTCTTTTAAGATCCAGGATCCCGGCTGGGGCCAAACAGTACTTTGGAATGTAAAGTTGCTTTAATCTGAAAATGTCAGCAGACTTTCACCATCTCTTATGACAATTATATTTTTGAATAATTATTCAATAAACTTCCATTTGGTTTTGTCTGATGTTTCATAGCGATTATCCAGATTATGTGGTTTTATAAGGAATACCACAAAAATAATAGTATACCCTCTCAATGCATCTCATTAACAAGTAAATTATTTTATTTTGTTCCATTATTAGAGATAGAGAATATTTTTACCAGGAAAAATTATCTAAGAAAAGCAAGCTCACACAAACTAATAAAACATACTGCTTAATTATGTTGCTTTTTCATAACTAAGCAAAAACATAAGTTGATTTCATCTAAACACAGCACTTTCATTGAAAAGAAAAGTAGTCCCTACTGAACATAATTTAGTGAACAACAGCTTTATTGACAAGAATTGAGACTTTTCAAATAAAATTACATTATGTTGAAAATTAATGTGCCTGGTAAAGCATCCTATCAAAGGATGAGGTGGCACTTAGCTGGAACTTAGCTGGTGGCCAAAAGATATTGCTTTACAGTGTACTTGGGAATTCCCGTATCAGAAGGAAAAGAGACCACCTCACGAGATGGTATATTGGGTCTTTGAGATAGGTTAGCTGTAAACTGCTTTCCTACAGCTCAATGAAATGAAAAGAGTGAGATTCATTTTTCTCTCGTTTTGCTTCCATCTGATTTTGTTCTGCTAGCAAAGTACTTGAAGTAAAGCATCTATTAATCTTGGAACAACCACTGAATTTAATTACCATGTCTAATGTTAGCTTGTACAAAGTGTTATAGGGATATGTTTTCTTCCATAAGAAGTACAGCACAATATGTTCTTCTATTTCAAATCCATTTTACTTAATTCCAGTGCTTTGACAAGAAAAAGCAATACTGCTGCCGACCTTCATATTCAGGCTGCTATCTCTTGCTGAACTGCACACCTGAGAAAAATCACATCCCACTTGCCTTTATCCCGACTGCTATGCAAAACTATTTCCATTTGCTACCCACCACCCTCCACCAAAAAATAGAATGAGGAGAGCATGAATAATTGTTGTGTTCCAAGGGATCATGATGCATTTTGTGTACAAAGCATATTGCATGATTTTGCCAGGGGTCTTTATTCTGAGCTCGCATATGTTCTGCAAAGCTGTCATTTAAAGCTGCACAGAGTGGTGCTGAATGGCTCATTCCATTCCCTTGTATGGCTATTCACCTTTTCGGGTGAGTAGTGGGTGGGTATGAAACTCCACACACTATGATGACTATCTATACAAAGTTTCTATTCCCCCATACATTTCTGAGAGAAGCAAGTAGAAGTCACATTAATTCTCTGTGGGAATCTCTTGAATTAAGAGGCTTTAAAAACTATTTTCAACAGAAAATCCATGGGATCATGGATGGAAGGTGCAAGGCAACATACACAGAAAACAGTACTGAAGGAGTGAGGGAAGAAATTTCAAGAATAGGAGGTTTTCAGATTATACATTAAAAAATAACTACACAAACTTGTTAAAATTTGTCAAACGGGATCTTTTTTTCTGCAGAATCTAGGAAAGGGAAATAATTCTGGTGATTGTGATCTCACTAATGAAGATGGACTAGAACACAATTCAAATTTTAGTATTTGGGGTTTTAGTCTTATAAAGCAGAATCAGAAAGAGTTCTATTAAACAAGTGTAATAACCTTATCTTTACCATAAACCATAGTTTTCTAGATCTATTATATTTTATTTCTAGTATTACTGAAAGTGAAATTATATTATAATAAAATATAGCATTCCTCTAAAAGAAATCATTGCACATTTTGAATGGAACCACATGCACATTGAAGATTTCAAATTAAAACAACAAAAGATAAAAAAATATTTATGAGTTGCTTTATATTTGATCTATGATAGTTATTAACAATGTATGGATTTTAATGTTTCTACTTTTATCATTCAAATCCTCAGTCCTTCACTCATAGTTTTTTTTTTTTTAATAAGAGTTGCTGTGGTCAGTGTATCTCTTCACAGCAATACAAACCCTAAGACCTGTCTCTTATACACATCTAGATGTGTATAAGAGACAGCCTCTGAACTGTAAGCCAACCCCAATTAATTGTTTTCCTTAATAAGAGTTGCTGTGGTCAGTGTATCTCTTCACAGCAATACAACCCTAACTAAGACAAAAGTTGGTACCAGAGACTGGGGTATTGCTGTGATAGGCCTGACCATGTTTTTGTTTGGAGGAATGATTTAAGCACTGCTTAATGGACCATACTAATAGGAGCATGGAAGACAGTGGTGCTAAGTGTCATTTGAACTGTTTGGGGGTCACTCAAGAGGTTTCAGAGAAGAATTTTACTATGTTGCATAGAGATCATTCTTGTAATATTTTGGTGAAGAAAGTAGCTCCATTTTGTCCTTGTCCAAAGAGACTACCTGAGGCTAAAGTGAAGAGTTTTGGATTAATTTCTTTGTCTGAAGAAGTCTCAAAACAGCCTAGTGTAGACTCTGTCATGTGGATATTAGTGGTAACTCTAATGAAGATATATAATGAAAGGAGCAAGCTGAGCAAGGAAAAATATTTGAGGAGAAAAAGAGCATCAGAAAGCAAGATGGAGCTAAATTCTTTGTTCAAAGAGATAAACAGATTAAGAAATGGAATAAAGGGAGTGGTAACCTCAGGGCAAGATCCACTCAGGTAAGTTTCCAACTTGTGAAAAGGAATTAAAGAAAAGTTTATAGCTGGTATGGCAGTGCATGCCTTTAATCCCAGCACTGGGAAGGCAGAGGCTGGCAGATCTCTGAGTTTGAGGCCAGCCTTGTCTGGCCTCAAAGACCAAGTTCAAGGACAGCCAAGCTCAGGCAGTAAAGGAAAACAGAAAGCTGGTGAAGATGTAATTAAATAAGGGGGCCATGTTCCAGCCTTAGTAAGCAGCAGAACTTGGCAGCTTTGGTCACGTGGTTCTGGCTTTAGAGTTAAGGACAAAAGAAACGAGTTACAGAAGTTGCCTCTGAGCCTAAGGAAAGCTGCTGAAGCCAGGCATGTGTCAGAAGTGTCCCTGAATGGAGGCCTACCAGAGAGGCCATTGTATGAAGCTGTGAAGTTGCATCCTAGATTGCCTTGGAGAACCCAAGATGTTAGAGATGCCAGAGTCATGGGAAACCTACTGAGGAGAACAGCTAACAGGGAGTGGAACCAGCCCAAGAGAAAGAAGTGTGCTACAGTCAACAAAGCTGAATGGAGTTGGGACCTGAAGAGCATTTTGACACAGGCATGGAGATGCAGAATGTGGAGCTTGCTCAGCTGGTTTTTGGTCTTGTTTTGGGCCAGTATTTCCTCTCTATGCTCCCTTCCCTGGGCTTTGAAATGGTAATGTGTATCCTTTGCCACTGTATGTTGGAAGTATGTGATCTGATTTTTTTATTTTAATTTTAAAGGAGATTATAGTTAAGACATTGCATGAGTCTCAGAAGAGAGCCTGCCCCTACAGTGGCACTTCCTCCAACAAGAACACACCTACTCCAACAAGACAGGCTTTGAGGTCTCTTTTCTCAAGCCTTACTCAGTGTACTGGTCAGTCAACTTCCTGTTGCCTCTGAGGCAAGATACAGCACTTTCAGCCCCAGCACTACTCTGCCTGCATGCTGCCATGCTCCCTTTCACCATCACAATGAACTGAATCTCTGAAACTGTAAGCAAGCCACCCTCAATTAAATATGTTTTAGAAGAGTTACTGTGGTCATGGTGTACCTTCATAGCAATAGCAAACTCCAACTAAGACAGTTACTGTTTGTCCTTCCTCCTAATCCTATCTCTGCTCAATTTCAAACCCCCTACTTTACTACCTGAGTGCCAAGCTTTTATTGTCCTGATTCTTCTATCTCCTTGTCCTGCTCCCCTATTTGTTTTCCACACACTCAGTTTTGGAGTTTTCACTACTTCATGTCCTCCTAGACTCAGTTCTTTTCAGGAGAAAGGAATGGAGACGATATCTCATATATCCCAGCTTGGTCTTGAATTTGCTATATAGCCAAATATATAGCAATATATATGGCCTTAATATATATGGCCTTGAACTCCCGATGCCCTTACCTCTATCTCCTGAATGCTGGAATTATAGGCATGTTCTACCACATTTAGCTGGACTCAGTATAAATGCATTCCCACCTGAATATTGCATCCCTCTTATTTATTTTTCCATAAGCCTTTGATTATGTCTTTTGTGCTGTGTTTTGTACCTTTTGTTCATGCATTTATGCAACAGTTATTTATTAAATTTCTCCTCACTGCTAGGTGGCATATGTCAGAGACATAGCTATAAATAAGACCCTGTAAATCCAAGTTCTCAGGCAGCTCACATTTTCTCAGGAAATAGACTAAGGAAACAATTAGAAAATGATGGCTTTTGTAAAAGAGAAAATACAAGAAGATGTGTACATGCCTGACAGATCATGTCTCTAACCTAGTCTTAATGGGTCAGCAGTACCTGTTCTTGGTCACAGGGATCAACTTATTTGACATCAGGATTAATTTACACTTTACTTGGCTGAAATTACATGTGATGAAAGATGAGATGAACGATGGCTGTACAAGCCTAGAGCAACCAACTCACATCTACATACAGCTTGGGATACAGAAGGCAATTGAAAACAATGCTGATAAGCACTGCATCCACAGTGTTTGAGAATCTCCCAGTGAAATATTTGAAGCTGCCAACTCCACAGTATAGACTTTCCCTAAGGCTTCTTTATAGGCCTGTCCTTATACCACCAGCTAACCAGCTACTAGGGTGATGCTGTTAAAGGCATGACATGTTCCCTCTTTCAAGCAGCTTATGGATGTAACAGGTCAGACATGTGAACTAATAACTGGTTATTGATCCTTGAACCCATCATTGTGCCTTAGTGCCTCTGACTTTGTGCTTGCCTGCCAGGTTCTTTCTGTCCCAGCCCCTCTATAGGCACTTCACTAGCAAGGAAGTTAGCTTCATTTGGCAAACAAGCTCTTATTTGACACTTGGGGACTTTGCACGCAAATCTTGACCTTTCTTGGACAGACTTTCTGTAATTTCTGTAATGGGATACCAAACTGTGCCCACTAAGGCCCCAACTACCTTAGAATACAACAAAAGAGGGGAATGACAAGTTATCTGTTTTGTTTGTCATACAATTCATTTAGTTTCAGTCTCAAAGGCATATTTAGCTAAAAAGCTATCACAATACTGTTGTTTTGAAAGACTGTGTACAGTAGATGGATTTTATCTTTGGGAATTCTTCTATACATACTGGGAAACAAAATCTTCAATAACTACAATAGCACATCTTAACCCTATACACTACTAGAATATAAGTAATACATTTTCTGAGTTCAGGAGTCACTTCTCCCTATATCTAATGAATCTTTCAGGGCAGCGTGTTGTTACTAACTGTGCATACAGCTAGTAGAGTAGTTACACAAGTGAGTGAAGAATTGGAGAGTGGAGAAACACGACAATAAATAAGCAGTTAAAGGAGCTAACATATAGCTTTCTAAGTTGACACTAAGATTCATTGGTGAGAGGCAGCCAGATATCTGTTGATCGCAAAGCCAGCCTGGTCTACATAAGTGAATTCCAGCCTAGTCAGAGTTACACAGTGTGATCAGATCTGCACAGTGACACACAGTGAGACCCTTTCTCAAAATAGAAAAAAAATGTTTAAAGTCATCTTAGAAAGTGGAAGATGAAATAATGATTCCATCTCACTGTAGTCAGAAGGTTTCTCCAGGTCCCGCCCAGCTGCCTGGCCCCGTGGTCCCAAGGCCCTCTGGTCCCGCCTAGCCTCGCGGTCTCTGAGATGCTTATAAAATAATCATTCAGAGGCTTAATATTCTTTACAAACTGTATGACCTATGGCAGGCTTCTTTCTAACTAGCTCTTATAACTTAACCCACTTTTATTAATCTGTAAGTTGCCATGTGGCCGTGGCTTACCTGCACTTTTACATCTTGTTTCTCTGGTGGCGGCTGGTGTCTCCTTCCTCTCCTTTCTCCTCTCCTTATATCTGCCTGGATTTCCCACCTGCCTCTAAGCTGCCTTTCCATTAGGCCAATGCAGCTTTATTTATCAACCAATCAGAGCAATTTACAGCATACAGAAAGACATCCCACAGCATCCCACCATTTGTTTTATTTATTTATTTTAATTTATTTACTTCTGGGGGTGGAGTTGAGACAGGGTTTCTCTGTGTAACAGCCCTGGCTGTCCTGGAACTTGCTCTGTAGATCAGGCTGGCCTCTAACTCACAGAGATATGCCTGCCTCTGCCTCCTGAGTAATGGGATTAAAAGTGTGTGCCACCACTGCACTGCCCATTCCACCATTTTTATTGCAATATTCTTATAATTAAAATCAGATTTACAATTTAAAATAAATGACTTTTTGCTACATATACATGAAAAGCGATCATGGCCACCCACAAAAGATGTACCCTGTTAGCACCAACAATTTCTGACCGCTTCAATTTCAGGCCATGTCTGAAATGTACAGTAGTAGAACCAAAATCAAGCAAGCAATTACTATTTCTTCAAAGATTTAATATGTAAAATTTTCTATTTTGTCTCAAATAAATTAAGAGTGAAGGGGCTGCAGGACAGGGAAGCAGCACAAAAAAAAAGCTTGGCTGTAAAGGAATCATTTCTTCCTCATTAATTTTTTTCTATTTTCAAAGTCATGTTGCTAGTCTTCTTACGTTGAAGTGTTTCCCAGTTATTTAAAAACATGTGAACAATACTTTGCTCTTAAAATCCCTATGATATTAAGAACAAGATGAATAAAAGCATCATTATAGAGAAGAAAACTAAAACATACAACCTAAACTAAGTGATTAGTTTTAATAAACTTTTTATTATTATTATTATTATTATTTGTGTTACCAACAATGGGACAAGCTGACATCAAAAGCTGCTTGAAATGAGACATTAGGATGGACACTGTATTGCTTGTATACCACTTTTCTAAAAGAGCTTTTTTTTTCTACAAAAGAGCTGACACCAACCTAATCACAAAAAAGCACTAGGAAAACACAAATTAAGGAACTTTCTACATCATAACTGACTAGCACTCATCATAAATATCAAGGTCATAAAATGCAAGGAAAGAACTGCCACAGATTGAAGAGACTAAGAGAGGCATAAAAATACAATGCTATATGGGATCCTGGCTACAATCCTAGATCAGAAAAAGAACTTCACTGGAAAAATTAATGGTCTTTGAATCTGAGAGATATAGTTTAGTCAATAGTACTGTACCATAGTTCATTGCCTAGTTTGAGACTTGTACAGTGGTTATAGAAAATGTTTATTAGGGAAAGCTCAGTGCTATGGGTGAAATGCATCCCCCAAATTTTATGTGCTGAAAATTTACAACCTGATATGAGAGTATTGAGAGATGGGATCTTTACAAGGTGTTTAGTCCTAAGGGTTATGTCCTCATGAATGGATTAATGTCACTATTGATGGAGTGGGTTCATTATCAACAGAGAAAGTTCGTTATAAAAGCAGGTCTGTCCATCTTCTTGCTATTTTGTCAATTCCACCATGAGATGACATAGCATGAAGGGCCTTACCAAATGCTGGTGGCTTAATCTTGGACTTCACAGACTCCAGAACTGTAAGAAATATATGTGTTCTTTATAAATTACCTAGGATCTAACACCACCTAAAAATGGGATGCTTATAAATTACCCAGCGCAAATGGAGTAAAACACTAAGCAAGAAGTCCATAGAAACACTCTATACCACTTTTGTAATGTTTTTGTAAGCCTCAAATTATTTCAAAATATGCTTTAGAGTAGGCCGCACATTAATGTTAATGATTGTGTGTCACAGACGAGTAAGTAGAGATTGTCTTAGTTAAGATTTCTATTGCTATGGTGAAACATCATGACCAAAAGCAAGATGGGGAGGAAGGGTTTATTTGGCTTACACTTCCACATCACTGTTCATCACTGAAGGAAGTCAGGACAGGAACTCAACCTGGAGGCAGGAACTGATGCAGAGACCATAGAGGGGTGCTCCTTACTGGCTTCCTTCCCCTGGCTTGCTCAGCCTGCTTTCTTATAGAACCCAGGACCACCAGTCCAAGGATAGCACCACCTACAAGGGGCTGGGCGCTCCCCCATCAATCAAAAGTTGAGAAAATGTCCCCACAGGCTTGCCTACAGCCCCATCTTATGGAGACATTTTCTCAATTGAGGCTCCCTCCTCTCAGATGACTTTAGCTAGTGTCAAGTTGATATAAAAAACTAGCCAGGATAGGGATACATCACAAATGGTCAAAATAGGATTAGGTAAGATGGTGTAATTTAATTGTTGAAATGATCAGTAATTGTTGAAATGATCAGTAATACCCAATTATCCAGTCTTAACTAGTGGGATCCATGGCTGGGATCACTCCCCAAATACATGCACAAGCCAGGCTGTGGGCACTATGATGTTCACTGTCACAGGCACCATCTAAGTTGTATATAACATTGTTATACAATATAACATTGTAGTTGTTATATTGCAGGAGTTTGAAAAACCAAAGTAAAAGCTTAAAGAATGCATTCCCACCTCCTCCTTAAAATGTTGTCTTTCTTTTTTCTTCAGATTTTCAGTCCACCAAACCAAAACTATGCTTGCCATCATCATGTCATTTTAACTTTAGTGGTTAAAAAAGCTTACCACTTACCGATGAAAAAACACTCCAATATTTCTGGTATTTAAGTGTGAAAACCCAGTTGATCTGAGTCCAAATATAAATAAAAACTAAATGCACCACCTAAAGCATTCTTCACCTGATTTGCCTTATCTCTAGTGTCTGGGAATAGAATTTTGGAAACACTCCTCCCAATAATGTGGAAAATACTTGTAGTTTCCAATCAGTTTCCAGTGAGTTTAGGGCTTATTCTGTCAGAACCGCCTGAGTTTTTACAAAGGCAATTAAGACTTTAGCAGCTTGAAGCTAACAGTCTTCAGATTGAATCAGATGCCAAAGCTGAAGTGAAATTCTATCAAAGTGAGGAGACATTTTCATCTGGATTCTACTAACTGTAGTTAAATCATGAAATGTATATAAAAATTCAGAACTATTTTTAAAACAAGAAGTTGGCTGAAGTTGGAAGCTGCTAATATTTAGTGGTGTGTGTAATATTTGCTCAATATATCTCGAGCAAAGTCAATCTGTATTTTCTTGGTAGGGACTCAAAAACTTCTGATCTCAGCTCTGGATCTCTTCATTGTTCGTTTTGATGCTCATTGAAGGCAAAATTTTCTTGAGCCTTAATCTAATCTAGAATTTTTGCTCCAATTTACACATATAAGTGGAACAACTCATACTACCATCCAAAAAATCTGCAATTTTCCTTAATCTTTCTGCTGATACTAATTTTATTATTCCTCTAAATATAGTCAGTCTTCCAAAATTTGACTCTGACAATAGTGTTTCAGATTATACTTGAATGAGTTGTGCCTCCTCTTCCTCGTCCCCCTTCTCTGTCTCTGTCATTAAATGCATTCATTTGGATACTTGAAAGTTTTCTTATAAGTCTATATTGAAATATTTATATACTCAGCAGTATTATAAAAGTTGAATTTACTTGAAATCATTTCTTGTTGAGTCACTTGTACAAAAATATATAAAGAACAATGGTCAAGGGCTGGTGAGATGGCTCAGTTGGTAAAGGTGCCTGCTGCCAAGCCTGAGAACCTGAGTTCAATCCCCTGTGACCAGCATGGTGAAAGAAAACCAAGTGCTGCTCTCTGACACTTATATGTGTACTGTGCTATACATACACATACACACTAAACAAATAAATATTTTTAAATTAAAAACTAACAAGGAAAAACAAATAAGCCAATCTAAAAATGATCAAAGATGTACAAATGACTGATATATGCATGAAAAGATGGTCAACATTATACATTATTAGGAAATTATGAACAAAAACTACAATGACTTCACACCTAATAGGAATGCCTAAAATAAAAAAGACAGAAAATGTGTATTGGCATGAATGGAGAAATTAGAATCTAAAACACTAATAGTAGGAATATAAGATGGCACAGCTGCTTTGGAAAATAGTCCTGCAATTTCTCTAAGTGTGAGACGGAATTACCATATGACCTAGTCATTCCATTTTCAGGTACAGTAAAGCATCGATAAGGTTGTTTCAGTTAATGACTGCATGTGTACAGAAAGACTGATATCATAACAATATGATAGGGGAGAAAAATTCCTACATATCTCTAAGTGAATGCATAGTGAAAGAAGCAGCAAAAGAAATGGAAACTAAAGAAGATAAGGTACATTTAAAAAATTTACAGCGAAGTGTTTAACAAAGGCTTTTGTAGACATCAACAAGCTTTTTAAAAACTTTGAAAAGATGAACCCCAGAACTAAAAGATTTTCATTGAGAAGAATGTTCATGGTGAATTATCTGCTTATAAACAAGTCTTATGATTAAAAACCAAGAGCTAAACAAGACACCAAGGGTGTATATTATATTCCTAAATATAATCTGCTTAGTCTATATACTGTTACCTGTATATATGTTTTCTGGGCTGACTATTTGGTATTGAATAACCAGGTGGTCTTCTCTTCCCTGGGGAAGACTATTTCTCCCATTCTCAGAATTCCTTAACTACCTGTAGTTCTTCCGGTAGAGTTGAGAAATCATGGGTGGCTGCCTTTATTTCTAACAATCATGTTGGAAGAAATAAGTCAAAACAGAAAAAAATATAGAATAAGCATGGAAACTATAGAGAATAAGAAAAAGTATAGAGAATAAGAAAAAATACAGAGCTCGACCATCCCAGTCCCTTACGTTCTCATCCCCCATCCCCTACTCTGCATTGCCCACCCCTCATCCCCAGTTTACTCATAGAGATCTCATCTATTTCCCCTTTCCAAGGCAATCCATGCTTCCCTCTTTGGGTCCTCCTTATTTCCTAGCTTCTCTGGAGCTGTGGGTTGTAGTCTGGTTATCCTTTGCTTTACATCTAGTATCCACTTATGAGTGAGTACATACCATGTTTGTCCTTCTGGGACTGGGTTACCTCACTCAGGATGATATTTTCTAGTGCCACCCATTTGCCTGCAAATTTTATAAGGTCACTGTTTTTCTCTGCTGAGTAGTACTCCATTGTGTATATGTACCACATTTTCTTTATCCATTTTTCTGTTGAGGGGCATCTAGGTTGTTTTCAGGTTCTGGCTATTACCACTAATGCTGTTATGAACACAGTTAAGCAAATGTCCTTGTAGTATGATTGAGCATACCTTGGGTATATGCCCAAGAGTGGTATAGCTGGGTTTTGAGGTAGATTGATTCCCAATTCTCTGAGAAATTGCCATACTGATTTCCAAAGTGGCTGTACAAGTTTTCACTCCTACCAACAGTGGAGGAGTGTTCTTCTTGCTCCACATCCTTTCCAACATAAGCTGTCATTGGTGTTTTTGATCATAGCCATTCTGACAGGTGTAAGATGGTATCTCAGAGTCAATTTGATTTTCATTTCCCTGATGGCTAAGGATGTTGAAGGATTCTTTATGTGTCTCTCGGCAATTTGAGATTCTTCTGTTGAGAATTCTCTGCTTAGTTCTATAGACCATTTTTTAGTTGGATTGTTCAGTATTTTGATGTCTAGTTTCTTGAATTCTTTATATATTTTGGAGATCAGCCCTCTGTCAGATGTGGGGTTGGTGAAGATCTTTTTCCATTCTGTAGGCTGCCCATTTATTAATTGTTGCTCTCAGTGTCTGTGCTACTGGTGTTATATTTAGGAAGTGGTCTCCTGTGCCAATGTGTTCAAGACTACTTCCTACTTTCTCTTCTGTCAGGTTCAGTGTAACTGGATTTATGTTGAGGTCTTTGATCCATTTGGACTTGAATTTTGTGCATGGTGATAGAAATAGATCTGTTTGCAGTCTTCTACATGTTGACATCCAGTTATGCCAGCACCATTTGTTGAAGATGCTTTCTTTTTTCCATTGTACAGTTTTGGCTTCTTTGTTAAAAAATCAGGTGTTCATAGGTGTGCAGACTAATGCCAGGGTCTTCAATTTGATTCCATTGGTCCACATGTCCGTTTTTATGCCAACACCAAGTTGTTTTTATTACTATAGCTCTATAGCAGAGCTTGAGGTCAGGGATGGTGATGCCTCCAGAAGTTGCTTTATTATACAGGATTGTTTTAGCTATCCTGGGTTTTTTGTTTTTCCATATGAAGTTGAATATTGTTCTTTCAAGATATGTGAAGAATTGTGTTGGGATTTTGATGGGGACTGCATTGAATCTGTAGATTGCTTTTGGTAAGATTGCCATTTTTATTATGTTGGTTTTACCTACCCATGAGCATGGGCAATCTTTCCATTTTCTAGTATCTTCTTCAATTTATTTCTTCAAAGACTTAAAGTTCTTGTCATATAGGTCTTTCACTTTCACTATCTGCAGATGATATGATAGTATACATAAATGAATCCAAAAGTTCTACCAGGGAACTCCTCAGCTGATAAACACCTTCAGTAATGTGGAGGGATACAATGTTAACTCAAAAAAATCAGTAGCTCTCCTATATACAAATGATAAACGAGCCAAGAAAGAAATCAGAGAAACATCACCCCTTACAATAGCCACAAACAATATAAAGTACCTTAGGGTAACTCTAACTAAGCACGCAAAATTTCCAAATTTTTTTAGGGTTCACTTTTTCATGGTCAGATTGAGAGATGCAGGAATCTCTTGCTTAGGCTTTAATACTTTCTCTTTCACTCTGAGCATATTATTTAGGATTTTCCTGCAATTCTACAATTTATTTGTTCATCAATTTTAGATAAATTACATTTACTCTGAGGCATAACTACTGGCCTGTGCTGGCTAGTTTTATATCAACTTGATACAAGCTAAAGCCATTTTGGATGAAGGAACCTCAATTAAGAATATATTCTTACAAGATTGACCTGTGGGCAAGCCTATAGTGCATTTTCTTGATTGGTGATTGATGTGGCAGGGTCCAGATCACCATGGGCTGTACCATCCCTGTGAGGAGGGATTCTGGATGCTATATGAAGGCAGCCTGGGCAAAACCAGGGAATGCAAGCCAGTAGGCAGCACTGCTCCATGGCCTCTGCTTTAGTTCCTGCCTCCAGGTTCCTGCCTTGAGGTCCTGCCCTGACTTCCATAAGCGATGAAGTATGACCTGAAAGCTGTAAGATGAAATAAAACCTTTCCTCCCCAAGCTGCTTTTGGTCATGATGGTTTATCACAGAAATGGAAACTAAGACAGGTCTTTTTCTAGAAAAGGCTACAATAGTCCATTCCAATCTAGTTTGCAACTTTCTTATTGCAGTTTCATAGCTTCTGGTCATTGTTTCCAATTTCATTTCTACCAAATGTTAATACATTGTTTCAACCTTATTCTGTTCTATTCATCCAACAGTTATTAACAAAAAGAGAAGTGTACTCTTTCCAATAAATGACAAACAGGCCTTTTTGTGAATTTAGCAGCTGTGTTGAAGAATAAACTTTCAAAATTGTGTTAATGGAGGATTTGTCACTTGACAATGAAAGTGGGGGTCAGATGAAGTTAATCAGGGAGACAAATAGTCAGATTTGAGGAAAATCCTTTTATTTTTCATTTTGTTTCTGTTCAGGCTTTCTATATAAATTAAGCTTTACTGTATGTGCCTGTTCTCTGGTACACTCTTCTCAGTAAAATCAGCATCCTTGTTGATGGTTTTTCTGTTACTCTGGTTTCTATCACAGGGGCTTCCTATATCACAATGGTCTATCTCAATTTGCATTGTAATCACTCACTAGATATTTGAAATTGTCATTTCACAGACTCTCAAATTCCTTCCTCTGATTCTATAATTCTCTTTCCCGCATTTTCACACACAATGGGCTTCAGTTTTCATTTTCTGGCTTTCTGCAGACCTTTCTCTCTTTCTCATTCTTGTACATTTCACCCTAATTTTATTTAACAAACTTAATGGAGCATGTCTTAGGTGTAAAACCAAACTTAATGGAGCATGTCTTCGGTGTAAAACCCCAAGTATATAATGCCTTATCATTTTAATCTTCCTGGCTTTCCCACACTACTGACAATGTTACCAAAGGCTGGTTACTGTCAGCTGGCTCTACCGTAATTGCTGCTATCTAATCTTGGATGACCATTAACTGCTCATAAAAACCTTTCATTTTCCACTACAAAAAAGGAGTTTAAGAGGTGCCTCCACAGTGTCTTCTGTGACTCCAGTCACTGTCTATGAGCACAGCATTTCAACTTTAATTCTCTCCATTTCAAACCCTCTGCATCTCTCTCTCTCTCTCTCTCATTTTGTGGCAGAAAATGCTCTTCTTGATATTGCTACTATCGTCACCCTCCAGTTCATCATGAAAAAAGAAAATCTAACTAAAAGATGACAATCTTTTGCTCAAAATCTTCCAGTGGAGTAGGACTGCCCTAACGAGCCATCATAGCCCCCTATAGAGTGGCCAAATTCACCACTCCACATTGCTTTGAATTATCGCCTGTGTATCATGCCTTAAGTTTCCGTCAACATGAACCATTTGTTCTTTTCCAAGGGAGCCCTGAATTCCATGCCTCAATGCTTGCTAGAGCCAAGGTATGATCTTTTATTTCTGTAATTGGAGTTCAAATCCAAATCACATCTTTTGACAGTTGGGTAGCTTTCACTAAGGATACAGAATTAGTGGCCATTTGTTTATTCCCTAGTTGCTTGTGAGAATCCAATAAATGATGCAGTACTGAAAACTAAAAACCTATATAGTGCTAAGATACAATGGGGAGGGTTGTTGCATTTTTTAATTCCACAAATATTCATTTAGCACCCACTATTGACAGGCATTAGTACTACGACTGTTCACTTTCCAAGAGAACATTATATATGTACTTACAAAGTAGAAGTAATCTGTATCCACTGAGCTACATAAATACAAACAACCAAGAAAATTCAAACTCATAAGCTAGAGATTTGGAAATAAAATTACAATGACATTTGCTCATAGGTTGATGGCCAATTTCGGCTTAGAATCACTCTCCAGTAGATCCTACATCATCGTTATTGCATTTATGGACATCAACATCAGTTCAAATCAATAATTTTAAGGGATTTTGAAAATTTATGAAAATAAGACTAGAATCTTTTATTTTTCAGAACAAAAAATTCTGTTTTAAAAACTGTATTGCTTTAAGTAAGCCCATGTCTTGAATCTCTCCAATCCATGCCAGATGGGATGTTAAGGAGCAGATTGCACACACAAGCTTGCAAGAGAACATGGCTCTGTAAATATAGCTTCTCTTCATGATGGCTGTGACTCTACTTTGTATAGGAGAAGACCTCACAGAAAAGGGTGTTGTTGGCTTTTTCACTAATCACCAATACCAAAAGAACATGCCAAAAGTACATTTTCTCCAGTACTGACATACTTGTTCTTCTAATACCCCAAAACTGAATTGTTGATTCCCAGGGAATTGGGGGGCGGTGGGGAAAGTGGGTAGACAAAAGCTATCCAGTGAACAAGCTGTTTCTTTCTCCCTACCCCTCTTTTTTGAAAAAAAAAAATCCAAAATAGAAATTTCAAAGCTTAAAAAACTTCGAGGCAATTTAATTTAAGTTGCTTCCCATGACTTTAAACACTGAATATTCACACCTACGTCAGTACTACATTGAGAACCTCCTACTCAGAAACTGTATTTAGGAAAGGAAGGATGCTGTGGTCTGAATTGAGGACTAGATTTGAGGGATCTTAAGTTCTGAGATGAATTCTTCAGCAAGACTCTGGAGTTCAGCAAATTTTATCCTTACTCCTCAGGATAAGGAGTCAGGACAGCATTTTCATACAGCCTCTCCTTAGGAATCATTACAGAGATAAAAAAATATTTATTACAAGATAAACAGTAACTTCTTAGAACCTCCTTCACAGGTTATATATATATTCTGATTCAAACAATAGGTTTGTTCCTAAGAATCTGGATGTACATTGAGTGAGTTTCAGCCCCAGGGATCTCCTGCCAGAACACCAAAGGACAGGCATTGTTGTGTATTGCTGCTGACAACAACACAACACATGTCCCCTGTTCTTAGTGTTTGTGACATTGCTAGATTTTAACATATAGGGCAGATTTACTGATCATCCCTCTTCTGGAAAAATAAATTTTAGCTTTAGTGTTTAAATCATAACGTGGTCAAATTGCATATCTGGCATACTACTTCACACCCCACCATTTTCATGTTTTTTAGCTTAAGCCAAGCCAGGTGAGTAGGCGTCATCTAAGATAAAATCTTGCTGACTTTTTTTTTCCTTCAAAGAAAAGCTAGAGAACAGGAGGTAATAAATGCTATGCTTCCTACTCAGACTCTGTCACACAAGATGTCACTTCTTTATTTTAATTACATTCCTTGCCAGCTCAAAGAGGCAAGTCATTTTGCTGCATATTATCCTACCTTTGTTAGAGTTCTTCACAAGCAACAGTGGAAGGTCTATCATTTGTTGTGCCAGAGCTGGTCTTAATATCCAGTTCCCAGCCACTCTCTTGTATTCTGAGAAAAGAACCAGTTTATGTATCGGAGAGAGAGAGAGAGAGAGAAAACATACCAAACAATTACTGAAATGCAGCTATATTTGAAATACAAAATGCCTCTCTGAAGCCATGCAGCAATAAAGAGAGTTTAAAATTTTTTATTTTAAAGAGCAAAACCCACACACTTCCTACAGTCAAGTAGCAACATTGACCAAAGAAGTGAACAAAATACAGTTACCATCAAGAAGATGGGATGGAGGGAGAGCTAAGGTTCCTTCTTATTTGAATTTGGGAGGCCAGGTTTTGGAGGATTTTGAGGATTCTGTTTGTGTGCTTGAAATGCACAGAGACCACTGATAGAATAGTTAGGAAAGACTCAAAGGAAGGGAAGGCAGAATATTCAAGAAAAAGGTATACTGCAAATCCCACCACTGCAGCAGCAACTGGAGTGAAATCCTGACAGAAAGCCCTAGAAAACAGTACAAAATATACGCTTCATGATTATCCCACTTGGTGTGGGATGATTTGTTGGGACCAGATACTCAAATTTTGGCAGCCATCGGCTGAGGGCTACTGCTGTGAAAGGAAAGAGTTTATTCCAGTGCTGTATGCCATCTGCTTTTCCAGTTTCCAAAAGAAATGTTCTCATGTCCAGAGATTCAGATACTGGCAGCTAGAAGAAGGCTAGAGCCTGATAGGTGTTCAGGGTCAAAGAAGAGCAGCACACTAATAGCTTTTACAATTCCTTTTTGCACTGAATCAGGGTATCTTGAATGAGAATGTTGAATTGGTCCCTGGTTATGGAAAATCGAGATACAGTAGGTGGATGTAGCAAACAAAGACACAGGATAGACACAAGGTCAATATGTAAAGGAGGGAACAATGATCTACTTCCCTCTTCTCCTTCCCTCCCTATTACCTGACACTTGTCTTTACTCAGATGAGACACTTTTGCCTTACATGCTAAAAGTCAAGGTGCTGGGCTTTTTTGGATTTATCTGTGGAGAGATGCAAAACATGGATTTGCTCCTTGAAACAAGTTTGACTACGTTTTTCCCAAGATGTTCTGTAGGTTATAAGTACTAGCAAATAATAACACATGCATATATTTATTAAGGGTTTCATTTTTCTTTACTTTTGTGAATTTAATACATTATATCTACACCTCATTTCTCTCTTCCAATTCCCCCTATTTCATCCTCAACACACTTCCATCTCAACTTCACATTTCTACCCATATGTGCATGGGTGTGGGGCATCTACCGGAACAAGGGAACCCTACGAATTGCCACATACTCAAAGAAAAATGATACCAGCTAGCAACTATCCACTGACAATAGCTTCTACAGTAAGTGGAGCCTGGAAATTCTCTACTCCAACTACACTGGGAGTTTGGCTGGCTTGATCTTTGGTATATATTGTGTAAATAACCACAGCTATGGTGAGTTCATGAGTACAATATCCATTCCATGTCCACAAGACAGCATTTTACAACATTCTTCCCCATCCTTCAGCTCTTATAGTCTTTCTACCTCCTCTTCAATGTTCCCTGAACCTTGGTGATAATGATGTTAACGTAGATATTACATTAAGGCTGAGAACTCAGTCTCTTATTCTCAGCAATTTAACCAGTTATTCTATGCATTGACTGCTGCCCACTGCACAAAGAGGCTTTTCTGATCAAGGCTGAGATCAGCCAGGGTCTAAATATACGAATATATAAAAGGATGCTTGACAGCATAACAACTTAGCAAAATGACAATAGCAAGTTATACCATAGGGCCAAAACCTCCCCAGCCATGGACTTTTTACCAGGATTACAATACCAGGCATGAAACACTCTCCTGTGGAGTAGACCTCAGATTCAATCAGAAAGCCTTTCCTTACCTCGTGACAGTCAAGCCACTGTTGAGCCAGTAGGCATAACTTGCCTGGTGGGTCAGCACTGCAATATGCTGAGTCTAGTGCTGAGTAAGATCACTGGTGTGATTACTCCATCATCAGCCTGCAGAGCACCTTACAGTACTATGAAAACTAGCCACAAAGAGGAAGTCCCTCAATTGTATATTTTTTCTCCATGTTCTATAGCCAAAGTTTGTGATGTCTTCAGCAATAGGCTCTTACCATGTAGTATTGTGTGAGTAACAAAGGGTAATACTAATACCTGTGGAGCCTCCCTGACCAATAATTTATAGGGAGGAATCTGTTACCTGACACTATGATTTTCATTCAATAAACTCTGTCTTCTGGGAGCAACATTGTCCACCCACTCAGAGCAATTCCATTCCAAATCTTTTATACTAATAATGATAATTATTATATTATACTATTAGTATTAGTATTATCTTAAGTGAATGGATGTTTTGTATACATGAATGTCTGTGCACCACATTTATGCCTGGTGCCTAAGAGGTCAGAAGGCACTGGATCCTCTGGAACTGGAGTTACAGACAGTTGTAAACCACCATGTGGATGCTGGAAATTGGAATGGATCCTCGAGAAGCCAGTGCTCTTAACTGCTGAGCCATCTCTCCAGCCTCAACTCTTTTAAGTTGTATTTTGAAGTTAGCTTATTAAGTAGTGGGTTTCTGTAAAGCTTTTCATAGATTCTTAGTTTTGGTTAACTCCCCCCTCCCACACACACACTAGCCACTTTTTCCTTCTGCTCTCATCCCCACTTAATCTGTTAACCTTAGGTAATTTCTTCTATTTGACATGTTGTCTGTCTCTTCACTTAAATAAAACATTTATTTGATTTTTAATCCTGTATCTGTGTGTGTTTTTGTGGGTTTGCAAATGTGAGTGCAGATGCCTGCAGAGGTCAGAGGCATTGAATTCTCTTGGTGCTGGAGTTTCAGGTAGGTGGGATTCACCCAGTATGGATGGTGGGAACTGAACTCTGGTCCTCTGCAAGAGCATTGTGTGCTTTTAAGTGCTGAGTCACCTTGCCAGACACTATTTTTATTTTAAGTTGGGTTGTCAGACAGCCAGACTTCCATATGTTTTTTCCTATCCCCTTCCTTTGGGTTAGTCCTCCCTTTCACTTCCTTTTCCCCCACACTCCCACACCCTTCCTTCTTAAGCCTTTCCAACCCCAGTATTCCAACTTATTAACATGTCTTTGCTTTGGGGTTAATCTACTCTTCCCTCTCCCTAATGTGTTTTTGCCCAAAAGGCTCCTTTCTAGCTTTCTGGCTTCCGCTGGTGCTATAAGTCAAACATATGAAAAACAAAAGATTGGGAGCTAGTGAGAGCGGGCAAAATAGTCTTCCCCAGGGAAGAGCAAACCAATTGGTTGTCCAATAACAAATGGTCAGTCCTAAAGCATATACATACAACTAACATTGTATGCACCAAGCAGTTTGTTTTTATATATTTAGGAACACACATACATACATACACACACACACATCTATGTAACAACAATTGAAGAAAAAGAGCCCATGAATTTGAAAGTGAGCAAGGAAAAGCAAAGGAAGAAATAAATGATGCAATTATAATATACAAATAATAAAAATTATAATAATTTTTAAATTAAAAAGAAAAAAGATTTGAAGTTTGAATTCATATATGAAAGAGAATATATGGAATTTGTCTTTCTGGATCTGAGTTACCTCACTAACTATGGTTTTTTCCAGTTCCATTCCTTTACCTGCAAATTTCATGGTTTCGTTTTTCTTTACAGCTGAGGCATTCTCTATACAAGACATTTTAAAAATTATTTTATTTTATTTTATGAGTGTGGGTGTTCTACCTGCATTTATGTCTGTGCACCACTTGTGTACCTGGTGGCTGTGGAGGCCAGAAGAAGGTGCTAGATTCCCTGGAACTGGAGTTACAGATAGTTGTGAACAGCCCTGTGGGTGCTGAGAATTGAACCCAGGTCCTTGGTAAGAGCAGTTTGTGCTCTTAACTGCTCAGCCAACTCTCTAGCCCCACAAAATATTGTTTTTATGTGATTTGTATGCATTATTCGTATAATCTTCACAACATTATAAAGTAGGTACTATTATTATCCCTCATACCTAAAGAATCAAAGACACAGAAAGATGAAGTAGCTTGCTGAAGATGGCCAAGCTAGAAACTATCCTCAGCAACCATGTTCATGATGGAAAGGGGATACGTGATAGGCAGCACAAAAGGATCACAAAAGAAATGAAGGTAATAAATGTAGAAAGGAAGATAGAAAAGTCTCTGGACAGTGGATTGGACCTGAGGACTTAAACAAAATAAAAATAGGAAATAATTACTCGTAATTATCTAATCCCTTTTCCTACCACAGGAAAAGACCAGTTTGAAAGAGAAGCCATCAGGCCAATAAGATCTAAATAAGTGCTCAGATGAGCTAATGCATACCCAAACATTATTCTTGCTACTGCAAAATTGATAAGCTAAACTGAATAAAAATAGCACAATAAATGTAAAGGAAAGATGTTGTTTTAAATTAAAATTGCCTTTTCTTTGGAATTAATTTCCAAATGTAAACAAGATATTCATAAGCAAGATGAGATGAAAATGGAAAAAGATGTAGTTTTATAAGATAATAAAGTGGTAACTTGCCTTTGAACAGAAAATAATTCTGGATTGACGCTGTTGAAGATTCTACACCTTCCAAGTAGCCCATCTAAATCCTTGAAATATTATTTCTTTTAGAAGCTAGGCATGCATGCACTTGTAAGAGAGTTTTGGATGGCTTTTGTTGTCCAGCCTTAGTCTATCTATAAAACTGGGCAAATTGCAACAGAAAAAAGCCAGAATGTGGTAAAAAGCCACTACAATCTTTTCTGGAATCAGGGTGCATGCACATGATTATAATCCCAGAGCTTGTGAGGCAAAAGGACAGCCACAAGTTCAAGGCCTGCCTGGTATATAGCCATTTCTAGGCCAGCTGGGAAATCCTGTCTCAGAGGAAAAAATGATAAAAAGAATATAAAATAAGGGAAGAATGGGCAGGGAAAAACAAAATCTTTTCTGGAACCAAAGTTGCTAAGAAAAGTTGTCTAAAGACATACCTGACTATAGAAAGCAATGGCTTCCAGTAGTCAATAGAGACAAGTGCAAGGACACTCATAAACTCATGGCAAAGAAGCCACAGTCAGCTGAGAATCCTCCTATTCTTTTGATTATCCATCAGAATGATGAAAATGGAAACTCAAAATGAACATACCAGTTTGGGGTGAAGGAGCCTTTTCTAGTTTTGTCCACTGAATGAGCCCAAAGACAACAATAGCCAGTAGTAATGAGCACACCTAATGTCCTGATTTGGTTTTTGCTATTTACCTCTGAGAAGAAATAAAGGTCTGTAGAGAAATGGCTGCTTTCAGCTCTTGGACAAGGAAAGTATGGTAATAATTTTGAAATATGTTAGCATGTCAGGGAGTAAGAAAAGCATTCAGAATATTAAAAGGACATGGAGGGCCAGCTTGAAATCATTCCTACTGGGCAAATTTGAGACAATTTGAGCATCAAAAATAATAATAGGCATAAATTAGTGTTGGCTGAATAAATAAAAACCTTGGGTCTAAATGATCCTTAGGGGAAAAGAGGAGAGGAAAGAATGACAGAAATGCTCTTTTCTACATAAGGACGCTGACTAATAAATACAGAAGTACTGGCAGACAGTTAAAACATAACCCTTTTGAAAACAGAATGCAATAATTGGTTGTCACAAGAATGATAAAGGCATTGAGTAAAGGGTTCTTGGGAACAACATGTTTTTAGATGGTATCAGCATCTACTCTTGCATACTTATTGATTGCAAAACTTTCTTCTGTATTATTAAAATCTGGTGGGTTCAGTAAGGTGTCCACTTCTAAAATGTACCTTGTAATAAGTACTGTCATCAATGAGTTGTTGTGAAGACTAAATAATACAATCTGTATAAAAGACACAGCACCAGAGCCCCCAGTAAGGGCTCCATATATTAATAGTGGTCCAGTAAAGAGAATTATGATTATATCTAAACTCAAAGCTTAGAATACACTCAGGTAAAGTGGTTTTCTTATCCATGTTTTCCCAAAAGACCCTAAACAAATCACACTCTATAGTAATTACATGAGCCATATCAAAAAGCAACAGAGAGAGTATCTCAACAGCGAGATACTGTGTGTGTGTGTAATCAGTCTTTTCCAGACGCTTCAGGGATAGACCTGTTCCTTGGCTCATCAGAAAAGACAACATGCTACTCTCCCTTCTTTCCTCCCAACAGGAAAGAGACAGAAGTAAGTCAAGAAGTTTATAAAGAGTTAAAGGTAGACTTCTGCTGAGATACCTCAAAGAAGATTATTAAAGTTACAAGGGACATATTACTCCAATGCCACCTGCTTTATTTCATCCCTGTTAAGACTTCACTCCTTAGAAAAGATGTCTGGATGAGAAGTGTGTCCCTTATAGTTACTTCAACTCAACACACGTACTCATCTATTCATGTATTCATTGAGAAGGTAATGATGGAGCCAGCAGGAGATTGCTCTGGGTATCTCTTCATTTAAACCTAGATTATCAGGGTACCTTGAACCTTACATTTACAGTGTAACTTTGACTGCAATGAGTTATAATTACCAGTGTCTGCTTTTCTTTGACATAGAACTTTCTCTAATGACTTGAACCGGCTCTAACTACTCCCACAAAGCAGGTCGTGCGAATTAGGATGTTGAAGTCTTCAGAAACTTCAGTTCATGAGACACATATCTGTTCCTCAGATCTGTGAGCTCTTTGGTAGGATAGCTTTAAGATGTGTCTTCAGTACTGGAAGGAATAGTAATCCAAAAAAAAATTGTCATTTTGCTTGATCTAAAACTTTTTTGGTTACCATTCGCTCCCTGACTCATGTTATCATTTCTAAGACTATTGTGTCAGAATCTTCATCCTTCTGGAGAAACATAAATTAACATGCCTGGCTAAAACAATACTGCTGTTTCTAGAGTCCTGAATAAACTATGTAACCAAATCAGTCATGGAAGCTGCTATAAAAAGCTACATTGGAAATGTGTACCTATCACTAAGAGATGATGTAGATCCCTGGAAGAATTTTTGGTACTGAATTTCTACTAAATTGATTTATAAGAACAGCAAAGAACAGTTTATAATCCATCTGGAGCCACAATAGTGTCCTTATGTGGCCCATTATTCAAAATATTTACCAACTGCCACAGTTAAAAGCTTGAAACAGGTGTCAAAAAGATGTCAAGAGTGATGGGACCACAACAAGTGTCAAGGGAATCAAAGCTACTTTCTGGACTAAGGTAATTTACTATTTGGAAGGTGAATTACTCTATTTTAACAATCAACATAACCTTGCCTGTTTACAGTGGTTGAATATCAGTGTTCTTAAGTGCTCATAGGTTTTTATGATATTTGGATAATGGGAGGTTGTCAACATTAATAATTTTGTTCTTATTCTTAGCAGGTCAAGAACAAGAACAAATGATAGTGAAATACAAACTCCAACATACAGTGAGGTTTTGAGCATCCAACGCTTTGGCATCATAGTCAAATCTTGAGCTAGTAACTTTAAAAGAATTAACCAGCAACAAAATAGATTGCACTAAAGCCACAATTTGTGGATTAATTTTGTTTTCTTCAAAATCATCTCAGGGTCATTATAAAAAATATAAACTTTCATTGTTCTATTGGTGTTTGAAAGATGGTTAGAATAGATGAGTTGATACTGTGTCAGCTACTTTGTTCCCAAGTAATTACGATAAAACACTAACATAACTTTGGAACATTTGAGTGCATTTACCTCCCATAGAATAGTTCCAGACAAACAGAATTGTTGTTTTCACATCTGAAAAAATAAAAATCCCTAACTAGGCGACTGACAAATGTATAAACTTTCAGTAAGAGATATCCTCCTCTAACCATTTATGAAAAGTATTAAGAAGGGCTTGTAGTGGTGGGTGGTTCAGGATTTAAGAACACTTGCTGCTCTTATAAAGGACTCTTTTGGTTCCCATGTAAGCAGCTCAAAACTGCCTATAACTCAAAATCCAGAAGATTTAATGCTCTCTTCTGGTCTCCACAGGCACCCATGCACATATGACACAAACATACATATAAATCATGAAATTAAAGAAAGAATACTGATGTGAAAATGTCAGAAGGCAGGATGTTAGAAAAAACTGATCTACATTATATGAAGAACCATTTAATGAATACTTGTCCTATATGAAAACCTCCTAAAGCTTTCCTGCAGCTTCTGAGTCCTATATAAATCCTTTAAATCAAATCAGGTCTCCAAAAAGTAAAAGAAGAAGAGAGATTAATTTCTTTTATTTTTATTTTTATTTTTTTTTTTGGTTTTTCGAGACAGGGTTTCTCTGTGTAGCTTTGCGCCTTTCCTGGAACTCACTTGGTAGCCCAGGCTGGCCTCGAACTCACGAGATCTGCCTGCCTCCGCCTCCCAAGTGCTGGGATTAAAGGCGTGCGCCACCACCGCCCGGCTGAGATTAATTTCTTATACTTTCCTTTAAAACAGCAAGTGATGTGTTCTTGAGGAAAAATGTGCTGATGAATATCATATAGTTGTAATGTCATAATTATGTGAGCATACAAAAATTCTGGGAACAGCATAATTTAAAAAAAATTAATGAAATGAACAAAATTGCATCAAAATTTCTACCAAAAGCAGTTTGTGCTGCCACAAATGATGGCAAGATGAATTTAAGTGTTTAACCGTATTTGTTTCCTCTATTTTATCATTTTATATTTTTTTCTGTCCTTGACTGCTTTGAATTATTTTTATTATTTTCCTTCTTCAATTCATTTTTATTAGTGCTTATCATTGTAAAATAATGACGGGTTTAATTTTCATACCTGAATGTCATGTACTTTGCTCTGTTGCTGTTTAGCAATCCTGTCATTTAGTGTTTACTCTAGAAATTACAACAAATAGAAACTTATTGGACTAATGAACAGTGACACTCCTCTTAAAAACTGAAAACATCATTGCTGGTTTTTTTTCTCTGTTTGATTATTTTTTCACTCTTGTATTGTTTTCATGTATCATAATTTTAATTATTTTAAACCATACAAAATATTGTGCTATCATAGACTTGGGTTTTTAAAACCTTTGCTACTGTACCCTTCAGTACAGATAGAGTCATTGCATTTTCCTGCTTTGGACTAACATGAATCCTTGAATCTGTAGCTTTATAACATCTATCAATTCTCAAATGCTATATCTTTGAATTTGACCTTTGCTACATTCTTTCACACTTCTCCTCTGTATCTAAAATAATAAATATTGTATTTTTTCCATTTTGTTCCATGGACATCTGTGCTCCTGTCTGTATATTCCATCCTTCTGTTTTCCGTGTTGTGTGGATATTTGTTCTTATCATCTATCCTTCCAGTTTGCTATTGACTTTTAAGCTATATCTGAAATGTGATTTAGTCAACCTATTGAGTTCTTAATTTCAAATAGTGGATTTTCACTTTTTGAATTTCTATCTGATAACTCTATATTTTACAGTTCCTTGTTGATCTACCTATTCATTTAAACTCTTGAAAATATTAACCACAATTATTTTAAATTTTATTCCTGAAAACTATATTTTTCAACTTCCCCGTGTTTCAGTCAGTTCGTATTGTGACATGGTTGGTTATTTTTATTGAATGCTAGAGAATGCATATGTAGATTTTAGAAATAATTTGATATTCTGGATGATGTTTTAGTCTTAGAGAGAAACTTATTCTTGCTTCTGGCATTCATGTGGTCTAAGAAGACCACTTTAGTCTCATCAAAGATTCAGCTGATTCAAAATTGACACAAGTAGCCATCTTATTGAGTATAACTGCTGATAATAACATCTCTAAACCTTGCTCGTTGTGACATCAAAGAAAATATAACAGCAGTATACTCACCTTTAGAGCCCAAACTCTTAAAAATGTATTGATCATTCATATTCAACCAGATGGCTTTCATTTTAACAGTGTTTTAAGCATAGGCAAACAATGTGTAAGAGTCTATTCTCAAAACCTCAAAAGAGGCTTTCAGATCAATATTTTCTATTCAGATTGCAATCATAGCACCTGTAATGTTCAGAAACAATTCATACTAGTAATTTGAAACATACCTTTAATCTATCACAATATAAAGCCATACAATAATATAACTAGTAAATGTATATTCAGAAGTCTTTACCAAACCCATGCTCAAGAGCTGAATTATTTAGAATTTATGTACCATCTCATATCATAATGTTTCTTTTCTTATAAATGGAAAAAGGAGAAAAGGAATTGTGTTATCATCATTATCTACTGCCACCCTCGACAGCCTGTAATAAGCTTCAAGACTATCTTCTTTACTACAGAACAATGACTCACCTACAGTTACATAACACACGGTTCCCAGGAATCCAAATCTCTCATTTTCTCCTTAGTCTCAGAGGCACTTATTGTTTGAAGCTATAAATGGTTTTAAGGAAATATTCGAACTGCGAATGAAGGAGAAAATGCAAGAATCTACCAAGTTGTGTTTACCATTATGATGACCTATCTTAATTGTCTAGTCACACTCTTTGAGTCTTTCAAGTGTTGACACTGAAATTATATGACCCTGAGAATAGCATCTCCGTAGGTGATGTGTTAGTTACTTTGCATAGTTATGACCAGAATGCTTGTCAGGAACAACTAAAAGAAGGAAAGATTTTGACTTAGGGTTTCTGAGATGTCAGTCCCTGGTCCTTGGCTCTATTGCATCTGGACCCTTGGCAAGGCAGAGCATCATGGCAGGAGCATGTAGTGGAAGAGGCAGATAGGAAGCAGAGAGAGGGGGAGGAACTGGAGACCTGTTATAACCATCAAAGACATACCCTCAGAGACTTACTCCAATTAAGCCCATCTCCTAAAATTTCCAGAACCGCCATTAACCACCATTAACTTGGAACCAAGTGTTCACCTCATGAGCTTATGGGAGAAATTTCATATTCAAACCATAACAGCATCTTGTTTGCCTTACTCTGTCTTCTCAGAAAATAGAATTTTATAGATAAGTAAAGGGAGATAACCCCACAGGGGAAACTATCAAGTACTTGAAGAAGAGGCTAAAATGCACCAGCATGCTTTGTAACTCACGAAAGCCTATTTAGAAGAAAGAGATAGAATCATCTTGTCAGTTAATGTTCAAAGAGATTTCATTACTGAGAACTGCCATCTAAGAAGATGCTAGGTTTGAATTTTATTTTATTCTATTAGGTCTATCTTAGTTTTATGTGTATGAGTGTTTTGTCTGCATGAATGTCTGTGTACATGTGTGCTCCTGTACCACAGAGATCATAAGTGTTGGGTCACCTGGAACTGGAGTTACAGATCGTTGTGAACCACCATGCAGGTACTTGGAACAAAACCCAGGTCCTCTGAAAGATCAACAAGTACTTTTAACCACTGAGCTGTCTCTCAGTCCCTAAACTTGAATTTTATAAATGCAATGTAAGTTTAAATTTTAAGGAGACACTTTTAATACACTGTTTTGTAGAGGACATTTGGAAATATTCTTTCAAATATTGCTGATGGGAGTGTACATTAGTATGACTTCTGGGTAGCAGTATCTATCAAGTTGCTTGGAACTAGCAATTCAGTCTCTGTATACTATCCAACATATTCCCGAGTCCTGTGTTTGAGAAAATGTATTGTAACATTGATAGCAAATACTGAAACACCTAAGCATTGTGTGGGCTGGGTTAAATAAATCATTATATTATTCTATATCATAAAGTCAGTTAAACATTACATAGCTACATAAAGAAATGTATGAACTTCGTAAGTACTATTATGGAATCAGTGATACTTGTACTAGTATCTTCGATGGATTTGTTGGAGGGTGAAAGATTTGGTAGATGATAACCTTGAAGAAAGGGAAAGAGTGGTTTATCACATGAAACTGCAATTGAATGGCATATTAAATAGTTACTTTCCATGTTTAATAATATAGAATATAACGTATGCACATTAACTTGATCCAGTTTGTATTAAAATTATTCAGGGATTCTAAGCTCTTAATGTTCTTAATGGAAATTTTAAGAAGTTGTAGGTACAGATTGTGCAAACAATGTACTAAGTTAGTAATTAATGTTTGTGCTGGTTGTTTTTATCAACTTGATACACGCTAGAGTCATCTAGGAAGAGGGAACATCAATTGAGGAATTATCTCCAACATATTAGCCTGTAGGCAAGTCTGTGGACCATTTTCTTCATTGATGGTGGTTGCAGAAGGGCTCAACTCACTCTGGGAGGTGCAGCCCTTTGGAAGGTGTTTTGGGGTAGCATAAAAAAGCAAGCAGAGAGATCCATGGAGAGAAAGCCAGTAAGTCGTGTTTCTCCATGGTCTCTGTTTCATTTTCTGCCTCTATGTTAATGCTCTGCTTGAGTTATTGACTTGGTTTCCCTCAATGATGGACTGTGATCAAGACATATAAGCCAAATAAACACTTTCCTCTCCAAGTTGCTTTTGGTTGAGTTCTTTATCAAAGAAATAGAAAGCAAACTAGGATATTATTTGTTTAGATGATGAAGAAAGATTCTAGAATTAAAGACTAACAATCATAAATTTATAGTTCAATCTATATACAATCTGTTCTCATAATGAAGTTAAATTTCTAATTCTAATCACAAAAACTGGCAGAGACGTTCTCTTTAATACTAGCAGATTTTAAAAAAAATAGCTCTAAAAACTATCAACTTGTAACCTTGAGATTACAAATATTTATTATCATAAACTACATTTGTTAAACTGTTTGCACAGAAAGACTTTTTTTTTTTTACTTAAAAATGTGAACTTCGGCTGATGAGCTGCTGTGAACTCTGGAGTCTGTATTCAACAACTGGAGGTTGAATTTACTCATCATCCTTGAGATAATTAACCTGCATATTATGACCAAAGCAAGCTGGCTTTAATTGCTTAACTGGTGTAAAAGACCATGATGACTCTCTAAAAACAAGAAACAAGTTTAAATACTCCTTGTTGAAGTTGTCTTCCATGTAAAATAAATAAGCATAGAGAGTAACTGAGAAAAGGGATTACTTTTTTGCCTTTCCTAATAAGGCATAGGTGTAAACACCAGAGTTATTTTTCTCAGAGAAGATGGAGCCATGCTGTCCTGAAAGCAACAGGAAGAAAAGTGTTGTGTGTGCGTGTGTGTGTGTGTGTGTGTGTGTGTGTGTGTGTGTGTGTGTGTGTGTGCGCGTGTGTGGCGGGGGTACCCTATCTAAGAGGGTTTTAGGTGAAACTGAGTCTTTGAGGAGACAGATGAAATCTCCAAAAAGAGGTATATAGCAATATAGCAAAATTGTAGCCACAAAAATGGAACTCTTTAAGGTTTGGGGGAAACTTTTTGGGAGATGATTGAGACCTCATCCTGGTGAAATCAGACTCTTTGGGAGTGGCAGATGCCAAGTGGATGAATCAGAGGGGATGGTACCTAGGAGATATGGCAAGCTTATGATCTAACACAACTCTTTTTTTATCACTAAACTTTATTCCTCCTGGTGTGCCACATAGAGACGTGGAATCACATTTACCGGTGCATGAATGAGAATGTGATTAGATGAATTATAAAAAGAAGGAGACAACAAGTTTTAGAAATTAAGAGTTGTAGATTTCTATACGTAGTTGAGTGGGTTGGGGTAAACCATTCAGGTATAGCTGAATAGCAGACAATTGCAAATACAGTTTAAAAGGGGAAATGGGGACAAAGAAATCGAGAATATTGCATGAGATGAGCACTTCTCCTGTCGCAGTTCATTGTGTAGCTGAAGTGTTGGGCAACAGGCTATGTGTTGCCATGGATATATTTTTTCCTCCTGCTCCCTACTCTACCCATTTCTATTTCTTTCTCCTTTCTTTAATTTCCTTTCTTCTCAACTTTATCTCATCCTCCTCTCTGCTGCTAGTTTCTTTACTAGGTGCTTGCCCTTACTCATTAAATATGCTTATGTTTTCATTTCATAAAGAAATCTTCCCTAAGAGCTACTGCTTTTTCAAGATGCCCCACAGCCCACTATGCACACATTTTTCTTCCCAGTGACTTTTTCAAAAATAAGAGAGGCATTTGACAACTGCACTTCATGAATCCCCCCCACCCCCACTCTCTAGCTTTCTGCAATCTGGCTTTCATAGCTTTTGCTGTAGATGCTCTTTAATTCTCTCTAGCCACACCCTAATGTCTAAATCTAAATTAGCCTACTGACCTCTTAGCAGGATGAAGTTTTGTTGAGAATACTCTTTACAAATGGTCTTTCCTAACCTTGGGCAGCACTGCTTTCCTCTCTTCTCCCCAATTCTTCCCCTCTAAATTTCACTTGGTCCACTCTACTGGTTTTACCTTCAAGTTAAGTTGTTCTGTCATTTGTGTCTTGTTGGACACTGTTCCAGTCTGAAACTGGAAGAAGGGAGAGTACCTGAAAGCCACATAATTTGGGGGCCATATTCAGTCTTTGTCACCAAGAGACTCACCACCACCACCTGCTATCACAGACATCAGGAGTAAATTAAATAAGGTTTTTATGTGGAGTTTCATCTGATATTCAAATGATTAATAAGATGTCACTAAAATAGAACAATCACAGAATTCTACCTAGTACTTAACATTCTGCCACTCTCAGCACCTGGCTCTTGAAACTGGTTAAATATGCCACTTGTGCTGTCCTCTATTATGACTTACGTTACATTCTTTCAAGCCAAAAGTAGGTTTTGACAGGGTGATGAGAATTGACACCAATTACTTAGTATCAGACCTACATCCCTTTGTCCCTCTTCTCATGTGTCATCAGTAGTAGGAAAGAGACAAAGCTGATAGAAATTTTAGGATGAAAACCTGAAGGCACCTGGAATTTTATGAATGTGAGAAGGCCAAGTTTAGGTGTTTAGAAGCTTTACCAATTTTTATCAAACTCTCAAGCTTGGCACACACTGTGTGCTCTGAGATCCCTGTGGTACTGCCTTTAGCCCTCTGGTTCTCTTCTGTTCTCCTTACTTCCTCAGACCAATTAATCTTTATCTTTAGCTCTTGTTCCAGGTCTAGTCAGTCTCCTGTGTTTCATATCTATCCCTCCAAGTGATGGTTGGAAAACTCCATATAGATATCCTGCAGGTATTTTGACTCTGTCTGTAAGAACTTATTTTCTGTCCCCTTCAACAACTTAACCTCGTCCCCAAACAATAAAAACACAGAAGTTTTACATCAGGGAATCGAAAGCCATCCTCAACTCTTACTTATCTCTCTTCAGTTCCACCATATATTTCCATTGACGTTCACTCCATGATATTTCTCCCATCTGTCAACTCCTTCACACCCACTTCCACTGCCCTAGTTTCATGCCTCACCACTTCTTGCCTGGACTTGCATAGCCTCCAGATACTCCCCTCTCCAATCTGTCTTTTACACTTTTCTCGGAAATATGTTTCTTAAAAACAAATATATCCAGTGTCTGGTTTAAAAATCTCTACTGAAAGACTGTTGCAAAATAAATCCCAAATCCATTCACCTGTCTTACTGGCCAGTCTGAGATTGCCATATGGCCCCCCCAAAAAAACTATTGCTTGGAGAATTTTTTAATTGGGATAGAATTTACATACAATAAAATGGACAGGTGTTATTTTGATTAGCTTTGATAAATGTATACACTCAGGTAATGGCCTAATAAAAATACAGACCATTTCCATCACATAGAAATTTCCCTAATTCCCCATTCCAATAAGTTCCTGCACTCCCATAGACAAACACTGTTCTACTTATTAACATTGATTAGGTTTGTCTGCTTCCATCATAAAATATAGCCTCTCTCTGTCACACAGCACATTTTGTTTTGCATGCCAGTAGGTTACTGTTTTTGTTGCTGCTGTTGATGAATATTCCACTGGAAGATGATACCACTTATTTGAATCATTTCCAGTTTGTGGCTATGATGCATAAAGTAGTCACAAGCATTCTTGTAGAAATGACTTGGTGGAGCTAAAGCAATCATTTCAGGTACATAGATAGGGATGGGATGTCTGACTCACAGAAGCATTTAGTTAACTGCATTTGAAAAGGTTTTAGCACTTTGTATGTGTTTATAAGGCATTAAAGTATCTTATTTTCTTAAGCGTCTATTCCAGTATTCCAGTCTTTTCATCATTTTTATTGGGCTCATCACTTTTATATCTGTTCCATATATGCATTGAAAGTAGTCATTGTATGTCCTTACTACAACAAGTCAGAAACCTATATCAAAATCTTTTCTACCAGCCTATCTTGGCATTTTTTTCTCAACTTTAAAAAGCAGAAGTTATAAATGTTGATAAAGCCTATTCATTTACTGTTTCTTCTTAGATAAGTTTTTATTGTTTGAAAATTTCATATATTTATACAGTGTTTTTGTTTTGTTTTTCTTTGAGACAGAATCTCACTATGAAGCCTGGGCTAAACTGGAGCTCACTATGCAGACCAGACTGGCCTCAAATTCGCAGAGATCTATCTACTCCTGCCTCTAGTGTACTGGGATTAAAGGGATGTACCACCATACCAGACATTATACGATGTTTTTTTTGATCATATTCATCCACTACTGCCTCCTTTCAATTCCTCCCAATGTCCTTTTCTCAGTCTTCCCCCAACTTCATGTCCTTGTTGTCGATGCTGTTAATAACCACTTTGGTCCCATTAATGTTATCCATTATATACATGGGTGTGGGGCCATCCAGTGAGGCATGGGCAATCTACAAGCAGCCATGTCCCCATAGGAGAGTGACTCTATATCCATCAATATCCATCAATTGCCAATATCTCCTCTGTGATGTAGTCCCTGGTACTCCTCTCTATCCATTATGGAATTTTAACTGGCTTTATCTTATGTAGGCAACGTAGGTAACTATAGCTATTGTGACTTGAAGTGTGAAACAATCATGTCATGTCCAAAAATCAGCATTTCATGGCTCTCTTCTCTGTCTTTGCACCCTTATTCCTCTATGTTTTCTAAATCTTTGATGAAAGGAGATTTATATAGATGATTTATCCATATCTGAGTACTCACAGTTATGAGTCTCTGCATTAACCACTGATTAACTGTAAAAAGTTGTTTCTTTGACCAAAGTTGAAAGCAACACAAATTTATGGGCATAGCATAGGTATTTAGAAAGCAGTTCGGCATAATGACTATGGTGGTTTGAATAGGAATGGCCCCCATATACTCATATATTTGAATGCTTAGTAACCAGGGAACGGCACTTTTTGAGGATTATAAGGTGTGGCTTTGTTGAAGGTAGTGTGTCACTGGGAATGGGGTTTGAGGTTTCAAAAGCCCACACCAGGCTTAGTGTCCCTCTCTCTCTCTGACTCCAGATCAGGATGTAGAATGCTCAGTTACTTCTCCAGCACCACATCTGTGTGCCACTATGATCCCCACCATGATGATAATGGACTAACTTCTGAAACTTCAAGCACGGCCCCAATTAAATGTGTTCTTTTATAAGAGTTACTTTGGTTGTGGTGTCTCTTCACAACAATAGAACAGTGGCCAAGACATTGACCATTAATCGAAAAATGAAAAGACAGGAAGGAAGGAAGGAAGGAAGGAAGGAAGGAAGGAAGGAAGGAAGGAAGGAAGACAGACAGACAGACAGAAAAGAGTAGGTTCCCCTCTAGAGCCCATGATCTCCTGAATCAAGAGCTCTTGACCATTTTTTACAGTACCAGGCATAAAGTCTCTCCTGTGAAGTAGATCTCATATACAATTATAAAGCAGTGGGTTACCTCCATAAATATTCATGCCACTAATTGTTCTAGTGGCCTCATCTTGCTAGGCAGGTTGGTATTGTAGCATATAGGGTCCTGTACTGGGTGACACTATATTGATGTATTTTTCCTCCCAGCACCCTGTGTAGTACAGTCTAGTACTAACAGAGCCACTTAGGAAATCAGTCTAGAGTTTTCTCAAAAAAATAAAATAAGGGTTACCGTATGACTCAGTTATACCAGTACCGGGCACATACCCAAAGGACTTTATACCCTACTATATAGAGACACTTGCACATCCTTGTTCATTGGGACAGTATTCACAATAACTGGGAAATGGAATTAACCAAGATGTCCACCAATTGATGAATGGATAAAGAAAATGTAGTACATATGTACAATGGCGTATTACTCAACAGTAAAGAAAAATGGAATTTACAGATAAATGGATGGATCTGGAAATAATGTGACTAAGTGAAGTCACTCAGACCCTGAAACACAAATGCTGCATGTTCTCTCTCCTATGTGATCCTAGTTTAGGATCTTGTTTTGTATGTTTAAACTGGAGTACACATGAAAGCCAGGAATGTTTCCTTCGTGTTTGTTTCTGTGCCCCATATAAGTCCTACTCCACAGACAGCAAAGTTTCTCCCTAGTAGCTTTCTTCTAGAAGCTTTTTAATTTTAGCTATTAATATGTCTTTGACACAATTTGATTTGATATTTGTATTTTGTTTCAGTGTTCATTATTTTGAATTGTTTTATGCCTATATTAAATATCAGTGGGCTTCCAATATTTACAAAAAAGAGGAGGAAGAGGAGAAGCTGGAGAAATAGCTCAGTGGTTGGGACCACTTGCTGCTTTCCCAGAAGACCTGGATTCGCTTCCTAGTGTGCACACATAGTGGTTCATAGCTAGCTGTGACTCCAGTTCCAGGGAATCCAATGTCCTCTTGCAGCCTCACTACCAGACATGCAGTGCATATAGATACACGCAAGAAAAATATTCCAACACATAAAATAAATCTTTTTGCTTTATTTTGCTTTGTTTTCTTTTGACAGGATTTCTCCACAAAAAAGTAAAAAGGAAGAACAAATCAGTGGGTTTATAAGTGCAGATCTCTTCTGTATTCCTCATTGTCTTACAATACATCTAGTAATCTACTTTTTGTACATATCACCATTTTGATTAGTGTAGCTTACTATGGTAAACCTTAAAGTTAGGTGGTGCAAGTGGCCCAGTTTTATGTCCTTTTCTAGAATAATTTAGGTTAATGTCAGCCTTTTGCACATTCATTCAAATTTTTAAATCAAGTTATCAAATTCATTTTTATAAGCAACTTAAAATTATCATTAGAGTTTTACTAGATTTATAGGTCAAAATGAAAATAAATAACATCTTAATAATATTAAGTTTTACAATCCATTATGATAGTACATAACTGTATTTAGGCCTTCTTGCAGTATTTTGTTATTTTCTCATTAGTATTTGTAAAGTAAGCATTTATGATTTTTGGTAATATTGCAAATGTAATTCTTACATTTCATTATCCAATTACTTGATGCAATAATTTATAAATAAAATGGATTTTATATTAAATTTGAGTCCTATGACCTCAATAGTCCTATTTCTTGTTTGCATATTCTCTAAGATTTTCAGTGTAAAAATCATATTTCATTTCATTTGCTTTTTCTTTCCAATGGGATTGCTTTGTTCTTGTTTTCTTGTGCTGTGAAAGACTTCTAATGCATTGTTAAATATAAATAGTGAAAGAGACTTGGTTGTTTCCAAACTTAGGAGATTATTTTCAATAGTTTATCACTAAGTAAAATGTTAGATGTAGATTTTTGTAGCTGACTACTCAGAATGAAAAAGTTCCTTCATATTCATATTTATCAGAGAGTTTTTATGATGAAAGGATATACAAATTTGTTCAAATTCTTTTCTTCATCTATTGAGACAATCTGATTGGTCTTCTGTCTAATTCTGATAATAGTTAATTAAATGGATTTAAAATATAAAACCTGATAAATTTCACTTAGAGTATATTGTCTTTTAAAATATATTGTTGTATTAAGTTTGCTGTTTTACTAAGAAATCATTTTTGAAAAATTGTAATTCTGTTTGCTGAATTTATATCAAAGTTCATAAAATTTTTCTTCTAAGATATTTACTTTTTATATTTATATTGAAAAAATTGTTTTCATAATATATATTTTGAGCTTTTATTTTCTCCTTCCCCAACTCTTCTAAGATACTCCCCACCTTCCTACCCACCCAATTTTGTTCCTTCTCTGTCTCCTTTTTTTAAGGAAGAAAAAAAAAACACAAAAATGAAGATCAAAGCAAACAAGCCAAAGACCAATTAGGCAAAAAATGCCAAAAACAAAGCAAAAAAAAAAGTTCTTCAAAAGTACTACTGAGTTATTTTTGTGTTGGCCAACTACTCCAGGAGCATGGAGCCTGCCCTGGAGTGTGGTTGATATTCCCAGTGATATATCATTGGAGGAAAATCAATTTTCCTTTTGCCAGCTGGCCTCAATTACATACAGTGTCGTGATTACGGATGCAAACTCATGAGCACTTCTTCCTCCTAGTGCTGGGACATGTCTGGTTTGAACCTGTATAGGTCTTGCATGTGCTGCCCCAGTCTCTGTGAGTTCATATGTACCTTAGACCTGTTGTGTACGACTGTTTCCTTGGAGTCACACATCACCTCTGGGTCTTACAGTCTTTCTGCCTTCTCTTCCACATAGATCCCTGAGCCTTGCTGTGTGTGAAGTGTTTGATGGAGACATCTCATTTAGGACTGACTGTTTCAAGGTCTCTCACTCTGTACATTGTCCAGTTGTGGGTCTCTGTATTATTTCCCATCTACTTCAAGAAGAAGCTTCTATGATGCACATTGAATGAAACACTGATCTATGGTTATATCATTAGGAGTCATTTTATTGCTGTGTTCCTTTAGCAGAATAATAGAATTGTTTTCCATGACCTACTATCTACTCTCAGGTCCTTGACAACTTTGACAGTGTCAAATAAGGGTTCTATCTCATGGAGTGGGTCTTAAATCCAATCAGAAAGTGGTTACTTATTCCCATAACATGTGTACCATGATCACATCAGCATATCCTGCAGTCAGGTCATGGTTGTAGTTGCAGGGTTTATAGTTGGGTGATACTGATGATTGTCTTTCTCCTCCAGTAGCATGCAAAGTATCTTTAAAGTTTTGTTATTGTTTGTTTTGTTCTGTTTTTATCATTATCATCCTAGTTTTCTACTTTGCTTAGTTAAATATTCAAGTTTGCATTTTTTTCTATTTAACTAGATTTTTCCTTATCTTTGTCATTTTAGTTCTTCTATTTTCAACTTAGATTACTTTGCAGGTTTATCTCTTTAAACAGGAAACATTCATCACTGTTTTTGAATTTCCCTCATTTCAAATATAAGTGCTTAAAATACATTTTTTCTTTAACTGTTTTTGGATGCATCTTACAAATTTTCACAGGATGTATTTTGATTTCATTCACCTTTAAATATTTTATAATCTCTCAAGATTTTTTAATCAACATTTTCACAAATGTGTCATTTAACTTTTTAATACTAGAGATTTTTTTCAGATATCACATTGATTCCAATTTAATTCAGTTATGAAGAAACAGCATACAGTATTGAATTTTGGTCTTTTGAAATAAACTTAAGCCTCATTTTACAGCTTAGTATATGGTCTATCCTGGTAAATATATCACAGAATATTCAAATAAGTATATTTTGTAGTTTCAGGGTATAATTGTCTATAAATTAATTAAATCAAGTTGCTTGATAATTTTGTTCAAATCTCAATGTCATCTGAGTTTTGCCTACTTTTATATTTGTTTCTGAGAAAAGAACATTAAAATATTAATCTATGATTATGGATTTATCTTTGTCTTAATTTTGCCAGGTTTAATCTCAGGCATTTAAGTGTCTTTTATTGAAGACTGTATGTCTTGCCGTATTGATAGGTTGACCTAATGATTCTGAAATGAACATTATTTCTGCTGACCATCTGTTTTTAAGGTTACTCTGTCTGATATTAGCCACACTAGCATTCTGATACTTATTCTTTGTACAGCGCATCTTTCCTGTCTTTTTTCTAGCCTTGACAATCAAACATGACTTCAGATATTACACAACATCCCACAGAATGCAAAATCAGCCCTTGGGCATTTGTTACAGTATACTACCAATTATATTTAATGTGTTTACCTTTCACAATAAACTCATAATAATTTTGCATGCTTTGGTTATCACGATATACTTATCAAGGACTGTATAAACTGCTGTGGCATATCTTTCTGTACACTGTGAATATGTGTTACTCTGATTGGTTGATAAATAAAGCTGCATTGGCCTATGGCAGGGAAGGATAAGGTTAGGCCGTACATTCGAACTGAAGAGATGAAGAAGGGTGGAGTGGGGGTGGGACGCCAGCCCACCTCCCAAGGAGCAAGAAGATGCCTGCAGACCAGTAACGCCATGGTCATGTGGCAACATATAGATTAATAGAAATGAGTTAAGTTATGAGAGCTAGCTAGCAAGAAGCCTGACCCATAAGCCATACAGTTTGTAAATAATATAAGCCTTTGTGTGTTTATTTGGAACCAAGCGGCTGTGGGATGGTAGTGGGAGAAATTGGTCCCGACAGCAGGGCTGGGCAGTACTGGAGAAATTTCCAGCTACAGGAAACTTCTGCTGCCACCTTTCTTCATAGCTCCATTTTCTCTAGTATTCAGTCTCTAAAGCAGCAAGGAACTTCAATTTCTGCCTCTGCTTAAACTCCACTTTCCAGTGTAAAGGTAATTTTCATAAGCAAAAAGCTTTACCTTGTATGCTTCCTTCTCTTAAGATCACAGCACTGTCCTGTCTATTGCCTGAAAACAGTTGCTGCACATATTTTCTCCAGTCATTTCTTATTAACAATACAATAAGTCAAGAGTTAGTTATGTTGTAGTGCCTTGAAGTGGAAGTTTCATACATTTACCATTTAATTAAAACTGAGAACATACTGTTTATCTTTTGATAGCAGGAACTAAACTAAAGTCATCATATGGTGTGTGTGTGTGTGTGTGTGTGTGTGTGTGTGTGTGTGTGTGTATGTGTGAAATGATGTTAGCAAGACTGGTTTAATAAATAAAATTGATTTTAAGCCTTCTTGCTCCAAATAAGTGGCTATGTAAACTTTAATAGTCAAGGCATAACATTATCTGACAGTAATCTCTTTATATGTCTCATGTCTTCAGTCTCTTCCTGCAGTCATCATTTATGCCTTAAAATTGTCAATGAGATGCCCAGTGTGGTAGGATGTACCTGTAATCCTGCCATGTGAGAGGATGAGACAGCAGGATCACAAGTTTGAGGTCAGCCTGAGCTATAGATAGAAAGTCTGTCATAAAGTCAAAACCTGGGAAGGGTTCTTTTGGGCACTCTGAATGAATATAAACATCAGGTCATTGTGTATTGCCTTATAGGATGGCTGATCTTGGCTGCAGTGAAGCCTTCTTTTAGCCTGTCCCTGGCCTCCATTTCCCCTGTCCACATTCTCTGAACTTCTGTACTTGAGTATATGCTACAACCGCTCTTCTTTTTTTGCATTGGCTGTGTTGTATTTCAACCTCTCCTCCATCCTCCTAGAAAGGTTCATTTTCCAAACAATTCTACTCATTTCTAAGGATGTCTACTTATGACTTCTCCCACTAGCTGTAGGTTATAAAAAATTGTTAGACTCGAGAAATAAACACTTTTATTTCACCCAATCCAATCCCCCTATGAAATGTACTGGGACCTTGATTCTGTAAGGACATTCATTTCTACACTTTTAACAAGTCCCCAAACTGCCTCCTCAATAGCTGCGCTGACCTGTCACAACATGTACTCTGGACTACTGCCCCTGGGAAATGATGGCAAGGTCTGTTAATTCCTTTTTAAAAAAATCTCCCAAATTCAAGTCACACTTCTATTTTTGTATTCTCTTCTTTTGAGGAAATTAAAGAGCATACAGCCCAGTATTGGGCATGCTTTCAGCAATCCCACTGCTCAGGAAGGAAACAGAGGTGACCCCAAACAGCAAATGCCTCAGCATTGTGACCATAGCACGTCCAGGCATTCCCAAGTGTCTCTGTAGGAACAGCAGCTTTGCTGTTACTGCCTCCTGGAGTTTCTTGATCTAATGCACTGCTGTGGGTCAAGAGGCAGCTAGCAACTCCCTCTGTGACTTTAATGCTTAGGAAACTTCATGCAAATCAAAACCGTGTGTTCTGCTTCAAGAACTCCAGGCTTCCCAAAAGGCACAGATATACACCGAGCTTGGAAATGATCCTAGGCAACGTGTTTACATTTGTGCTTCAGTATTTTTGTGTATGAATTGTGAAAATCACAGTCCCTTAACTAGGCTGCCTTCTCCTTGAGGGCAGCAATTGAATTTATTCTTTAACAACAGGTGCCTGTCCTTCCCATCAGCCTGCCAGGCCCTCATGTAAAGTTATATACCTGAGGCAGTGCAACTTCACCAGTGCTGAATGGAATAGTTTCTGTACAATTACTGTAGGTTTATATCCGAAAAGCAACACATCATTCAGATTGGATTGCTAGCCCCCCAAATTGTTTTCAAAGTGAAAACATGGCCTACAGAACTCTATTCTTTAGTACAGCAATTTTTTTCACTGTCATTCAATCATTGTTGTTATAAAAGGGAAGCTAAAGTTTCCTCACAAATACAGACCCAGAAGAAAATCATATGTGGTGATTATCTGACAGTGGAAACAAGTATTCATATACACATGCAGGCTTTCACTAGTTCCATCTATGTTTAAAATTCCAAATTCATGTTTTATTAGCTAGGATTTTCTAGGAGTAGAAACAATGTCTGCATCATGTCTGTTTTCCTGTCCCCAGAAAGAAGTATTGAATAACACAATGAACGTTATAGGCCTCAAATACACATAATCTTCAGTGAGGTACAGTACATCATCTGCAGTCACCGGATTCAGCTATCATGTTAGAAACCATGAACTAGGGCCATCCCATCATGCGAAAGTGTAGACAATGGGAAGCTTTTGAGATTATGTCTATGAGACTGTTTAATACACACAATTGTTTCTTGAACCTAAGGATTCTAGAATTGAGGCAGAATATTAATTTAAAAATTGTTCATGGATCTGAACTAAACTAGGAATGAAATTAATAGAATGGTTGGATGGATTTAAAAAGTAATTGTGGAGAAGTACTTCTCCAGGGTTTGTAAAGCTAAATTATGATTTTTAATCCGATTTCAAGGTTCAGAGCTTCTAGCTACCTTCTTTATCTATGAATGTTGGCAAGATAATAGAATGCAACCAACTACCTCAATCCATGACCATTGTAGAAACATTGTGTGAAGTCATTCACATTTCTGGGCTGAAACAACTGCAAAACACTGGAAAAATAAGATGTGCCTATGAAGATTTGATAGAGAAAATAGTCATTTTAAATGTGTTTATGACTACACATTTTATTTTCCCACTCATATGTAGCTGCAGTAAGGCAATTAGCAACTGTGCTCAAACGATGGAAAATTAACACACTGAGACTTCACTAAGAATCAGGGTTCTCTCAATTGAACTAAAACAATTAAAGGTTATTTTAACCTCCGTGTATATTTCTGAGATGAAAAGACTATATAAAATTTGATAATTATTAAATTTGTGCAAATTCTACCTTGACAGTTCATGGTTTTAGTGTATATATTTTGCAATTTTAGAATATTTAATGGATACTTACAGCTTCTACCTCTTGGCTGAAATAGCTCACCTGCCTGTAACATTAATTGAACATACTAATATTAGTCCATGTTATTTTAAAACATGTGGCTAATAACTCCTTATCTGGATATCTGATAGGTCTGTTTCCATATCCTGCCTTTTCTCTTTTCATAAAATAAAGTGCTATCTTTTGTCATGTTTGGTTACATTTTTCTAATGGAAGACCGCACACTGTGTTTGAAAAATGATCAAGATAATTTGAATCTTTCAACGGCTATTTTCCTCCAGTAATGTTCCATGTTTGCTTCAGGCAGGGGAGCGCTGAGCTGATGTGAGGCTTGTCTTCAGTCTTCGTAAAAACTGCTCCATTACCACTTCACCCTTTCACCCTGAAAGAGTTATACCTGAAACTCCTCAGATTGACCTGAACTCTCATTTTTGAACTCCAATCCATGAGATGCCTACTGTTTAATTTCTCAGCCTCCCAAGGACTGCTTTCAAATCAGTAAATACCTTATGAATTCTTGATAAATTTATTAATCTACCCAAACCACAGTTTCTCTATATATAGTGTAGAAATGAAGATATTCTAAACAGACCCCTGTCTCTCAATCTGAATATCAAACTATTGAAGCAACGGACCCCAAAGAAATGAGAATTTCGTACTGGGAGAAGGAAAAGGCACCAGCCAGAGAGGGCAACTTGGGAAAACACAATTCTGACAACTCGTCACACCACCTTAACCAAGATAATGGTACGTTATCTAAACTAAAGATAAAGACTAAAACCAAGATAATGATGGGTCGGTGGTTGGTGGGACCACACCTTGAATGGGACTGCTTAAATGTGCATATCTGTGGCCCTCTATTTAAACTTTGATCTCACTTCAGGACTTCAAAGATAGACTTTGGGGATTGCTGGACCTCCTTAACCCTTTTCCCAATGTGGCTACATTGAACACATTTTTTTTTCTGCTTTCCACTTTTAAGTTGGCTCTTTTAAATGGCTTATTGAGGATGCCTGGCCAGACTTGACTTGAGGCATGGGCTGTGATCCCCAAGGTCTATAATAGTAGGATGAGGTCAATCTGTAGATTTGTAGAGGACTTTTGAACTTTCATAAAACAAGCAATAGAATGTTTGGTAGTTAATAGGACCTCCAAACATGACATTTTTTTCCATCTTTTGCAAATTCATTTCTTCCTGTCAAAATGTTCAAAGCAAAATGACAATGACGGCCATATGGCAGTTGTTCTAGACAAGGTTTGAAGAAGAGGAAAGCATTATTCCAAGTGCCTTTTCACAGCATCTGAAGCACAAATACCGTATGCCTATCATGTATGTGGAATTCAGCAACACAGTTCATCTCTTTTCTCAAAATAACCCAAGAAAGAAAGCACAAGTTATTTAGAGGTAAAGTACCTAATTCAGAATGCAATATTTATGCGCTAATTTGAATTTCATATGAGGGAATATCCAAGCATTTTGCTTACCCTTGAAAAATAAAATGTGAGGCATATGCATAAATATTATTAAAGAGCAAAGGACATGGATGGGCTGAGGGATATTTGTGATGGGTTCTTATCTTCCAAGTGCTTAGCAAACATTGGGCACTAGTTGGCAGTGCCATGGATTGGATTACACTACAGAGAATATTTCTTTTGTTTTCTTGTTTACTTCAAAAAGAGATACTTCACAAACAAACCAACAATAAAATAGAACATGAAGTTGGGTAGACATAGAGGTAAGGAGGTTCTGGGAGGAGTTGGGTGAGAATATGATTAAAAATATATTGATTGTTTTCTAAAGAAATATTTCTCCATTAGGTGTGGAAACATTTGCCTGGAATCCTACCACTGAATTCCAGCCTGGGATACCTAGGTAGTTCCAGTCTAGCCTGGGCTACAGAGTGAGATTGTCTTAAACCACACCTCAAACACACACACACACACACACACACACACACGTTGACACAGACACCTACGTGGCTGCCCCCAGCCCTATCCAGCCTGAGCGATGGAGTGCAGATGACACACAGGTAATGGACTCTAGTCCTGTCTTGGGCAGGACTCTACTTTTCAATGAACTTCAGTTTCTCTGTGTGAAAAGTCAGAAAGGATGATCTATTGCTTAGCAACCAAGACAATGGTCTATCTGTTTGTCTACTGTGGCTGTAAAGGATCTCTGTGAGGCCAGGCAATGACTAAGTCATGAACTTAGAAAAGACCTTGGCATCAGATAATTATCTAAGGTGGTATCTAGGCAATGCTCCTGGATTCATGTTCTCCTCGATCATGGAAGCAACATGTCTGGACTCTTTAGAGTTAGTGTTGACTGGACATGCCTGCCGAAGTGCAAAACCCAGCATCAAAGATTACATAGAGGTGGAGGAAGAGAAAGTTGATGCTGCCGTGAGAGCGGTAGCCTAGGCGTTAGTTCTTAATGGCTTGGGGAGTAGAGGAGTGTCCAGTGGCGTGACATTTATGGCTAAAATATAGGTCCCTGTAACTGATCACTACAGAATATACTGCCTATCTTCAGACTTCAAGTCATTGACTAAGGGAAACATCTAACTGTCTTCATATATTATTTTCACAAATAAGATTGTTATTATCTACAAGTTGGGTGAGTTGGGATGCGGTAAACTTTGCTCTGCCGGGGNCACACACACAGTAAGAAAGGCAGACAAAAAGAAAACATTACACTTCTTTCCTCCTTCAGAAGCAAGGGAGTTCTTTGTAGTAGTATTTTAAAGGAAATGCCATGATGCAAAGTGTTTTCCTAACACTAGTAAAATTGACAATCTCAGTCTACATGAGAATGGCAGTGGCCTGGCCACAATTTTACCATTAACATGATTGGTATGTATACAAATTCAATGCCAGGTTCATTAAGAGTCTTTAAAAAACCATCTTTATTGAGTTATGAATTGCATACAATAAACTACACCCATCTAAAATACTGATTTCTATTTCTTTTGTTTATATACATAAAACCACAATAATGAAGATACAGAACATTGCAGCAGCCGCACCTAGAGATTCCTAAAGGATCCTTTGCGGTCACCTCCTTCCACCTCCAGTCCATGGCACTCACTGGTTGGCTGTTTATCACTGTAGATCAATTAGCATTCCCCACTTAGTTTGCATTTTCTAGAATTTTGTGCAAATGTAACTGTAAAGCATGTATGTTTTCATTGGTCTCACTTTTTTTACTCACCATAATGTATTGGAGGCTTAATCCATCATTATGTGTGTTAGTAGCATGTCCTTTTTTAATGCTAGGTTGAATTCCATTTCATGGGAATTGTATATATTTATTTTATCTGCTGCTCACTTACTGGTGGATGCTGGCACTTCTTCCTATAGCAAATAAAGCTTTTGTGACCAAGTGCATATAAGCCATTTCATTTTCCTGTATCTTGGGTAAATACCTAGAAATGTAATGGCTGAGTCATATTATAGCTGTATGTTTAGTTCCATTAGAAACAGATGAATCATTTAGTAAAGTGGTTGTACTGTTTTACATTCTCACCAACAATGTGTGATACAATTTAGCTGTGGGGACACTTCTTCACATATATTTAATTTCCTTATAGGAAATAACAATGAATAAACTAGTTTATAGTTAATACATGCTAATATTTGTCTTTGAACAAATCATTTATTTTCTGAGTCTGTTCTTGTGTCTGAAAAATAGAAATAAGAACAATCAAAGGACACAGATAAATGTAGCTCTCATCCTCATCAAAGAAGCTTCTTTTTATAGCAAATGGAGACCATTACAGAAAACCACAATCCACCAAAATGCAGAGATTATGGGGTGCCCAGTCCCAAGTATACTACACCTTTGGCACATTATAGAAGAAGAGGCAGAATGACTTTAAGAACTAGAGGAAAAGGAAGTCTGTTGCAAGATAGTGTCTTCTAGACATAACAGGGACACTGTGTGCATGTAACCTCAAGAATATGATAGCCTAAACAAGATCTATGCTATGATCACATTAGTAAACATGCCAATGGAGATGGGGGAAATTTCACAAGGCCTCACCCCAGATAAAGAGCTATAGGCAATCAATGGTTGCTAAGAGTGGAAGAATGAGATTCGGATGTAAAGATAGTAACACATAGTCAGTGCTTCTTAAATACTGTCTACTATTTTCTAAATTTTTGCCTTTGCCATCTTGTTTTATCTTCTCAACAACATTGAAGGATAAACACTCATTTACATACTTTGAGGATAAAGATACTGAGTCAAAATTTACACAGTGAATGGATGATGGTTTGGGATTTGAATCTAAGCAATATGGTTTCCAAGCACCAGAGTTTGTTATTCCATTTGCTGCTTGTACATTGTAACAGGCTTAAGTGTGAATATTAGTGACTGTTGCCATCAATCCAAGCAGCTTGTCACACTGCTGTTTTGTTACTTGCCCTTTGCTAAGTCAATCAACTGACAAAGTACTGCTTCCTTTTTCTGTTCTAGTTGTTTAAGCTCTATTTCATTTTGTAAATTATTAACATCTAAATATAAATTGTAGTTAAAAATGACACATACCATTAATTCTAGCACTCTGGAGGCTGAGGCAGGCAGATCTGTCTGGGTTTGAGGTCAGCATAATCTATATAGTGGGTTCCAGGCCAGCCAAAGCTCATAGTGAGACCCTGTCTTGGAAACAAAACAAAAAACAAAAATTACTTCAGACATCTAATACCTAACCTGTCCCCTCTATGCCATTTAAAAATGTCCCCAGCACATTATTAATCCATCCTAGTGTCTTTTCTGTCTGAAATGCTATCCTTAAAGATCAGCACCTGTCTAGTTGGAAATCTATCTGGCAATATCTACTAATATTGAGCCAGTATCTACTCTACAACTTAGCAGTTCCACCCAAAAAAATATTTCCTGGCAGAAATGAATGTATATATTTATTAAATTAAGTATATTAGAACATTCATGTCAGCAGTACTTGCAATTAAAAGAAATACCAAATGACCAGCAAATGAACAGCAGTAAATTATATTTTAGTCATATAAAAATAATGTATAGTCATGAAAATAAACAAATCACAGCTATGTGCAAAATCACATAGTAGATACATATGAAAATCAAATAAACATACTATTGAGTTAAAAAGCCAGACTCAGAAAAATCAATACAGCATAATTCCATTTGTATGAAATTCAAAACCAGGAAGAATAACAGTTACCCTGATTAGAGTGGGGCACAGTGAGAGATTGCAAGAGTACATGAGCAGGGCTTCCAGGGTGCTGCTGATGGTATATTTATATGGATGCTTGGTTACCTTGGTGTTCAATGTGTGAGAATTCATCAAGCTGCATAATTATTTATTCCTGTGCTTTCCTATTTTGTATTTCAAATAAAAATTCATAATAAATTAATCCCCCTTACTGTTTCTTCATCCAAATATCAAAGCTTCTTCAAATGCTCGCTTCTTTCATTGACCCTTCTTTTAAGTATCCACTCAAAGACAACTTGTAAGCAAGTTGATCAAAACCAATTCTGCCAATAATAAGAATTTATTGAATTCATTCTCTTACAATGAAGCATATGCATCCCTTCCTTCCTACTGCCCCATGTGCTGGCTAGTTTTTATGTCAACTTGACACTTGTTAGAATCATCAGAGAGATGGGAACCTCAGTTGAGAAAGTGCCTCCATAAAATCCAGTTGTAAGGCATTTTCTTAATTAGTGATTGATGGAGGAGGAACCAGCCCATTTTCGGTGGTGCCACTCCTGGGCTGTTGGTCCTAAGTCCTTTAAGAAGGCAGGCTGAGCAAGCCCTGAGGGGTAAGCCACTAAGCAGCACCTTTCCATGACCTCTGCACCAGCTCCTGCATCCAGGTTCCTGCCCTGCTAGAATTCCTGTCTTGACCTCCTCAGTGATGGACTAGGATGCGGCAGCAGAAGCTGAATAAACCCTTTCCTCCACAAGTTGCTTTGGTCATGGTGTTTCATCACAGCAATTGAAACCCTAACTAAGATACCCACATTAAAAAAGAAAGAAAATCAAAACCAAAACTAAAATACAAGACTTGCACATAGCAGCAACTTTAGGTGGAAACAATACTTCTGGCCAGTTAAGCCTAAGGGGGCAGTCTTGGGAGAATGAGTAACTAGGAAAATTTGCAGCCGCTCACAGCAAAGCAGCAAACAACGTGGGCATTTTAAAAGTTCCTTAAAAAAATGTAACGCAGTTTACCAAGAAAAAAGTCATTGATCTTGGCCTGCTTCCACCGGTAGTAATACTTCTCATACTGAAACCAGTAATGACTGCATTTGTCATAACTGCCCCCAAACAGAAATATGCTAAAGCCAGAAACCAGCTGGGCAAAATAGATTGAAATATGTTGATCTTTGAGTCATTCCTTCTTATTAATTATTTGAGCAATTTAAATCATGAGAGTGTAGCCAGCTGAAGTTCTTGTCTTCTGATGCTTTAGGCAATTACTATTTCTTTAACTTACCTGGCAAAGCAGTTTCATGTGGGATGGTATCCAACCTATCATTGGTTATCATTCATTTTGCTTTCTGATGAATTTTCTTGGGTACAGTGAGAGCTGTAAACATCTTTGACATTTCCCTGCTTATGTTTATCAGAAGCATTTGTCATTGTTTCCTTTAAACATACAGAACTTCGGGATCCATTTTGAGCTCTCTGATTGCCGAAGTAACTGGATAATCATGGAAGAAGAACTTAGGGACTGACTGGCTAACCAAAGTGGGATCTCTGGACCAATAGCACTGGCATTCTTTGGGAGCTTGTTAGAAATGCAGACTCTTGGCCACTGCTCATACCTACACAATTATACTTAGCATCTTAATCAGGTCTTTATATGCACCTTTGACTGTGCATGCTTGGGAAACACTGATGTAAACAGGTATGAACTTCAAGAAAAGCTGAGTCTCCAAGAAGGGTCCAGAATAGCTACTGGGACTAAATTCAAGTTGGAGTCTGCTAGCCATTTGCTGACTGTGAGTTGCATACATATTTTTGTTTCTGTAGGAACTACATATGGACATTTACAGCCCTTGCCTTGGTATGTACTTGTTTCAATTACCAAGATAAACAACTTCCAGAAAATCCCATTTCACCACCTAGAATTGACCAATGAACAAACTGTGACCTGCAATCAAATGGAAATATCAACCAATCAGGACTAAGCACTTCTGTACTACATGTTTACATTCCTTATTTCCACAGTAGATGCAGGTGTGTACCTGGGAGAGAACTTTCTCAACACAAGATATTCCCCTATTCTTCCAATGACATCCACTTCCCTTTTGTATGAAAGGCTGCAACTTTCAGATGAAATAATGCTTCTTTTTTTTTGAGCTAAATTCTTTTCTAGTGATTTTTTAAATCTGTTTTTTAAGGAATTTTTTTATTCATTTTACATACCAATCACAGATCCCCCTCTCCTCCTTCCTCCTGCCCCTCCTGCCTTCCCCCCTCAACCCACCCCCATTCCTTCTTCCAACAAGGCAAGGTCTCCCATGGGGAGTCCACAGAGCCTGGCACATTCAGTAGAGGCAGGTCCAAGCCCCAAACCCTGCATCAAGGCTGTGCAATGTGTCCCACAAGAGGTAATGGGCTCCAAAAAGCCAGCTCCTACATCAGGGATGGACCTGATCCTACTGCCAGGTGGGCCCTTAAGCAGATGAAGCTATACAACTGTCTTGCTTATGCAGAGGGCCTAGTCCAGTCCTGTGGAGGCTCCACAGTTGTTGGTCTAAAGTTCATGAGTTCCCACTAGTTTGGTTTGGTTGTCTCTGTAGGTTTCCCCATCATGATCTTGATGTCCCTTGCTCATAGAATCCCTCTTCTTTCTCTTTGACTGGACTCCTGGAGCTTGGCCTGGTGCTTGGCTGTGGATCTCTGTATCTGTTCCCATCAGTTACTGGATGAAGGCTCTATGATGACAGTTAGGGTACTCACTGGTCTGATTACTGGGGGTAAAGCCAGTTTAGGCACCCTCTCCACTATTGCTATTCGTCTAATCTGGAGTTATCCTTGTGGATTCCTGGGAGCCTTCCCAGCACCTAGCCTTTCCCCATCCCTATGACATCTCCCTCCATCATGGTATCTCCCTGTTGTTGACACAGAAACAGTCTGTGTTTTCTCTGAGCAGTAGACAAAGAATTTTTCCTGTTTCATGTTAAACACATTATGTTCTTTCTTACAGCATACAAAATAAATACCACTTTAGAGACTGTGCTCTAACCCTCTTCAACCAGACAGAAAGCCCTGCACCTCACAAGGTTTTAAGAAGAGGCATGCTATTCAAATTCTCCATGGAAGAGCTAGGGCTAGCACAGTGATTGCCTGGCATGCTCTAAGCTATAGGCCCTAGCTTCAATCTCTAGTACCATATAAAAAAATCCTACATGATTGGAAATTTTACCCATGTTTCTGCCAAAAGGACAAAATTAATTGCTTACAGTAAAATCGAGAGTGCTGAGAGTCATGGAAAAGAATAGTCACAATATCTACCCACAAGCACAAGGTAGAAAACAAATAGATGTGCACATGTTTTTGATCAAAGGTCTGTCTTTGGAATCCATCTACTTTGTAGGCAAGAAATGATTGTAATGATAAAGGGACTGGCACTGTGGGAAAAACTAATTATCTTCCCAATTTACATATTCTGGCATCCATTCTCCCCTTCTTCTGTTTAATGATGTTTCATATATGGAGTTTTATCCAAGCATATACTTGCCTCATGAGAGACTACATTTCCCATAATAGCCTGCAAACAACTGTGGTCATGACACTAAATTATCCAAATAGAATATTAGTAGAAGGATGTACATGCTTTCTTACCCCCTACTCAAAATGAAGGTGTTTGCTCTATTTTCTTCCCTTGTACCACTCCTAATGTCAGAAATGCAGATGTAGGACTGAAAAAATACCTCAGATCAGAAGTATTAGGACAATAACCATAATAGAAAGCTGAAACAGAATCTACAAAGAAAAATACACAACAAACTCATTTGTTATGAATAAATCCAAACTAGAGGAGAAACCAGAGGTGCAAATACCTCAGGATATAAGGTAGTGCCAGGCACTGGGTTGAAAGTGTGTATGAGGAAACAGAAAAACAAATGCAAAACCCAACACACACGACAGATTCTGTCTTCAACCCCCATTAGCCGGTCACCATCATGATACTCTCCAACAAGAGCTTAGAGGTTTATTGAAAGAGCATGTAAAGCCTGGCAGAATCTAGGTTAGAGAAGAGGTGGGACTGAAATCTCAGAAGTTCCTACTCTTCCTTCTCTTCTGGAACTCCAGCATACAGGCTTCTACTCTCCACCTCCCCGAACTTCCCCAAAAGAGAATGAGAAGATTTTTTTCTGAAGAAATGATCTCAAGAGAGGGTTATTTAGATTCTCATATTTGAGAAATTTCCAACAAAATGACTGGCCTTCATCAAATCACACCATCTTTACCTAGCTTTTCAGTGTTTATTCTTAAGTATGAATAAATAGTACAAGATAAAAAAACATTCTGGATAGCCTCCACCATGGCAATCAGTGTCTCTCTTGGTTGATATGATAAAACACAATGATTATAAACAATTTGGGAAGAGAAAGCATCTATTTGGCTTATACAACCTGAACAACTCTCTATTGAGAGAAGCCAAGACAGGAACTGAAACTGTGCAGGAACCTGGAGGCAGCAGCTGATGCAGAGGCCATGGAAGAAAGCTACTTACTGGCTTGCTCTCCATATCTTGCTCAATCTGCTTCTTATAGCACTCAGGACCACCAGCCTAGGGGTGGAACCACCCACAGTGAACATGGGCCCTCTCACATCAATCACCAGGCAAGAAAATGCAGCACAGTCTTGCCCACAGGCCAATTAAATTTCCTTCTTTCAAAATGACTCTAGATTGTGTCAAGTTGACATAAAACAAACCAGTATTGAGTCCAATCAAGCACACCAAAAAGAAATAACAAAACAAAGAAAAACTTAAATTAAAGCAATAATAAGAAGAAAAAATGATGGGAGAAGGTAAGATAAAAGCCTGCATCCATGAATCAATACTAGAATGTTACAACAAAGAAATAATCAGAAAACACTTAAGAGCTTTTACAGATTGAATATGATAACTAAAACTACCTCAAAATTCAACAAATGGGTTCAAATATAACTATGAGGAAAATATCTCAGAAAGGTAAACTGAAGGACCTAGAACATAGGAGGAGGGAGATAAAGTAAAGTTAGCTTGGGGTATAGAACATCTGGCTCATAAGAATTTCTAAACCCAACCTTGGTAAGGAAATTATAAAGAGGCAATAATATGACATTCCTCCAGAATTAAGAAAATGAGTTTACAGAGGGTGAGAGCTCATGGAATGTTAAGTACAATATAGAACACACACACTAAACATCAACAGGGTATATTATTTGCAGTGTTACATTAACCAAGACAGCTGTAAAAGCCCTAAAATCCTCCAAGAGAAAAATACTGTAAAGAACTAGGAAGTCACTTACAATCCTAAGAAGTTACACTGGGAACTGGATCAATGCCCACATTTTGATGGAAAATTATTTTGATCCTGGAATTTTTGTACTAGCCAAATTAACACTCATGATTAAGAGGAGAAATTTTTCAAACATGAAAGAAGTCTGAAATGTATTTCTAGGAAGGTACTCAAGGCATGCCTCACAAACACAAGAGAATACACATACAAAGTGGAAGACATGTTATGCAAATACTAGAGAATGCCACACAGAGGAGGGAACAGAGTATTCCTTTATTAACAGAGAAAATGTAATAGAATGGCTAGTTAGTAAATCTATTCAACAAACAATGTAGATTGAACGTGTATAACTAGAGACTCTAGCCCAGTAGAGGGGGCATGGAACTGATTAGTTACTGATGTGTTTGGTAGACAGTAGTGAGAAGTATCTACAGCTTAGTGGGTGAGTGTCAAAAGAAGTCATGACTGCTTCCCAGAAAGCTAAGTATATAAAAGAAAAGAGTAATCATTAGCTCAACAAATGACAACAAAAAGAAATGGAGCTATTACATTTTCTGTGCCCTAGTTGAGAACAACATCACACAGTTATTATGTTACCTTTATCATCTCTATAATAACATACTTGAAAGAAGCAATTTCTGGGAAGAAAGATCTATTCTGGTTCATGATTTTAGAAGGACTCAGTCCATCATGACAGGGAAGACAAAGTAGAGTGACACTGTCTGCCTCAGTGGGAGCAGGTGACAATGGCTTCACATGGTTGCAGGTCAGGAGGAAGGGAAGGTACTGCCAGAACCAATGCAGGCACAATCGAGAAAGGCCCATGCCCACTGACCTACTTCTGATAGTCAGGCCTCACTTCCCAAAGACTCTTCAAAACAGCAGTTTAAGCTGGGGATCAATTACTCAAAACATAACCCTGTAGATCTCAATCTTCCTAAGGCTGTGACCCTTTAATATAGTTCCATATGTTGTAGTGACTCCCTACCATAAAATTATTTTTGTTGCTACTTCATAACTGTAATTTTGGTACTGTTATGAATCATACTGTAAATATCTGTGTTTTCCCATGGCCTTAGGCGACCCCTGTGAAAGGGTTTGTTTGACCCCCAAGGAGGTCTCAACCCGCAGGTTGAGAACCATTGCTGTAGAGGATATTTCAGGTTGAAATCAGCATTCCAACCTTGGCCCTCAAAGGCTCATGGCTACCTCATGGTACAAAATGTACTCAGTCCAACTTTAAGACTCCTCATAGACTCAGCACTGTTCAAAAACCCAATCTCTACTGAAAGTCAAGGAAAATTCTTCTCTCCCTCTTTCCATCTTCTCTTTCTGTCTATTATGATATGAATAAAATTGTTTCTTTTAATGAAATTTCAAGCAATGGAAAATGATCACTATAGTTGTGATGTGACAGTACCTCTGAGATCACATCACATTATTCCACTTATATGAGAACTGGGCCTAGCAAGTTTTTCCTATGTTCATCTGGTAGCATTGTAACTGTAATTTCTAGACAAGGTCAGCATTCTTGAGCAAACTGATATGACAAGATGCTTAAGTGATGAAAATCAAACACAAGGGCATTTTAACAAGAGTTGTGGTCTTGAAAATAAAATGAGGATGAGAAGGCCTAGATAAAGAAGCATTAGATATGAACTTGGGCCTCAGTGTCCTTATCATTCAGGAATCTCACGTTCCTAGCCAAGAATCATCATCAGTTTCATCTGACACAAAAGACAGTGTACCTCCAGGCAGTGCCAAATAGATGAGGCAGAATGGCACAGATCCAGAGCAGAGCCACATAGGACCAGCAGTTGCCTGGGAAGAAGCGAAGCCTGGCTGAAAAGAACCCTTCAGTTTTGATTACTCATTATCCTGACTTAGTGGCTCCTCAGCCGTCTTTGTGACAGCCGGGAGCAGTGACCAGTGGAGCATTCAGTCAACAAATGTTATCATCACTGCAATACTAATCATGCTATCATCCATCATAATAGTTTTTGTTCTGAGAGGAGACTCAGAAGGCTAGGGGTTTCCATTTGAGAAAAAGCAAAGGGGTAATGGAGTTGTGAACGGTCCAGGTATGTCAGAAGGAGGTGGGAAAGAAGAGGTCACACTAAATCAAGGGTGGCTGAAAGAGAAGCAGAAGCAAGGAAAGCAGCATAGCCTACAGAAGAGAGAGAAATTAACTGGTTTCATAGTTCTTTCTGCCATGGTCACATTCTATGCAATGTGTTGATGACTTAGAAATGCCAGTGGCAAGATATCCATTTATATAACAGATACTGCCAATGCTCCACCCCCACCCCACTCTCTGATCCCCTTACCATGTTAGTCCACACTAGCCAAACTTCCAAAGGCAAATACATATATCTTTGCCAGAGGCTTGGCCTGGAGCTACCAAACCAACTTTATGCCCTGACAGAGCAGTTTCTTCAAATTCATAACTCCAGGGGTTGTGAACCAATTGGACTAAATGATACCTATTATGCTGGCTGGTACATATCAGAACATAATTAGAAATGACAAATATAACTGACTGTCTCTTTTGTGTATCACTGCCTTCCACTCACAGCCAGTGTTTCTGTGCCTCTGCTGTGTAACAGTTTCCTCCAAGATTGAAATATTCCATTCTGTAGGGAAGTTCTTTAAACAGGGAGGTAAACAACTCGAAAAAAAAAAAAAGCTTCAGGAAGTTCCTGAAACTGACCAGATTCTCTAGGTCCCTCCATCTCAGAGTAAGCAATGAGTTGCTGAGGGTCACTCACAAACAAATCAACCTAAAAAGAAGACTCTCGGATAAGACAAGCTGTAAAGAAGATTCTTGTCAGAGGCTAGCTCCGACGTGTGGAAGGGTTCCTGGGGGGAGGAGTGAGGAATGAGGAAGTGTTAGATAGAAATATAGACTGAACCAATGAGAAAGATAGACATGACACGGGATAGCTTCGGAAGGGTCCTGGGTCAATACCCAGTCACCCCTAGTTTATTCAAAATGGGCTTTTTATACATCGGCAATGGGGAGGAGCAAAAGACCTCCCCCAGTGAAGGTCGAGGTATAAAGTACCAACAAGTGTAGACCCTTCAAGACACCTGGTAACCACACCCTTGGCCAAATCACTCCATTATGCAGCCCTGCTGGGCAAAGCAAGCTCAGATTTTCTGACCTTGAGAAAGGCCTTACTAGGGAGCCTCTGCAGGCCCCCACAGACTCTCAGAGGAGAAAAGTTGCAAAGAAGACTCTGATGCAAAACCAGCTGCCTGGAAGAAGCAAAGACCAGCTGAGCTACCTGAAATTGGTTTAAGACCAGAGTCACTTGGAAAAGATGCTCACCAACCTGTTGAGCTGCCTGTAGGCTGTGCAGTGTTCTCTAAGTTCCCAATTTTCTTGAGCTGTCACCCATGGTGGAGTGGGCTGTGGGGATGCAGATGTCTTTGGGTCATGTCTGCTCCTATAAGTAACCCCTGTAATTAACCCCAGTAAAACTCATCAGTTCACCAAATTGGACTTTAGTGATATCCATACTTTGGTCTGTCATAGGTTCCCTATCTGGGGGTAGTAGACATGGGTGTAGCTTCTCCCCTGGAAAAGTTTTGTTATACAACAGCCTCCCATATTGATAAGCTAATCTCAAAATATTTGGGGGGGAACACAACTAAGATAAACATGTTGATTTCACACATTGCCAATATCAAAGCAAGAGCTGTTGTGTTCTCTCTGTTAACTACAGTAAGGTCCAAGGGAGTATGGCTGACAGACGAAGAATGACTAGTAACTACTGCACCTTTTCAAGCTGAACCTTTTAATAAAACGATCCCCTTTTCCATCTAATTGGCAAACCAGCTTATAGTAAGCAATTGAGAAAATTAATACACAAAAGGGGATGTCTAGACATGATGATATATCCAAGGCAGAGTTTCAGACTGAAAGAGAAAAGAGAACTCATTTTCAATATTCTACACTCACAGGTTGGAACAACATGCTGCATATACCTGTCTTAGTTACTTTTTGGTTGCTTTAATAAAATACCAAGACCAAGAGCAAACCGGGAAAGAGTTTATTTTGCCTTACTGCTTCAGAATGACAAGAATCCACCATGGTGGGGAGGCATGTCAACAAGTGGCAGACAGTGACAGGAGTAGGAAGCTGAGAGCTCACATCTTCAAATGCAATCATGAAACAGAGCAAACTAAAAGTTTAGAGAAGCTGTATAATCTCAAAGTCCACTCCCAGTGATGGACCTCTAAACTACCCAAACCTCTCTAAATAGCACCACCAATGAGGAACCAAATGTTTAAATACCTGAGCCTACAGGATACATTTCTCATTCAAACCGTCACACCATCCATGATACAGTATTGTTTGTATTATATATATATGAACAATCATAGTAAGAACATTGGCCCTGTGCTATATCACATATGTTCACTGCCATGTATATAGCTGTGCCAATGCCTATAGTATTAGTAGACGGAGCTGTTTTCCAGTCTTTGTAACAAGGCTTAAAGACCTTCAGATAAGGCAATGATTGAAAATAGACCCTGGTGAACAGTTCTAAGGCTGGGTCCACGGAGAGGTGAGTACAATCACACTATATAGCAAAACCTGTAGTCTCCCAAGTAATTCAATTACTAGCTATTAAATATTTGCATGTAATACCACAACTCTCTACAGAATATCAAAAACATAGTATTAGATGATGAAAAGCACAAATTAGATGGCACTTATGATTCTCCATTCTCTGTTCCACTTTAGAAGATCCACACACATACCCATGAAACTGATATCCCTGCCAGTCCCATTTAGGGTACACAACACAAAGGTTAAGTGGCTTACCCAGGACATACAACAAATTTACTCCCAATTAGTGGTACAGCTGAATTTTTGATATGCTATCTCATAGTCATAAGCCCTATTGCACTATTGTCTTGGAATTTACTTTCTGGTGATCAAAACAAACCTTACATAAGATATTAATCATATTTGCAACCATTTCACTTCAATTTTCATCTGGACCTTGTGGGAGGTGCTATGTACAGAATGCCCTGACAATGTTCACCAGCTTATTCACTTCACAAGTACATATTGATTGCATACTCTTTGCCAGGTTCTGAGGTAGATATCAGAAATTTAATGAACAAAATATATACTCCTGTGCTGTTTTCCAGGAGGAGAGGGGTGTCAGACAGTATTTGAATAATGACACTCATTTATATGTGATCATAAAGGTGGCAAATGCTTTGAAGGAAAGTACTGAGAGTTATAAGAGCACATAATAGAAGGGCTTGACATTTAAAATGAGATCAAATGAGCTCTGAACGATGAGTAACAGTTACCTTGGTGAAGAGAAGAGGAAAACACATTTCAGGGAGGCATGTGCCAAGGTTCTGAGAGAAAATGTAAGACAGCAAGTGAGAGCTGGTACTGCTGGAGCCCAGTGAGTGAGGAGGCATGCAAGGAATATAGATGGTCAGCAGAAGTCACATGAACTACAGATAACCAGGGTGCTTTTAAAGCAAAGGGGCTAATGACAACTCAAAACAAGAGACATAAAGGTAATTACTTAGGTAAAATGAGACAGATGGTGACCCTAATTTTGGCCTGGTAAAGGTTTCATTCTCTAGTCTAAGAACAGTTAAGAAACCTCTGAATGTTTTTAAATGCCAGCAAAGGGATTATATTTTGTATCTTGTTTTGATTATCCTTAATAATGTTCTAGTAGTGTGAAGAATAGAGAAGAAGGCAGGAATAGTTAATACAGGTAGATAAATATGGATTTATGACAATAATCCAGATATGAGTGGAAATGCCTTAGATATGGATGATATTAATAAATATTAAAAAGAAATCAGATAGAGTCTGGTAAGAATGAGGACTAATGAAGGTTTAGAAGACAAGAAATAAAACTGCTTTGTAAAAGGAATTGATATTTGAAGTACAAGACATGACAAAATTAAGGCAATGTATTTGGGTTTCCAACAATGTTACCAGTTAATGTTTAAGGAGGACTTTTGGTTTTACTTAAATAAAAGCAGATAAGGAACGACCCCAAAGTAGTTTCCCTTCCAAGTTAATCTTACTACATTTTCCAAACTAATGTCAGATGCCATTTGATTCTGTCCCAGTGGAAAAAATCACATGGGAAAAAAATCCTTCCAGGGAATTCTATGAAATGCACTAATTTCCATGTGGATAAGTGAATCCAGAGTATAACGGTCTCTTAGCAATCCTTAGCCTCCTCTCTCTGTCTCTGTATCTCTGTCTCTAGCCTCCTCTCTCTGTCTCTGTATCTCTGTCTCTCTTTCCTGTTCATTTGACTCCTTTTCTTTCCATCCTTCCTTCTCTGCTTTCCCTTTTTCCCCAACTGCTATCCCTCCTGTGTGCCCCTTCATTCTCAGTAGCCTCTTTTCCACTTTGATGTCATGTATGACCTTCTCCCCTCCCCACCCCCCATCCCTTTCTCAACACCTTCTGCTCTCATTTCTTGGTCTCCTATCTAGTTTCGTCTATAACCGTTCCAATGATGCTTATTTACATACATACAAACGTTAAAATTAAGGATCAGCATATGAGAGACAACATGTGATTTTTGTCTTCTTGGCATTTCCTATGCTGTTGATTTATTTACTTCTGAGGCTGATGAAGCCAATTGTGTTTAAAACAACTCTCAAGCAAACTTGAATTCCTCTTGTATTACTGACATTTATCAAAATTGAAATAACATATAGTGTATCATCTTTTCCAAAATTGAAATCTTCATTCTCTCTTGGCGTGAATATAAGAGTGCACATTTGAGTAGCAATTCTAATTACTATTCACATTTTTATAATGTCTTTGTTTTCATATTCATTTGCATTGGGTCAGGCTGATATTTCTCTCTTTCTACCAAGAGCTCTGAAAGGGAAAAATAAATAGTACTCCTTCACAGTAATTTGTATTTACCAGGAAGCAAGTGAATAATTCAAAGCACAGATTTTTTTTCTGTTTTTCTTTTCTTTTTTCTTTTTTGTCTTGTTTTGATTTTGTTTTTGGTCTTGGAATGAAATCTAAAGATTAACTAGTCTTATTCCCTTAATTTGAATAGTTACAAAGCAAAACTCAGAAATGACTTGCATTCTACTATCTCCACTCTCATCCCTCTACTTCTCCCCCTTTCTAGCTTCATGACCTCTACAAGTATACTCCAAATTACAAACAAATCTAAGTATTTTAAATTAAGATCATATATGAGATAGAACATGCATTGTTTGTCTTTCTTGGCCTGGATTACTCCATTCATTTTCCTGTAAACTTCATTTTCTTTACAACTGAATAAAATTCCATTGCGTATATGGACCATGTTTTCATTATCCATCCACCAATTTATGGACACTAGTTTGTTTTCATTTCCAAGCAATTGCAAAGAAATCAGCAATAAAAATTGGTGAACAAGTATCTCTAGGTAGTATATAGAGTCCTTTGGCTACATACCCAGAAGTGGAGTGGTATAGCAGGGTTATTTGATAGATCAATTTCTAGCTTTCTGGGGAAACTCCACACTGATTTCCATAGTGATGGTACCAGTTTATACTCTCAAGAGTGTGTAAGGGATTCTTCTCCTGCACATTCTCATCTTCATTTTCTTGATGATAGATGTTTTGAATAGGATGAAAAGGAATCTGCAAGCAGTTTTTATCTGAATTTCTCTGACAACTAAGGATGATGAGCACTTTTGAAGACACATATTAGCAATTTGTATTTCTTCTTTGGGCTCTTTGTTTTATTTCTGCATATAGAAGATGGATGCTTAGTGTTTTGAGTTATTTGTATATTCTAAATACTAATCCTCTGTCATATGTATAGCTAATGAATAATTTTCCCATTCTGTAGACTTCTTCACTCAATTAACAACTTCCTTTTCTATATAGAATATTGTTTTATTAGGCCTCACTTGTCAATTATTGACCATATTTCCTAAGCAACCAGATTCCTATTTATAAAGTCCTTAACTATAATTAATCTTGGAGTCTTTTTCCCCTAAAAGATTCGAAGTTTAAGTCTCTCATTAAGGTTTTGATCCATTTAGAATTTAGTCTTGTGCAGGGTGAAAGCTAGGAGTCTAGTTTTATTCTTTCACATATGCATACTCAATTTTCCAAATACCATTTGTTAAAGAAGGCATCTTTTCTTCTAATTAGTGTTTTATACTTTTGTGTCACTTAGGTGGCTATACATGCTTGTATTTCAGAATTTCAGGCCTTACACTAAGGTCTTTGATCTGTGTGGAGTTGATTTTTGTTCAGAGCGAAAGATAAAGATCTAGTTTCAATCTTCTACATGTTAATATCCAGTTTTCTCAGCATCATTTGATGAAAAGTCTGTCTTTCCTTCACTGTGTGTTTTGGGTTTTTTTTTTTTTTGCCCCTTTTGCAAAAATTAGTTGGGCGTAGCTGTGTGGGTTAATATCTAGGTCTTCTATTCTATTCCATTGATCAACATGTCTGTTTCTGTGCTGGTACCATGATCATTTTGTTATTATGGCTATGTAGTATAATTTGAAATTGTATATAGTGATACCTCCAGCATTATTTTTGTTCAGGACTGGTTTAGCTATCATGATCTTTTTTGTCTCCGTATTAATTTTCAGATACTTTCTCTATGTCTGTGAAGACTATTGATGAAATGTTGAAGGACATTTTATTGAATATGTAGATTGCTTTTGATAGGACAGCTATTTTTACAAGGTTAATTATTCTAATCCTTCTTCAGTGTCTTCAAGTTTTCATTATAAAATTCTTTAACTTCTTGATTAGATTTACTTCAAGGTACTTTTTGTTTCTTGGGCTATTGCAAATGAAATTGCTAGCCTTTTTTTGTCGTCTGTTTACCATTGGTACATAGGAAAACTATTGATTTTATATGTTAATTTTGTATTATGCCACTTTAATGAATGTATTTATCAATTATAAGAGTTTTCTAGCACTTGGGGTCTCTTATCCAAGATCATATAATCTGGATCATATAATCTGCAGATAAGGCTACTTCAACTTCTTTCCTATTTGTATCCCTTTTATAGCTTTCTCTTGTCTTACTGCTTTAGCTAAGACTTCAAACACTATATTGAATAGGAGTAGAAAGAGAGGACACTCTTCTCTTGTTTATGATCTTAAAGGAAATGCTTTAAGCTTTTCTTTGTTTAACATAGCATTGGCTATAGGTTTGTCAAATACAGATTTAATTATGTTAATATAGCCTCCCTCTATCCATGGCCTTTCCAGAGATTTTATCATGAGAGGATGTTAAGATTTTTTCCCAAAGGCCTCTGCGTTTTGGGAGATGATCATGTGGTTTTGGTTTTGAATCAATTAATGTGATTAATTATATTTATTGATTTGTATATATTGTACCATTCCTGCATCTAGAATGAAGCCAACTTGACCATGATGAAGGATCTATTGGATGTTGCATTAGTTAATTTTCTATTGTTGTGATAAAAGACCATGCCCAAGGCAACTTACAAAAGGAATGATTTATTTGAGGCTCATGATTCCAAAGTGTTAGGGTTCATTATGATGGGAACAGCATGGCAGGAGGAGGTAAACATGACAGCTGGAACTGAGGCTGAGGGCTCACATCTCAAACCATAAACGGGAAGCAAAGATGGCAAACTAGGGATGTCATGTGGCCTTTGAAACATCAAAATCTACTCCCAGTGACATACTACCTCCACCAAGGCCATACCATCTAAAGTTCCAAACAGCATCATCAACTGGGGACAAAATATCCAAATGTCCAAGAGTATGTGGACATCTCCTTTAACTACCACAGGTAAGTTTTGTTGTTGGTTGTTTGTTTTTGGATGTGGTTTGCAAGTACTTTGTTGACAATTTTTTGTACCTATATTCACCAGAGATACTTGTAATTTTCTTTTCTCATGGTTGTTGTCTAGTTTCATAGTGTTGGAAGTGCTGTGCAGGCTGCTGGGGGAGAAAAGCCACTAGTAGTCTTATCTATCTGTGGACCTTGAATGCTACAATACCAACCTAACAAGAAGGTTGTGCCCATTAGTGCAATAGTGGTATGATTGTTATGCGAGTAACCAACCACTGTCCCATTATATTTGAGCTCTAATCTACAGGCACAGTTTATACGTGGTACTGTAAATCTTCTCAATAGCCAATGGCTAGGGAGGTTATAGACCCTTCTTAGGGCAAGGCACCTACTACTGTTGCTTTGATAAATAGGCATATCATCAAACTGCATTTTAAATATTTATGTTTATGCCCATACCTAATTGGGACATCAATATCACCACCATCACCCCTAAGACTCAGAGAAAATTGTGGAAGAAGAGGTGAAAGAATGTAAGAACGAGAGGATGAGAAGGAGGATTATGAAATGCTATCTTCTGAACATGACATGGCTAATGAACACAGGAATTCACAGTAGCCTGCACAAGACTTGTATAAGACTGGGCCCATCAATATTCTATCATGGACCTGAAATGGCCTCATAATGCCCTACCCCTCTCAGATAAGTTATAGGTAGTTGATGATTTCTGGGGAAGAGAGGTTCATATTCCTTAGCGGTGTAGACACTGGTAAGCTGCAAGCTGCTCTTGCTCAAGTAAATAATCATCTACCCACACACATGCAAGAAATCATATTAAATACATATGCCACAGAAAATTACACAGAAATACAAGAGGGATTTGCTGGGAAGAAGAAGAGTGAGAGTAGAAAGGAGTAGAGGATAAATGTTGGAAATAGGATCAACATTTCTCTCTCTCTCTCTCTCTTCATATATATGAAATTGTGAATGAATATGTTTGTAAAAGAGAGAAAAAATTAATAACTTTGCCAAAATTATGCGATAAAGTCAGAAATAAAATTCAGCATTCTAATCCCCAGGTCCTTATTTCTCCACTGCATTTCATAATCTTAAACAAGTTTTTTCTTGCACATATGTGTATATAACAACAAAGAAAGAAAGAAAAGAAACAAAAGAAGAAGCCATGAATTTGAAAAAGAATAAGGGGCTTTGGCACATGGTAGCATTTCAAGGGAGGAAAAGGAAGGGGAAAATGATGTAATTATATTATAATCTCAAAAAATAAAAAGTACTTTTAAAAGTTTTTAACATCCAGTCTCATGAAATTTCTAATGAGACTCATTGAGTCAGAGGAAATAATCGTTTATTTAATTAGCTGTCTCTGGAAGAAAAACATTCTTCTCTTTTCATACCAGTGTTAAATTTTTCCTAGCATCAATACTCAATCAATGGTCATGTCTTTTTAGCACGAAGGCAACCGTAACTTCTTTTGGAAATCATATTGTACTGAGACTTTTCCATGGCAAAATAGAGCTAATTTGATGAAAGCTTTGCTAATTCAATCTAAGGTTACAGTCTCATTTAACCTTCACTCAAATTTAAATCAGAGAGATCAACTTTCCCTGGAGCAGTAGAAAATAATGAACAGGATGTTTATTTGTTATTTTCAGGTATAAATCTAACCAAGGAAATGGCAAGATTAATTTGCCCTGCATTTCATTTAAAGCTTCTAAAGTGAAATTTCAGACAGCATGTGTGTTCAAAGGGAAATCTGTATTATCTCAGTTCTTCATTAGTGAACAAGACATGATGATCTGTAACAATGAATGTATGGAAATATTTTAATTCAATGTTCCAATTATGTAGGATATATACAAGAACATATTATTTTATACTGTTCTGAGAGCTCTATTTTAGAAGAAATAAAATGAAGAGTATTAGTGACACAGATCATTTCTTGTTGAGAGATCTCACTCCCAGTCCCCCATTTTCCTTGGCTATTAAATAAGTTAAAATTTTCAATTACAAATACACTAACTGGCAATAATCATAAGACATTATTTCAGCTATCTTTAAGAAATCTTTAATCTATCTTACTACAAACATAAACTACCATACTGCCTCATTTGCTTAGAAGCATGAAACATCTCAGAAAAGTAACATTTCCCCCTTTTGGCTTCTTTTTAGAGTCACTTTTAACCCTGGCCTCCACTGAAGCTGTATTCTTAAAGGTCATTAATGAATAGCTGGCTTTCCCCTGCTACTAAACAAATCTTTTGGCTCCTTTTCAATCCTCACACTAACTGACATTTATCTGCAACATTTAACAACATCACTGTTAACAGCACTGCTTGCTGGTCACAATAGGGATCCATTGAAGCCTCTTATTTTTGAAGAAGTGGAAAATATAAAAGAAACAAAATGATACAGCATATTTGGGTGGGCAGTGGGTCTGGTGAGTCATTGAAGACAGACAAACTAGGGGAAAAAACAGAGTTAAAGTCCCAGCAGAAGCTAAAATAGTGTGTATGTGACAATCCAGATGAGATGCCCTTATAGTTCCTTGCCTTTCAGTAATGTCATCATACTTGTATTTTTTAAGTGCAGTGATGTGATAACGAGAGTTAACCACCAGTGCTCTGAAGGACATTTAGGAAAGTTTTGTGGCTCAAACAAAAGATGAGAGAGAGAGAGAGAGAGAGAGAGAGAGAGAGAGAGAGAGAGAGATGT